>JAGFNQ010002080.1:98539-150757 GCA_024364735.1 Boesenbergia rotunda | reverse complement strand
ACTAATGGCCATTAGGTGGCCTTCCTTAACCCCCTTTCAATTTGAATTCAAATTCAAATGGGGGGGGGAAACCAAGCCAAGTCATCACTTGGTCAAGTCAAGGTGAGGTGGCCTTTTGGTCAAGTCAAACTTACCTTTTATGGAATTTCCATATTTAGTCAAGTCAAACTTGACTCCATTTCTTCTCCCATGTCAAGTCTAACTTGAAGTGGAACCAAGTCAAGTCAAACTTGATTTGGATTTGGGTCAAGTCAAACTTGCCTTTTATGGACTTTCCATATTTAGTCAAGTCAAACTTGACTCCATTTCTTCTCTCATGTCAAGTCTAACTTGAAGTGGAACCAAGTCAAGTCAAACTTGATTTGGATTTGGGTCAAGTCAAACTTGCCTTTTATGGACTTTCCATATTTAGCCAAGTCAAACTTGACTTCAATTTTTCTCCATCTATTTGTTCTTTGCGTGTGACCCTATAGGTTCTTGTAACGTTGGCAATGCTTCTAACCTCTTAGAAACATAAGCAATGAGCAGTATCTAGCAACACATCATTGCTACCCAAGTTACAAGAATGTTGAGATCCAACATCACCAATGTGACTAATAATTGTGACCATCACAATATGTGACAATGTCCTTCTATCTTTGATATCTAGATTGATCTTTCATGAGGCATAGACCGTGTCATCCTCCAATCAATCTATGTGTCTTGAACTCCAAGTAGACTCACTATAATCAAATAAGCTCAATATCTCATATTGTCTTATTTGGGCATGGCCATGCACTTAGTGATCTCACTCTATCAAGACTATGATATCTCTCCCGTCATATAGGAGGGATAGATCCCATCTACATCACTCACATCCCTCCGCATAATTTGTTACATACCCAGTAATCGCCTTTATAGTCCACCCAGTTACGGGTGACGTTTGACGAAACCAAAGTACATAACTCCTTATGTAGGGAACTATAATGACTTCAGGTCTAAGGACTAATAGTCATACTAATAGTCACATGAGAAAGTATATGACACTCATATAACGATCCATGATACTTTCTCATGGCGGGCCATTCAGTATACATTCTCTAATGTATACCCATGTGTCAACTTGATATCTCATATCCATGACTTGTGAGATCAAGTCATCATGTTGACCTACATGCTAGTCTCTATGCATTAACATTGTCCTTGAATGTTAATACTTGACTAGGAATAATTAAGAGTAGTGTTCTCTATATCATCTCACTATCGATTCAACTAATCGATTGATATAGATAAGAACCTTCTACTCAAGGACGTTATTATACTAAGTTATTTGGCACCAATACACATAAGTACAATAACCATAAGAAATGCCTTTATATATAAGAAATATATATACAAGAATATGATACAATGAGTCCAAAAAGTAATCATCATATGATTGGCTCTAGGGCTCTCACTAACACATTTGGAGGGCAATGATCAAGGGGGAGTGAGAAGTATCCTAGAGGATGAGGAAGAAGGAGTAAATGAACCCACACCCTCTAGGCCCCTGAGACATCACCATGATCAACTTATTGACCAAATAGTGGGTGATGTCACTCAAGGAGTAAAGACTAGGTCCTACTTTAGGGATCAAACTAGTCAAGTAGCTCTTATCTCCCAATTAGAACCTAAGTCCATTGATGAAGCATTGGGAGATGTTGATTGAGCTTAGCCATGCCAGAAGAGCTAAATTAATTTGACAGGAGTGAAGTTTGGGAGTTAGTTCCTAGGCCCATTGATTGTACCATTATAACCATAAGATGAGTTTTTAGGAACAAACTAGATGACCAAGGTAAAATCACTAGGAACAAGGCTAGATTGGTAGCTAGGGGTTTAACCTAGTTGAGGGACTAGATTATGATGAGACTTATGCCCCCGTAGCTAGGTTAGAATCAATTAGAATTCTATTAGCCTATGTCGCTCACATGGGTTTCACACTCCACCAAATGGATGTGAAGTCGGCATTCCTTAATGAGATTATTAAGGAAGAGGTTTATGTAGAACAACCCCCCGGGTTTGAGGACCCTAACTTTCCAAGACACGTGTTCAAACTAAGAAAAGACTTATATGGATTGAAACAAGCTCCCCGGACTTGGTATGAAAGACTTTCTTCATTTCTAGTGTCTAAGGGGTTTAGGAGAGGAACAATTGACCCTACATTGTTCCTAAAATCTAAGGACAATGACATATTTTTTGCCCAAGTCTATGTAGACAATATCATTTTTGGGTCAACAAATAATGACTTCCTAAAAGAATTCATCAAGTGTATGGAAGATGAATTTGAGATGAGTCTTGTAGGAGAGAACCTTCTTCTTAGGCCTTCAAGTTAAGCAAACTAATGAAGGTACACATGTCTTTCAAACCAAATATGCTAAGGAGATATTAAAGAAATTTGGTTTAGAAAATGCTAAGGTAGCATCTACACCCATAGGAACCAATGTGAAAATGGATAGTGACATTGAAGGGAAAATGGTAGACTCTAAACAATATAGGAGCATGATTGGTAGCCTCCTATACCTAACCGCTAGTAGACCCGACATACTTTTTACGGCAGGTATGTGTACAAGGTACCAATCTTGTGCCAAAGAGTCCCATTTGGTTGTAGTTAAGAGGATCTTAAGGTATGTAAAAGGGACCCCCAATGTCGGACTTTGGTATCCTAGAACTCCTAGTGTTGACCTAATTGGATACACCGACTCGGACTATGTGAGTTGCAAGTTAGATAGGAAGAGTACAAGTGGAGGGTGTCAATTCCTTGGGTCTTCCTTAGTTAGTTGGAGTAGTAGGAAACAACCATGCGTTGCCCTATCAACAACGGAGGTGGAATATGTGGCAATGGGTGGGTGTGTTTCCCAACTCCTTTGGATCATGCACACTTTAGAGGATTATGAGTTGCATTACACCAAGGTCAAAGTCTAATGTGATAATGTAAGCACAATCAACTTAACTAAAAATCTGGTTCACCATTCTAGGATAAAATACATTGAAGTGAAACATCACTTCATTAGAGACCATGTGGCAAGGGGAGACATAGAACTACACTATGTTGAATCAAAGTCTAACCTAGTCGACATCTTTACCAAGCCTCTTCCCGAATCGGAGTTTACATCCTTAAGAAGAGGCCTTGGAATGTGTTTTGTGGAAGTGTAGGATGAACTTGGAGATATTAGCTTTGAAAAAGGGTGCTTGATCTATTAGGGTGATACATTTGGATCACTTGTGCTTGTGGCACATTGTTGAACCATTGAGAGTATCAAAATATGAAAACTAGACCAACTATGGGGAAGACAAGTGTTTAATCAATGGACACATTGCCCAAAGATCATAGTTGGACATTTTAAACATTGGAAAACCATTTTATGCTTTACATACTTTGCCATGTTTTTGAAAGTCATATGTTTGCAAAATTGGATTCAAAGTTTGATACAATATATAGTGGTTTTCAAAACTTTTGGATTTTTATCAAAAGTCATGCATGTTTGAAATTTTATATGGACTAATATTTTTCCCTGATAGAGTATAACATTTCAAACATGTATGCACAATTTTATAATTTTTTGAATTTTCTGGATGTTTCTGAAATTCGGCAGAAAACCTGAAAAATCAGACTGATAGCGTATCAGTCGACTGCCCCATGGGCAGTCGACTGGCACGCCTGTTTTCAGCCACTGTGAGAAATTTCAGAAATTCAATATTCTCACTTTTGATGCCCTAGGGTTTGGTTGCTTGAGGCAATCATTTTGATGGTGTCAAAGGGGGAGAATGGGTGATTTAAGTTAGAATTTTAACTTGGAATGGTTGGTTTTAGGTTTCCTTTCTAACTTAGACCTTGAATGATTAAAAATGGGGAGAAGACATGGATTAAGGGGGAGGTACCTCTTAGGTTCTGATATGTCTTATATTTTTAACATATTGCTGTTGTTAAGTGGAAACTTAACTTGGATTGTGACTAGAATTGAAAATGGGGGAAGACATAGGTTAAGGGGGAGGTTACCTCTTAGGGTTACTATGTCTCATGATTTTTCAATTGCTATCTGTTGCTATTATTATTATGGCTGTTATTTATCTCTAACTTAAACATATTGCCACACATCAAAAAGGGGGAGATTGTTGAGGCAATCGGCCCTTAAATGATTGGAAGATCATGGTTTTGATGTGTGGGCGAATATGTTTAAGGTTAGAGTGTTATGTTGTATTTGATATGTGTGATTGAGTTTGCAGGACTTGGAGAATCACACATGGTGGACATATCCGAGGGACGAGAGCCGAGGGAGGAGAGCTCCAAGGGCAAGCTAGGAAGTGGACTTCAATGGCACATGTGAAGGGTGGCATGGAGGCAAGCCAAGGGAAGACTTGTGTGCGCATCCGAGGGATGATAGCCAGAGGAAGAGGACTTCAAGGGGCGAGCCAAGGGAGCAGACCTAAAGGCACACATGAAAGAGAAGGTCCGGAGTGGCTGGAGCTGAGCTGGGAGGCAGGGCAGTCGACTGGCCCAGGGGCAGTCGACTGCCAAAACCCACAGAAAGTTTGCGGCTTCAGACCATTCGGCTGGCATTTGGGCAGTCGACTGGTATACCCCGAAACTAGCCGTTGGCTAGCAATTAATGCTAGGCCAATCGACTGTCTCAGGGGCAGTCGACTGGTACGGGCTGGACAGATTGCGAATCTGTCCTGTTCACCTATAAAAGGAACACTTTTTGCATGTGCACGGTACGGTTCCGTACAATGTCGAAGTGCTGCTCGTGTGTAGAGTGATTCTTGCTTCCTCTCTCGTATTTCTGCATCTGTAAAGAGGAAGATCTTGCTGTAAAGGTTTCTCCACCTCAAGGAGACTTTTCGATAGTGAAAAGTGGTGCTCGCGGCGTGGATCCTTTGACTAGTCACCCATCTGGGTGGATACCAAGTAAACAATAAGTGTTAGCATTGTTTTAATTCCTTTGCATATTATTTCCGCAGCGCTAACAATTCTGTAGAGATCCAAGATCCGAAAAAGTGCATTCACCCCCCCCCTTCTGCACGCCTGAAACGATCCTTCATGGAATATGTGGAGGCCTATGTTTATATCTAACTGATGGATCATGGCATAGAGTAGAAAAGTGTGAAAAGGTCGCATGGTCGTGACATCTCGGGTGGTAAGTGGGAGAACACAATGAACTATAACTCGGTAGAGAGCATAATCCTGGACTCGGAGGTCAACTGACTGAAACCGCCGTGCTAACGGGTTCCGCACATCTCCAAAAAAGTAGGAGTAAAGGGTGTCTAGGTTGATGTGCAAATAGGGGGGAGCGAAGGGAGGGTCGGCCGGAGGATAACAACAAAAGGTGGTCTGCGACTGTCGTAGTCCGAGAAACCGATTAAACAAGGTTGGAGAAATAGTAAGAGGAGTGCCTTGTACGGTGGTAGAGTAGAGCCGGTCATCCATTTTGACTAGGTTATTGTAAAATTCGGCACACAATGACGAGTTTACTGGATGTGTGCAGAAGACAAGATGGTCTAGTTGATAGAAGTTGATCGCATCCATAGCTAAGGGGCAAGATTGGGTAAAGAATTGCCTATTTAGGAAGCTAGTCTTTATAGGCTTATAGGTAGTTTGAGCAAATTTGTTAAACAATTCCAAGTTACCTTGGGTCGGGGCTAGATTCGGCCACGGGGTTAGGTTGAGTGACGCGACATTTTCTAATAGATAACGAAAAATTATGCATTTAATAAGCGAAAAATTATGCATTTAATAAGTGCTATAATAGAAAAATTAATTCTAAATGCATAATTAAAAATAGTACTGGGGAGGCATTGTCGAAGCGGAACGTTCGAAGACAAGGAGGGAGCGTTCAGGCGCCTTGGGAAGAAGAAGAATGAAGGAGGATTTCGTTTGGTGTGGGAGATGAAGAGGGATTGAGGGCTTTATATAGGGTTACCCGGGTGCCTGTGAGGGGTTGGGCGCCCGTGTTCATTGGGGCCCCCGTAATGTCACGGGCGACTGAGTCAGTAGTCTGCTTTTGGCAGACCTGACTACCTTTGATTAAGACAAAGCTATAGGCGCCCGATAGGTCACGGGTATCCGCGTCAGATGTGTTGGGGTTGACAACTTTGGCTGTCTTGGTCGAAGATAAAGTCTGGGGCGCTTGACAGGTCACGGGCGCCCATGTTGACCAGGGTTTAACTAGTGACCAGTTTGACTGTTGACCATAGTTGACTGTGTTCACTAGGTTTGACTCAGTTGACTCAACCAATCAAGGCTTATATTCAAACTAACATAAAATTAGAGTTGATTTTGAACACATTTCGACAATTGTTCGAATTAAAATACTATCAGATTCTAGACATCTCACCCAGTTTTACGTGATCAAGCATGTTATCCTTATAAGTTTTGTGAGATGGGTTAGAAACATTTTAATTTGTAAAGGCATGGTTAAATTTTAAAAGTTTATTTTGAAAAGTGGTTGAATCTAAGATTAATTGAAATTTGTGTTAGATTCACATCTGACAATAGTAAAGTGAATTTGATTTTCAATAATTGGCTTCCAGGTCTTGGCGAGGCACTAGGCCTTCTTTGGCCGTAGCCTTATTGGATCATCAACCCTTTCCTTGACAAAGCCTTTTATTGAAAATTCATCTTCAAGTTACTTCTTGAAAGATTTTGGTCTAACTAGTTTGGGTCTTGGATCGGTAGCTTCGGCTAGTTCCACCAGAATGGCTTCCCTAACGTACTATCATCTCACCTCCATCCAATACTAGGTTGTTCAAATATCAATTAAGTCATTTGTTCTTAGTCTAACCAGTCCTAGGTCTAAGCATAATGAATTGCAGAAGGAAATAAACAAGCAAGCATACAATAAAATTAAAGAATTAAAATTTTTTTTTATCTAATTATGAAAATTATTTTTAAATTGGCTCTCCCTGGACTATAGCCTCGATAATGATTAGGCAAGATGTGAATCTTGTCCTTGGGGATCCAATACTGGTTTGGTCTAGCTTGGTTGTTCAAGCAAAGCTTGGGAACCCATGCTTGAATTTTGGCTCTAGGTTGGTTCAAGCATAGTACGACCGTTGTCTCCACTTGGTTCGATTCCCTAATCCAGATCGATTAAGAAGGGACTTCTGTTTTCCAAGGATCATGTCAAGACCCTTGGAACCCGAAGTAAATCGCTCTAAATCCACTCTGAGCTCCTTGACTTGAGTTTTCAAGGAGGAATTTTCTTTCTCAAGCTTTTCGACTTGAGTAGAGTTTCCTTCTTGAACCTTCTCAGTCAAGGATCTCGAGTCGGCTTCCTCTTTCAGAAGTATTACTTCCTGTCGGAGGGACTTGACCCAGATTTTGGCTGTCGCCAAGTTTGAGATAAATAAGCAATTAATTTAGATAATTCAACTTCGAAATAACCTCTTATCGTTATTTGGCCGTTTTCCGAGATTGTGAGCCTTCCGTCGTCTGGCTCCAATTCCAATCCGATGTCGATGTCTTCCGAAGCGGTTAAAGCTAGAAGATTTGATTCTGGAGCCTCTTCTTCTTCTTCGGAGGAAGATTCATCCTATGTGGCTTGGAGAGCCTTCTTCCTTCGAGTCTTCTTGGCTTTCTTCAGATTGGGGTATTCTGATTTGTAGTATCCCTTCTTATTGCATTCGTAGCAAGTGACATTTGTTTTGCCTTTTGAAGTTGAAGGTTCAGCTGGATCTTCCATTCGTCGGCTTGTTTTCTTTCTGTTGGTTTGATGCTTCAGCTCCTTGTAGTAGTCCCGAGCTAGCCGCACCAACTTGGGTCGATCCCCTTCCCTATCTTCTGAGTCTGTTTCCGAGTCAGACTCGAGTGCAGGTTGAGGCTTCTTCTTGGCGACTTTTCCTTGGGGTTTACCTACAAGAAAAGCAATACTTTTCTCGACCATAGTGCAGTTAGTTTGTTCGTGCATTTCAAATTCTGAAAAAAGTTCATCTAATTTAATATTTGAAAGGTCCCTGGAAACCTTGTAAGCATCTACCATAGATGCACACATGTGTTCATAGGGAACGCGTTTAGGGTATACCTGATTAGGTCACGGTTCTCTACCTTGTGACCTATTGTATGCAACCCGTTCATCAGCTCCTGGATTCTGGCGTGGAGCTGTGCTGCTGATTCGCCTTCGTTCATTTTTATTGTGTAGAGTCTGTTTAGCAACAGATCTCTTTTGCTGATTCTGGTGTCGGAGGTACCTTCATGCAGCTCAATCAGCTTGCTCCAGAGTTCTTTGGCACTGCTGAAAGGACCCAGCCGATTCAATTCTTCCTTGGTCAATCCGCATTGCAACGTCTGAGTTGTCTTTGCATCAGCCTCAATCTGCCTCTTTAATGAGGCATCCCATTTAGAGAAGTGTTGTACCAATCCTTATGCGTTCTTGGGGATCTCGAGGCCAGATTGGATTATTATCTACATGTCCACCTGAGTTTTTAGGTGGACTTCCATCCTGCTTTTCCTGTAGGAGAAATCTTCACCACTGAAAAGTGGTGGTCTGGCTATACTGAATCCTTCTTGCATGGCTATAATATTTTCTGAAAAATATAAAGACAAGGGAAACTTGTTCCAAGACTTAGTCTTGGATTAGTAGTGCCGAAGAAAATTAATAAAAATGAAAACCGATCGAGTGATGTTGCACCAACCTCGATTAACGAGAAAAATTCGAAAAAATTTAAAATAATTTCGTAAAATCCGAAAAAAACTCTCAAATTGGTGGTTGCACCAAATTTGAGCCACCCGCTCTGATATCACTTGTTGGATCATAGAAACTCGATAGAGGGGGGTGAATATCGAGATCAAATTTTTCGGAACACTAGAGAAAATACGCAGCGGAAAATAAGTCAATCGCGAACACAGATTTGTTTTACTTGGTTCGGAGTCGCGGTCAGCTCCTACTCCAAGGCCCACGGTCCTTGACCGTTTACTTTAGGCAATTCTATATTCGGAATAACTTTTACAAATTGATAGTACAGATATAGAATTGGAAATTGAATTAGCAACACTTTCATAATTTAAGTTTACCGACGCCCGTGGTGGATCGAATTTCGGAGCAAAGGGTCGTCGTCGGCACTGGAATCTCGAAGTCGATGTTTGTCAGAGCGTAGCACTTGAATGGAAGTGTCTCGAGCGTAGAGAGCGATGATGTTCGAAGCCTTGGGGGTGAACCCCCTTTTATAGCACCCATGGGGGCGCCCGTGTCGATGGGGGCGCCTACACGTGGCCTTCCCTGCGCGATCTCTTATCTGCAGGCTCGGTCAGCGCTTATCCATCTTCACTTGGGCGCTTGAGCTGATGGGGGCGCCCATGACCTCACGGGCGCCTGAGCTGCCTTGGTCCAGAGGCTTCGCGGCAGTGGTTTGGTTTTTGCCTTTACACCGGGGCGCCCGTATCGATACGGGCACCTAACCCCAGTGGGGCGCCCGAATCCATTGGGGCACCTGAGTTGCAGAAGCAACATTCCTTCGTTCCCTGCAATCAAGGTTACTTCCAAAACATAACACGCAAATATGTTAGTTATTATTTACAGTCGTAGCTGTCTTGGTTCTGACTTTTGGTCTCCCAAATGGAACCCTAGGTCGAACCGACGCCTACTGTTCCCTCGACGGGGAATGCGTGCTCACCTACTCCTCTCAGGAGAGTTTACCTTTTGCCAACCGGCTCCTCCAGTTGGACTTTTTCCCAATCCACCTGACAAGGTCTTCGTGCCCACCTTCCGGTCAGGTCTTCTTGCCCAACTTCTGGTCAGGTCTTCGGTGCCCAGCCCGTTGCCAGGACTTCTTGCCCAGTCCTCGACCGGGACTTCTTTGCCTAACTTCCGGTCAGGTCTTCTTGCCCAGTCCTCGACCAGGACTTCTTTGCCCAACTCTTTGCCAGGACTTCTTGCCTAGTGTACCTAGGACTTTTTCTGCACACTTAGTAGACTTGTTAGATCACAATAACACCTTAACTTCTGAACCCTTTGCCATTATCAAAACACAGGTTTGACTTAGGTGCTGCCTGCACCAACATATGTGTCGTTAGAACGAAAAATGAGACTACATCATGCTTATAGTCCATAATGAAGCATTGAGTATTATTATTTTTTTTTTCTGCTAGCTCTCATATCTTTTTCACAGGTTAATGATATGATCAAAGAAGATTCTGTGGCATCACAGAATCAAAAAGTTTCACTCAGTTTAGACATAGAGCCACGACTATCCAATTTAGAAGAAGAGCAAAATGAGGGTAATAATTGTAACTACACAAAGTGGCAGAAGCAGCAAATATGTGAAGAAAATGGACCAGGTTTGCTAACCAAGGATGAAAATCTCCTCAAGCAACATCTGGTAAACGATCAGCATTTCCTCGACAAGGCACAAGCACTTCTCAAAATCACAATTCTGGGTGCTGTCCCTCAGACCAGAAACAAGGCTTGCTAGAATAAGGAAAATAGGGTTCTTTTAGACTGTGGCTACGAGTTATTAAGGAGGAAAGGGAGAAGAAAAAACGTTCGAGTCATGGAAAACGGTATGTAGAACCGTATATAGCTAGTGAATGGCAAAGTGTCATTAGATCATTTGGTGTTTTTACTTGTGACAGAGCTGGCAAGGTCTTGTTATATTAATTAATAATAGACTAAACTGTGCTTCTTATAATGTTAATATTGATGCACTAGCGAAGGAGCTGAATAAGAACTTTGAGTGTCTTAAATTTTCAAACGAAAGTACAGTTAGTGATGACAACGAGAAATTTCTGTATATGCTCCTTGAGAGAGACATTGAGAACCGAAAGCCAGATATCAACTGCATGTGGAACATTGCTTAGAGTAGCATCATAGCCACGTCACTCTAGAAAGATTAATTTACAAGGGATTTAGAGAAGCATGTACTGAGTGGACTTATTAGTGAGCTAGCTAGAGAGTTAATTAGTACAACCACAAGGTTAAGTAGGTACAAGTCTGTATGCTTTGTAAAATGTGGGGGCAAGTTTCATAAATAGGTAAGTATATCAAAAACACATACATATTTTCAATATAATATTTACTGCTGTTGTACATCAACCATCAAATGGTAGTCAATTAGAAATATGAAGCAGTAACAAAAGGCAGCCATGATGATATATTCGTGAGAAATCAAAAGGGTATCATTTCTCAGACCAAGCATCAGACCTAAACCATTTTGAAGTTCCAAGGGTTGCACTCAGTTTTTATACAACGAGAGTATCTAGTTAATGATACTTATTAAGATTCAGACAAGTGACACGGGGTTTATTTCTCCGCATTACTTAGATATAATTTTATCAAAAACTAAAAAAAACCAACTTACTTCTTGTTTGTCGGGAGAGATCTCGTCGCTGCAAGTCCCAAAACATAACCATACCGAACTATGTCAAGAAAATGACTCCGCGAAAATACAAACAAATCCGTAAAATACCGATAGACCTCGAAAAATAACTTTGCCAACCCACAGGCACCAAAACATCGCAAAACCTTGCACTGATACCAAAAATTGTCACGACCCCAGAGGCACATGCTTACTCGAAAATCGGGCAGCATCTCTCCTATAGGCCGGACAAGATGGGGCAAATATACATAACACAACACCAATATATCTCAGCCACAAGTGGCTGGCATCACAATAATAAATAAAAGACACATCCACGGAGTTTATATCGAAACAAAATAAATGGATGGCTCAACCATCATTAACATAAAGAAAGTCTGCACACCAATAATAACGACAAAACCAAACCGATACTTGACAAATAAATATAACTATGGAAATAAATCAGACACTAAATCAAACCAAACCAAATCGATACGGTGGGACTGAGGGACTGGCGACTCGATCCTCTCCTGGCTCCAAGAAACGCAACTACCTGCTATCTGAAACAAAAAGAGAAAGCAGGGGTGGTGAGTCCGGGCGGACTCTGCGGGTATATGAGTAGACAATAAGCATGACATACGTGGCATTGTCGTCTTGGCCATGTAAGTAAGAAACGCATGACCAAATTACACCTATGTGGAATTCTGGAATCATTTGAACCCGGTTCATTTGATACATGCAAATCATGCTTAAAAGGCAAGATGACCAAATTACCCTTTTCCGGAAAAGGTAAACCAGTGGGAGAATTGCTTAGTCTAATACATACTGATGTATGTGGACCAATGTCAACTCTTGCACAAGGAGGCTGTAGCTACTTCATTACCTTTATCGATGATCACTCACGATTCGGGTATGTATTCTTGATGAAACACAAATCTGAAGCTTTTGAGAAATTCAAAGAGTTCAGAAATGAAGTAGAGAAACAGCTTGACAAAAGTATTAAGATACTTCGATCCGATCGGGGTGGTGAATACTTGAGTTAAGAGTTTCAAGATTATCTTAGGGACAATGGGATATTGTCTCAATGGACTCCGCCGTATACACCACAGCATAATGGTGTATCTGAGAGGCATAACCGAACCTTGATGGACATGGTTTGATCTATGATGAATCATGCAACTCTTCCAAAATCCTTTTGGGGCTATGCGCTTAAGACAGCTGTTTACTTGCTGAACAGAGTCCCGACCAAGGTAGTCTCTACTACTCCATATGAGACGTGGAATAGTAAGAAACCTCACTTAACTCACCTTAAGATATGGGGTTGTCCTGCTTATGTGAAGCGGACTGTATCAGACAAATTGGATGCTAAGTCTGATAAATGTCTATTTATTGGATACCCTAAGGAAACAAAGGGTTACCAATTCTGTAGCGCCCGCCCTTATATCTACTCTCGGGGCGGGGTTACGTACAATCAATCATATAATTATTTTTTAACATAACATAAAAATAATGCAAGAGTGTGAGGACTAAGTACTGAGCATGCTTGTCTAAAACCATCAAGTGATACTTACAAGTACTAAGCATACTAGTCAGTACATGCTAATCAAATATCATGCTTGGATCATTAGAACATGGTAGGTGTATAGTAAGTTTAGTAGCACATAAATCCTGATAGTGAGGTTATACATTCCATTGCATAATATTAGTTCATCAAATTGAGTCTAAAGGAAGTCTAGAATATCATGTGTAATATCTTAATTAAGAGTAATCACTAACATTCATTATCAAGAAAACATTATCATAAGCATAGTAAAGTAGATATAGAATCATTCTTTCCCGAGCCACCACCCCACACATCTTCAGCCTTCCTGCCTCTTCCTTTAGTATAAGTGTTCCTTACCCTTATCTGCAACATAAGACAGCACATAAACTAGTAAGCACAAATGCTTAGTAAGGATCCTGTCCTACTCGCAAAATCCATACGAAAGAATACAACATGCACACATAATAAATCATAAGCATGAGTTCATCACAGCATACTGTACATCAAAGTTTCTAAGCATGCAGTATATAGTATCTGTCACGCCCCGACACCCAAGGAGCCGCTAATCCAATATAAAATCGGACAGCATCTCCCCTGTCCGGCGGACAATTTACACATACACACAACACACATAACCTGTATACAGTATATATAGCACAAGCACGCAGTTTAAAGGGCCTCAGGCCTCCAATCCACACATATATAACTGCATAAATGACTATACGTCGTAACACCAAAATCCGAACTCACCTGAGCTGCCGGGGGCCGGAACAAAACCAAAACGAAGCGAAGTCCAACATAGGACTCAAAAGTACAATACCATCGAATAAAACATGAATACATGTTCGAAACATGGCAACGGAAGCAAAGTATATAACATAGGGTCCATAAGCAAAAACAACGTAAAATAAAACCAAGCAGAGCTCCTCTGGAGCTGGGGACTGGCTGCTAGGGATCTCCTGGCAGGCATCAACCTGAAATAAAATGTATGGCAACGGGGTGAGTCCATAACTCAGCGAATACCCAACAGATATGCATAGAAAGTTATACCAACAATAAGAGTTCAGCTAATACAGTCTCATATCAACAGTAGGGAAAGACTAGTACTGAACATACTGAGGTAGATACATACCTGAATCCATCTAACCAGTAAAGAGGGTAATAAGTACCGAGGGAATATCAATAGACATATAATCTCAGATAACAAGTCTCCAGAATATGCATGTCAAATAAGTGCAGCAATCAAGTGCAGCAAACAATGCACAATGCAAAATATGCACATGGTGCAATGCCATGGTCACCCCCTAACTCCAGTCAAGCCACCGAGACAGGCGATACTGTGTCGGCCGAGTGGGTAGAGCTGTGACACTGTCCGTACTCTGCCATCACTGCTCCTGAGTGACCGAGGGGACAGGATGCTAGTGGAGCTATCGCTCCGCCCCATCTATATATGGGGGAGATATCTCTCTCATCTTCTCTGGTCTATGGGTAGAGAAGGGATCCCTGCTTGCTACCACGCTCCGAAACCACTACCCCTGAGCGGACGAGCGGAGCGATACAGAGCAAATGCACACATCCAGCGGTATCCACTAACCCATGAGTGGTCGTGTGTGCATATCATGTGCCGGAAGACGATTAGGCTCAACCACAAGAGAGTCGCTGATCGCCGGCATGCAACAATGCAAGGATGGTGTATGATAGATACACATACCTCCCTCCCCAAGTCCTCAGTATACTAAGTCTCAGTCTGAAATCCTATAACAGGAAATACAGGTAACTTACAAGGTATACTGGCCGGAAACTATAGATCCCTCAAGGTCAAATGCAAGAAATACATCACGATCTCTAAGCATACCTATAGATATGGCAATACCTGAGACTGTATGGAACTACAACATAATAACTCAGGGATAACCCACATGTATCCAGAACAGGCATAATAACTCAGGGATAACTAACAAGTATCCAGGACAGGCATAATAACTTAGGGATAACTAACAAGTATCCAGAACAGACATAATAACTCAGGGATAACTAACAAGTATCCAGAACATGCATAATAACTCAGGGATAACTAACAAGTATCCAGAACATGCATAATAACTCAAGGATAACTAACAAGTATCCAGAACAGCATAATCAACAGGGATAGCGTATAATCTTACTGCTATCTATAACAGTCTATGCATAACAATATGACAATATCATAAGAGATAAGTCAAAGGGTACCCGCCTCCAAGAGTGTAGTCCGTATCAATCGAGACAGAACCACCCGTCAAAATAAGTAACAATAGATCCCGTCAAGTCCCTGTGTAAAGGACACATTTTAATTAGCTATTACAAAATTAGTAACCAGCTAATTAATCCCTAATCCGTATTAGGGTTTACCCTAATCCATCTCTTTCCATTTAATTACCCTTGGTAATTAAGATTAGATTTACTTTAAAGGTAAACTCGAATTCCAGTTCCTTAAGCTTAGGTTGTTAGGTTTAAGTTTCAAATTAAACTTAACCTCAACCCAAAGTAAACCCACGGTATCAATTTCACCTTCATTACTGAAGCTACAATGATCCACAGCCTTATACCTAAACTCATTAACATAAAAAATAGAATCACTGAGCTTACTCCATTCCTACCAATTCATCCACTTAGCAATTCAAACGCCTTACCTCTTATCCCGGTTTCAACTGCCGACACAAACAGCAAGCTGAAAGAAAACTCCACCAAGCAGTGAAACTCACGGCGATCTCTACAACCCAAACACTGCCAATTACACAGTGTATCAACAGATCAATCACAACACAAATCTAATGCATCCTTACCAGAATTTTGTATCGCCGACTCTACTGAGCTTGAATCCGGCGAGTCCTCAAGCTCCTGCGAACTTCCTCTTCCTCAGAATTCAGATGCTCCTCCCAAACCTCCAGGTCGTGTAGCCCAAGTGTAGCCTCCTAGATCGGCCAAATCAAATGAGCTACGGCTGACCAATCTTGACAGAATTAAAACCCTAAGTTCCCTTCGACTCACCTTGACCTTTAGTGAAGTCTCGACGTCGAGGTGTCTGCGGCTAGGGCACGCGAGCGGAGGAAGAAGTCGGCGTCGACCGTGGGTTAGGGCACGCGAAGGGAGAAGTATCGGGGTGGTCTGCAGCTGGGGCAACGCGAAGGAGAAGAAAGGAAGAGGAAGGGATCGTCGGGCGTCGCTGCGGGTGATGAAGGGAGGAAGAGATCGGGCACTGTGGCGGCTTCGATCGGGCAGCGAGGTGTGCGGCGCAACCTTAAGCCCTAGCCCCTTATAACTTGTCCCTTTTTCATTTAAGTCCACCCCATTTCCGTCAAATTGCAAGACGACCCCTAGGTTTGTGTCCAAGGACTCGGAAGCCCCGGAACCTATCCGGTAATTCTCCGAAAATTTCCGGAACCTAATCAAAAGTGTCGGATTTAACATCCTCCCCCACTAATAAAAATTTGGTCCCCAAATTTCGATATTCACTATAGTAAAAACACTATCAAGAAGTATGCTGATATAAATACTGAACAGTAACAATCATACATACCTCAAGTGAACAGGTGGGGGTAGCGAGCTCGGATGACATCCTCGAGCTCCCAGGTAGCCTCCTCATCTGAGTGATGCTGCCATCCGACTTTAACAAGCCGGATTGTCTTGTTCCGCAACTGACGCTCCCGGTAACCCAAAATCCGTACAGGAATCTCCTCGTAAGACGCGTCAGGCTGAAGTGGAACTGAGACATCCGACAACACGTGTGAAGGATCTCGTATGTATCTCCTCAGCATCGATACGTGAAATACGTCGTGTACGCCGGTAATAGATGGTGGAAGAGCCAAACGATAAGCAACTGCTCCCACCCTCTCCAGAATCTGGAACGGACCGATGTAGCGCGGAGCAAGCTTCCCTCGAAGACCGAATCGTTTCACCCCTTTCGTGGGTGAAACTCGCAGAAATACATGATCACCTACGGAGAACTCCAGAGGTCTCCGTCTCCGGTCGGCATAGCTCTTCTGACGATCCTGCGCCTCAGATATCCTGCGTCTGATGGTACGGACTAACTCTGCCTCGTGCTGAGCTCTCTGAGGTCCTAACAGCTGGGATTCCCCAACCTCCTCCCAGAGGGTGGGTGTCCGACAAGGCCTACCATACAACGCCTCATACGGGGCCATCTGGATAGCCGCATGATAGCTGTTGTTGTAGGCGAACTCGACAAGATGCAGATGATCCTCCCAACTGCCTCCGAAATCCATAACACAAGCTCGTAGTAAGTCCTCCAAGGTCTGGATCGTACACTCTGACTGACCATCGGTCTGCGGATGGAAGGCGGTACTAAATCTAAGCTCGGTACCCATGGCCTTCTGCAGACTCTGCCAGAAGCGTGAGGTGAAACGCGGATCTCGGTCAGAGATGATACTCAATGGTATGCCGTGTAATCTGATGATCTCTCTGCAATATAGCTCTGCTAGTCTATCCAATGAATCGGTCCTCCGAGTAGCTAGAAAGTGCGCAGATTTGGTCAATCGATCAACGATCACCCAAATCGCGTCAAGGCCTCGTCTGGTCCTAGGCAATCCCACCACGAAGTCCATAGTAATGTGTTCCCATTTCCACTCAGGAATGGGAATACTCTGCAGTAGCCCAGCAGGTCTCTGGTGCTCTGCCTTAACCTGCTGACATACCAGGCATCGGGCTACGAAGTCGGCGATATCCCGCTTCATTCCGTTCCACCAGTAGGAACGTCTCAGATCCCGATACATACGGGTGGCACCCGGATGGATAGCAAATCGGGAACGGTGTGCCTCCTGTAATAGCTCCTCCCTAACAGGGTGTGCCTCGGGTACGCAAAGTCGCCCGCGAAAGTACAAGACGTCCGCATCGTCTCGTGTAAAATCAGACTGCTGCTCTGTGGCTGCTCGACTGCCGAGGAACTGCAGATGCTGATCACTCATCTGAGCCTCTCTGATCCTCGTCCGGATGGAAGACTGAGCAACAATGGTCGCCAGAATACCCCTCTCAGTCTGACCCTGCTCCTCTAGACCCAACTCTGAGAAACTCTGGACGATCTCGGTAACCAGTACTCGGTGGGAGGCTAGTACTCCTCTGGACTTCCTACTCAAGGCGTCAGCAACAACATTAGCTTTCCCAGGGTGGTAGCTAATGGTACAGTCGTAGTCCTTCAGGAACTCCATCCACCTCCTCTGTCGGAGGTTGAGCTCCTTCTGCGTGAAAAGATACTTGAGGCTCTTATGATCCGTGAATATCTCAAAAGTGATCCCATACAGGTGATGCCTCCAGATCTTTAGTGCAAAGATAATGGCTGCAAACTCTAAATCGTGAACTGGGTAGTTCTTCTCATGCTCCTTCAGCTGTCGAGAAGCATAAGACACTACCCGCCCGTGCTGCATCAGAACGGCGCCCAATCCCTGATAAGATGCATCCGTATAAAGCACAAATCCGTCCTCTCCTGATGGAAGAACGAGGACGGGTGCCGACACTAATCTCTGCTTCAGCTCCTGGAAACTAGCCTCACAAGCCTCTGCCATGAAACTTCACGCCTTTCCTGGTAAGGCGTGTCAGCGGCATAGCTATGCTCGAGAAGCCCTCAACAAATCGTCGGTAGTAGCCGGCTAATCCCAAGAAACTGCGAACCTCCTGAACTGACTTCGGCTGCTCCCAACTGGTGACAGCCTCGATCTTCTGGGGGTCTACTGAAATACCACGGCTGGAAACCACGTGCCCCAGAAAACCGACTGAGGATAGCCAGAATGCGCATTTGCTGAACTTCGCAAATAAGCGCTCCCGTCGGAGAGTCTCCAAAACTATGCGAAGATGCTGCGCATGCTCCTCCTCAGAACGCGAATAGACCAAGATGTCATCAATGAAGACAATCACAAACTGATCTAGGTACTCCAAAAATATGCGGTTCATCAAGTCCATGAATACCGCTGGAGCGTTGGTAAGCCCAAATGGCATTACCAAGAACTCATAGTGCCCATATCTAGAGCGGAACGCTGTCTTCTGAACATCTGAGTCTCTAACTCTCAGCTGATGATATCCGGACCGCAGATCAATCTTAGAATACACTGAGGTGTCTCTAAGCTGATCAAACAAATCCTCTATCCGTGGCAACGAGTACTTGTTCTTGATGGTTACTGCATTCAACTGTCTATAGTCGATGCATAACCTCAAAGAACCGTCCTTCTTCTTGACAAACAGAACCGGTGAACCCCAAGGAGATACGCTCGGTCTGATGAACCCTCGGTCTAATAACTCCTGGAGTTGGACCTTCAGCTCGTCCAACTCTTTCGGTGCCATGCGATAAGGAGCCTTAGATGCCGGCGCAGTCCCCGGAATCAGCTCTATAGTGAACTCTATCTATCTCCTGGGAGGAAGACCCGATAGCTCCTCTGGAAAGACATCTGGGAACTCCCGAACAACTGAAATGTCCGGAAGAGAAAATCAACTGCTGTCATCCACACTAATCATCGATAACAGATAACCCTGACAGCCCAGTGATAACAATCTCGGTACCTAGAGCGCAGAAATAACAGATATGCCGTCGTCTCAGATGTCGGTGAAATCCCACGAGGGTTGATCCAGAGGCCGAAAGATAACCACCCTCGTTCGGCAATCCACGGTGGCATGGTACACTGTAAGCCAAACTCTGCTGAGAATGACATCGAATTCCACTATCCTGAGTACGAGCAAGTAATGAAGATTCATAAATCTCAATCCACCTCTCAACACACATAAGGAAGAGGTGATATCAACTCTATCCTTTCGAGAACTAGTGAATCCACAGTGGGGGTATAACCACCGAAATACCAGTGGTCGTTCTTTGGCCACTGGATTAATGTCTCATACCTCTTCGAAAGGTAAGGGCATAGTTAACTCCACATTCGCTACACCCTAACCAGTTATACATCCCGATGTACCATCAAGATTATTCAACCACATACGTCCAATCTATGAGTCAAATCCCTCACAAAATAACGTAGTGATGAGCGAGTCGATCGACCATCGCCTCGAACCCCAAACTCTTCAATTCCTCCACTCAAGGTTCAAAAACCTCTGAGATTAACTCCATAGCAAGGAAATAGAGACACACTATCTCTCAAGAGTATCTCAACATAATCACGATGTGATTCTCTATTCCATGAAGGTCGTCTTCGGCATCTTCCACCCAAAGGTGGTCTAGCCTCGTAAGTGATTCGCCTCAGTGCAAATCATAAATACAAAGGTATCGCCTTGGTTATCCAAACCAAGTACACGCGGTAACTCGTAGGTGTCAAACAAGTAACTCCACACTTTTCTATATCAGCTCAAATCACCCATCATCATGTACTTTCTAGGTCAACAATCAAGTACAGGTGATCCAGGATCAAAGTCCTCATAAGATAGGATGTATCAATCCTCCACTAACAATGATAGCACGTAGCTAATGCTACCCTTCTACATCAATGTAAATCGTGTACCCTAAACGTGACTCCCAGGTCCTCTAACCAGGCACGAACAACCCAAAGGTCTAAAAACCTTTGAACCAGGGTAAGTCGATCCTACACTGATCGAGCCAACTACATTAGCCAACCCTAGTTCTCGCTTAGCTAATAATAGCCAATACACGTACTATAAATAGTAAAGTCTGGAAAAACTAAAATCCTCAACCTCCAAAAGGTTGTCAACATTTTCAACCTTGACTTTCAGACTCAACAATCGATGCTACAAGAGAATTTACATTCTCCGCTCCAAGGTCTCATCCGCATCATATCACTAATCGCTCACATGAACGATCACGAATAAGATAGATTGACAACATGTCAATCCAACTAAAACCAAGTCTACAACATCTATCCATCCAGTATGAATATACAATCCCACCAAGCTGGGATAGTCAAACCAATCCTAAATCTAATCATGAGTACCAAAGGTAGGGTAGTACTAGAAAGATATACCTCTTGCCGCCTGGAGATGTCCCGTTGCCGCCAAGTCCCAGATTACAAATCACGTCGGGAAACGACTCCGAAAATCCGAAATGTACTCGGGTAGACTCATCTAACCCGAGCTCCGACACCTACCGAGTAGGTATCAGATTTAACTCCGACAAATCACGAATCGATGGTATCCCACATCCTGGGCTTGATACCAAAAATAAATTGGTATCAGATAAACACCGAAAAACCCGAAAACACGTAGGCATCGAAACCTACGCTCTGATACCAAAATAAATTGGTATCAGATAGACACCGAAAAATCCATAAATACCCGAGGTATCTCGCAACCTGTGCTCTGATACCAAAATAAATTGGTATCGGATAGAAACCGAAAATCCACAAGTCCTCAAGGTATCCGACAACCTGAGCTCTGATACCAAAATAAATTGTCACGCCCCGAGACCCAAGGAGCCGCTAATCCAATATAAAATCGGACAGCATCTCCCCTGTCCGGCGGACAATTTACACATATACACAAACACACATAACCTGTATACAGTATATATAGCACAAGCACGCAGTTTAAAGGGCCTCAGGCCTCCAATCCACACATATATAACTGCATAAATGACTATACATCGTAAAACCAAAATCCGAACTCACCTGAGCTGCCGGGGGCCGGAACAAAACCAAAACGAAGCGAAGTCCAACATAGGACTCAAAAGTACAATACCATCGAATAAAACATGAATACATGTTCGAAACATGGCAACGGAAGCAAAGTATATAACATAGGGTCCATAAGCAAAAACAACGTAAAATAAAACCAAGCAGAGCTCCTCTGGAGCTGGGGACTGGCTGCTAGGGATCTCCTGGCAGGCATCAACCTGAAATAAAATGTATGGCAACGGGGTGAGTCCATAACTCAGCGAATACCCAACAGATATGCATAGAAAGTTATACCAACAATAAGAGTTCAGCTAATACAGTCTCATATCAACAGTAGGGAAAGACTAGTACTGAACATACTGAGGTAGATACATACCTGAATCCATCTAACCAGTAAAGAGGGTAATAAGTACCGAGGGAATATCAATAGACATGTAATCTCAGATAACAAGTCTCCAGAGTATGCATGTCAAATAAGTGCAGCAATCAAGTGCAGCAAACAATGCACAATGCAAAATATGCACATGGTGCAATGCCATGGTCACCCCCTAACTCCAGTCAAGCCACCGAGACAGGCGATACTGTGTCGGCCGAGTGGGTAGAGCTGTGACACTGTCCGTACTCTGCCATCACTGCTCCTGAGTGACCGAGAGGACAGGATGCTGGTGGAGCTATCGCTCCGCCCCATATATAGATGGGGGAGATATCTCTCTCATCTTCTCTGGTCTATGGGAAGAGAAGGGATCTCTGTGTGCTACCACGCTCCGAAATCACTACCCCTGAGCGGACGAGCGGAGCAATACAGAGCAAATGCACACACCCAGCGGTATCCACTAACCCATGAGTGGCCGTGTGTGCATATCATGTGCCGGAAGACGATTAGGCTCAACCACAAGAGAGTCGCTGATCGCCGGCATGCAACAATGCAAGGATGGTGTATGATAGATACACATACCTCCCTCCCCAAGTCCTCAGTATACTAAGTCTCAGTCTGAAATCCTATAACAGGAAATACAGGTAACCTACAAGGTATACTGGCCGGAAACTATAGATCCCTCAAGGTCAAATGCAAGAAATACATCACGATCTCTAAGCATACCTATAGATATGGCAATACCTGAGACTGTATGGAACTACAACATAATAACTCAGGGATAACTAACAAGTATCCAGAACATGCATAATAACTCAGGGATAACTAACAAGTATCCAGAACATGCATAATAACTCAGGGATAACTAACAAGTATCCAGAACAGCATAATCAACAGGGATAGCGTATAATCTTACTGCTATCTATAACAGTCTATGCATAACAATATGACAATATCATAAGAGATAAGTCAAAGGGTACCCGCCTCCAAGAGTGTAGTCCGTATCAATCGAGACAGAACCACCCGTCAAAATAAGTAACAATAGATCCCGTCAAGTCCCTGTGTAAAGGACACATTTTAATTAGCTATTACAAAATTAGTAACCAGCTAATTAATCCCTAATCCGTATTAGGGTTTACCCTAATCCATCTCTTTCCATTTAATTACCCTTGGTAATTATGATTAGATTTACTTTAAAGGTAAACTCGAATTCCAGTTCCTTAAGCTTAGGTTGTTAGGTTTAAGTTTCAAATTAAACTTAACCTCAACCCAAAGTACACCCACGGTATCAATTTCACCTTCATTTCTGAAGCTACAATGATCCACAGCCTTATACCTAAACTCATTAACATAAAAAATAGAATCACTGAGCTTACTCCATTCCTACCAATTCATCCACTTAGCAATTCCAACGCCTTACCTCTTATCCCGGTTTCAACTGCCGACACAAACAGCAAGCTGAAAGAAAACTCCACCAAGCAGTGAAACTCACGGCGATCTCTACAACCCAAACACTGCCAATTACACAGTGTATCAACAAATCAATGACAACACAAATCTAATGCATCCTTACCAGAATTTTGTATCGCCGACTCTACTGAGCTTGAATCCGGCGAGTCCTCAAGCTCCTGCGAACTTCCTCTTCCTTAGAATTCAGATGCTCCTCCCAAACCTCCAGGTCGTGTAGCCCAAGTGTAGCCTCCTAGATCGGCCAAATCAAATGAGCTACGGCTGACCAATCTTGACAGAATTAAAACCCTAAGTTCCCTTCGACTCACCTTGACCTTTAGTGAAGTCTCGACGTCGAGGTGTCTGCGGCTAGGGCACGCGAGCGGAGGAAGAAGTCGGCGTCGACCGTGGGTTAGGGCACGCGAAGGGAGAAGTATCGGGGTGGTCTGCAGCTGGGGCAACGCGAAGGAGAAGAAAGGAAGAGGAAGGGATCGTCGGGCGTCGCTGCGGGTGAAGAAGGGAGGAAAAGATCGGGCACTGTGGCGGCTTCGATCGGGCAGCGAGGTGTGCGGCGCAACCTTAAGCCCTAGCCCCTTATAACTTGTCCCTTTTTCATTTAAGTCCACCCCATTTCCGTCAAATTGCAAGACGACCCCTAGGTTTGTGTCCAAGGACTCGGAAGCCCCGGAACCTATCCGGTAATTCTCCGAAAATTTCCGGAACCTAATCAAAAGTGTCGGATTTAACAGACTCCCCTTCCTTGTGCACGTACTAGCTAGCCCCAACATCGGTGATGGTCGGTGCGACATTGTGAAGGTGGGAGGAGAGGAGACGAACGGGGAAATCAGGGAGGTGCGGCTTTGAGTTGCGCTCGACGAGTTGTGGCATCGGGGAAGGGCTGCCGGCTAGGGCAACGAGGAAGAGAAGGGGAGAAGGTGTTTTTTCAGAAAAGTCCTTGAAACTCAAGAAATCCAAACCCTACCCTTAGGGTAAGGGTTTTAAGCAGTTTAAACCCTCTAAAATTTTAGAAGATGCAACTCTTTAACCCTCTAAAATTTAGCCAAACCCACCTTCCTCTCCTGATTAGAGTTTACCCCTTTAAACCCTTGTTAAGATTCGATTGTCGTATTTAACAATGTATGAAGAAGTAACGACTAGAGTTAAGAATTCAAGCGGATTAACTGAAGCATTTCCAATAAGAATAGGGTTACATCAAGGATCAACTCTATGTCCTTATCTTTTTACACTAATCATGGACAAACTTACTAGGCACATTTAAGATACAAAACCATAGTGCATGTTGTTTGTAGATGATATTGTTTTAATAGACGAGATACGTGAAGGAGTAAATGCAAAACTAAAATTTTGACGGGAAACACTAGAAGTGAAAGGTTTTAGACTTAGTAGAGTAAAGATAGAATATATAAAATTTAAGTTTAACAATATTAGACGTAATGAGATAATTGTT
The DNA here is from genome assembly GCA_024364735.1 of Boesenbergia rotunda. Classification (NCBI taxonomy): domain Eukaryota; kingdom Viridiplantae; phylum Streptophyta; class Magnoliopsida; order Zingiberales; family Zingiberaceae; genus Boesenbergia; species Boesenbergia rotunda. The sequence continues at coordinate 126,008 of JAGFNQ010002080.1, read as the reverse complement.
AAGATAGGAGATGATGAGTTGTCTAAAACTGAGAGCTTTAAGTATTTAGGATCATTTTCGCAAAGTGATGGAGGGATTGAGAGAGATTTCTTACATAGAATACAAGAAGGATGGTTGAAATGGAGGTTAGCATTAGGTGTTTTATGTGATCGTAAAGTACCTCTAAAACATAAAAGGAAGTTCTACAAAATGGCTGTTAGACTTGCTATTTTTTATGGTGTTGAATGTTGGGCTATGACTCGGGTACACAAGCAAAAGATGAAAGTTGCATAGATGAGGATGTTAAGGTGGATGTGTGACATACGAGGATGGACAGAATAAGAAACGAGGGCATTATAGAGAAAGTAGGAGTTGCATCTATTGAGGAAAAACTTCGAGAGATATATGTTGGTGCAAATAGCACCCAAGTCGAACCTGTGTTTTGATCAATGGCAAAGGGTTCAAAAGTTAAGATGTTTCGTTTTTCTAACTTACTACTTGAGTGTGCAGATTAAAGTCCTAGCGAAGGACTGCTAGGCACCTAGCGAAGGACTGCTAGGCATCGGAACCCTAAGACCAAGCGAAGGGCTGCTGGGCACCTAGCGAAGGGCTGCTGGGCACCTAGCGAAGGGCTGCTAGGAGTCAAAGACCTGGCGAAGGACTGTTGGGCACCAGGCGAAGGACTGCCTGGAACTGAAGACCTGGCGAAGGACTGCTGGGCACCAGGCGAAGGACTGCCTGGAACTGAAGACCTGGCGAAAGACAGCTAGGCACCTGGTGAAGGACTGCTGGGAAAAAGTCCAACCGGAGGAGCCGATTGGCAACAGGTAAATTCTCCCGAGAGGAGTAGGTGAGGACGCGTTCCCCGTCGAGGGAACAGTAGGCGTCGGTTCGACCTAGGGCTCCATTTTGGAGACCCAAAGTCAGAACCAAGATAGCTAAGGCTGTATAAAACTAATACTTGATTGCTTTATGTTGTTTTGGACTAACCATGGATGCAGGACCGAAGGAATGAGTGTCTGTAGCTCAGAACGCCTCAAAGGAGAGAGGCAACTGCTGAGTAGGGCGCCCCCAAGGTCAAGGCAAAACAAGTTAAGCAAGAGTACGCTTCGGAAGCTTACTGGGCGGGGCGTCCCCATGCTCCCGGGTGCCCCCGTGCTCCCGGGCGCCTCGAGCTCAAGCCAACGAAATGGATAAAGGTTATCCAGCCGAGAAGCCCGTGGAAAGGGTCAACCAGGGCGCCCCCAGCGTCCCGGGCGCCACCACAGTTAACCCTCAGCCCTATTCGAGTGGGATAAGAGCTGACCAAGACTTGCTCGGATCGGGTGACACGTGGGGGGGCGCCCCCAACGTTCAGGGCGCCCCGGGAGGCTATAAAAAGCCCCTCGACCCCAAGGCTTCAAACATCAACTTCTTCCAACGCAAACACGCTCTTCTACTCAAGCGCTTCGCTCCAGAAACCTCTCAACTCGAGATACAAGCGCCGACGACGTCCCTCTGCTCCGAGATACATTCCACACTGGACGTCGATAACGAAGAGCTGTCTTTTCTTTGTTTACTATACTGCAGTTGTAATATCTATTTGTAAATCATTTTTGCGCACATATAGAATTGCCCGCAGTAAACGGTCAACGACCATGGGCCTTGGAGTAGGAGCCGACCGTGACTCCGAACCAAGTTAAATCTTGGTGTTTGTGTATTGTTTTGTTTTAATTTTTTCGTTGCGTTTTCTCTTTTTCAACCCCAAACGACTTACGATATTCACCCCCCTCTATTGTTTTCTCTCGATCCAACAAGTGATATCAGAGCGGGGAAGCTCAAATTTGGTGCAACCACCAGTTTGAGATTTTTTTTCGGATTTTCTTCGAATTATTTTTTTCTTTTTCGAATTTTTATCGTTAATCGAGATCGGTGCAACACCCCTCGATAATTATTTTTCTTTATCCCACACTACTAATCCAAGACCAAGTATTGGGATAGAATTTTCTTTTCTTTTCTATCTTTTTCAGATAAAATCCTTAATGGCCATGCAAGAAGGCTTCAGCACTGCAAGGCCACCACTCTTCAGTGGGAAGGACTTCTCCTACTGGAAGAGCAGAATGGAGGTCCACCTGAAAACTCAGGTGGACATGTGGATAATCATCCAGTCCGGACTGGAAATACCAAGGAATGCTGACGGGTACAACAGTCTTACACTGAATGGGACGCTGCACTCAAAAAGAAAATAGAAGCCGATGCCAAAGCGACCCAAACACTCCAATGCGGCCTAACAAAAGAGGAGCTGAACCGGGTGGGTCCATTCAACAATGCCAAAGAACTCTGGGGTAAGCTGATTGAACTACACGAAGGGACCTCCGACACCCGAATCAGCAAGAGGGACCTTCTGCTGAACAAGCTGTACACCATCAAGATGAACGACGGCGAATTAGCAGCTCAGCTCCACGCCAGAATTCAGGAGCTGATGAACGGTCTACACACCATAGGTCACAAGGTAGAAAACGTGACCTAATAAGGTATGCCCTTAACGCTTTCCCAAGAAACACCTTGTGGGCATCTATGGTAGATGCTTACAAAGTTTCTAGGGATCTTTCCAAAATCAAGTTAGATGAACTTTTTTCTGAACTCGAATTACATGAACAGACTAACTGCAATCTGGCCGAGAAAGGTATTGCTTTTGTTGCAGGTAATACTGGAAAGACAACCAAGAAGAAGCCATAAACTGCACCCGAGTCTGATTCAGACTCAGACTCAGAAGATAGCAAGGGAAATCGACCGAAGCTGGTTCGGCTAGCCCGAGACTACTACAAAGAACTAAAGAACCAGACCAACAGAAAGAAAGCCAGCCGAAGAAAGGAAGAACCAGCTGAACCCTCAAATGACAAGAACAAACCAAATGTGACCTATTACGAGTGCAAGAAGAAAGGTCGGAGTGTCCAAACCTAAAGGAGACCAAGAAGACAAGAAGGAAGAAAGCACTCCAAGCAACGTGGGACGAGTCCTCTTCCGAAGAAGAAGAAGAGGTCCTATAGTCGAACCTGCTCGAACTAACCGCCTCAGAAGAAATCGAGACCGAGTCAGAGTCGGAGCTGGACGACGACAAACTTACATTCTCAGAGGACGGCGAAATAACTGTAAGTGGCTTTTCCCAAATTCAATTATGCGAGTTAATTTCTTATCTTTCTCGAGATTTGGCAAAAGCCAAAATCCGAGTCGAGTCTCTCAGACAGGAAGTAAAACTCCTGAAAGAGAGAGCAGTCTCTGAACCCTTAACTGAGAAGGTTCAAGAAGGAACCTCTGCTCAAGTTGAAAAACTTGAATCAGAGAACTCTTTCTTAAAAACTCAAGTTAAGGATCTTAGAGCTGCCTTAGAACGATTCACTTCTGGGTCCAAGGGTCTTGACATGATTCTTGGAAAATAGAAGTCGGTTCTAAATCGATCCGGGTTGGGCTATGAACCAAATCTAGACAAAGATCCTACTATGCTGTACTGAACCAGTCCAGACCAAAAGTTCAGGCATGGGTACCCAAACTGTGCCTGAACAATCAAACTGAATCAAATCAGTATTGGATCCCCAAGGACAAGATTCACATCTTGCCAAACCATTATCGTGGCTTTAGTCCAGGGGGAGCCAAATTAAAAACAATATTTATTGTTAGATAAAATTCAATTTTGATTGCAAATTGCATGATTGATTGTTTATTTAATTCCTGCAATTTACTATGCTTAGACTTAGGAATGGTTAGAATAAGGACTCAATCAATTAATTGAAATTTGAACCACATAGTATTGGGTGGCGGTGAGATGATAGTACATTAGGGAAGCCAATTCTAATAAGGTCAAGTATACTCTACTTGGTCTCTTTAGACTGGTGAAACTAGCCGAAGCTGTCGATCCAAGACCCAAACTAGTTAGACCAGAATTTTTCAAGAAATAGTTTTGAAAATGAAATTTCATTAAAAGGCTTTGTCAAGGAAAGGGTTGATGATCCAATAAGGCTACGGCCAAAGAAGGCCTAGTGCCTCACCAAGACCTAGAAGCCAATTTTTGAAATTCAAATTCAAATTGTTCTTTGTAAAATTCGAATCTAACACAAATTTTCAGTTAATTGTAGATTCAAACATTTTTTAAAAAAAAAACTCAAAATCAACTGTTTTCAAAATTAATTCAATTATATATATATATATATATATAAATCATAATTTTTAAAAAATAATTCTATCTACCAAAACTTGTCTCACAAAACCCATAAGGCAAACGTGATTGAGACAGACTAGGCTGTGAAAATCAATTTAGGCTATTCCTGATTCTAATTGGATCAAAATCAATAAAACTCTTTATGTGTAGAAACATAAAGATTTGCACCAATGGATGTTGGATAGCGGTTGCTCCAGACACATGACTGGAGGTAAATTGAAATTCACCAAACTCAAGTTCAAGAACCTAGGCTCAGTAGCATTTGGCAACAATGCTACACTCAAGGTAATTGGGTCAGGTAATATTGAACTTAAATCTGACTTTGTTATTAAGAAAGTGCTTTTGGTTGAAAATTTTAATTTTAACTTGCTTAGCATAAGTCAGTTGTGTGATTCTGGTTATGTAGTCACCTTCAACAATTCTAACTGCCTGATTAGAAACCTGCAAGACTCGGAAATCATGCTTAAGGGCACTAGGAAAAATAATGTTTACACTATAAACTTACCCCTAGTACCTAAATGTATGTTAACTCAGTTAGAACAATCAAACCTTTGGCATAGGAGATTAGGTCACACTAATCTGAGAATTATTTCAAAAGTCACCCATCTCGGCCTAATTAAAGGTATCCCCAAAATTAAAAATCATGAAAACTTAATATGTGAATCATGTAATCAAGGTAAACAAACCAGGTCTAATCACAAACTAATTCAATCTGATCAAACTCAAACCACACTTGAGCTCCTGCATCTTGACCTATTTGATTCACATGGAGCCAAGTCACTAAGCGAAAACCGGTACTGCTTAGTAATAGTTGATGATTACTCCAGGTTTACCTGGGTTAGGTTTCTAAAGACCAAAGATGAAACCCTAAACCTATTCAATGAATTTTGTAAGTTAATTGAAAATCAAAACGATACTAAAATTAAAAGACTTAGGAGTGACCACAGGGGAGAGTTTGAAAATCAACGGTTCGAGGAATTCTGTAAGGTAAATGGGTACATACATAAATTTTCGTGTCCTAGAACTCCCCCAACAAAATGGGATAGTCGAAAGGAGAAATAGAACTCTACAGGAAGCCGCTAGGGCTATGCTCAACGAATTTAACCTAGTCAACCAATATTGGGCAGAAGCAGTTAGTATGACTTGCTACATTCAAAATAGGGTCCTGATTAACAAGCGACACAACAAAACACCCTATGAATTATACTATCATAGACTTCCAAATCTACACTACCTAAGGGTCTTTGGATGCAAAGTCCATATCCTAAACACCAAAGACTATCTAGGAATATTCCAGTCTAAGTCAACCCCAGGCATCTTCCTAGGATATTCAATCACAAGTAGAGCCTATAGGGTTTACAACAAACAAACTAAGAAAATCGAAGAAACAACCAATTTAATATCTGATGAAGAAAATAACTCAAAACCTGATAATCCAAATCAAACTTCATCAAATACTGATCAAGAAGATAATGAACAAGCTGTTGAATCTTTAATTGAACCCATAAACGAACTAACTATTGAACCAACTAATGAGTCAATTGAACCAACTATTGAACCAATAATTGAACCAACTCAAATAGGTGAATCAAATAGTGAACCAAACTGACCAGCCGGACTTGAGGCTGAATCAAGTTCTAGAAAAACCAAGAAACCCAGACTCAGTCACCCAACCGATCAAATTGTTGGTGATCCAACTTTAGGAGTCAGAACTAAGTCTTCCTATAGAAACCTTAGTCAGATAGCAATGATTTCAAAAATTGAACCTAAGACTATAGAGGAAGCCCTACCTGATCCTGATTGGATTATAGCTATGCAAGAAGAGTTAGCCCAATTTGAAAGAAACCAAGTTTGGGAACTAGTACCTAAACCTGAGGGCAAATCCGTCAATGACACTAAGTGAGTTTTTAGGAATAAGTTAAATGATCAAGGAGAAATAGTCAGAAATAAAGCCTGCTTAGTAGCGAAAGGATTCAGTCAGGTAGAAGGGTTAGATTATGACGAAACTTATGCCCCGGTAGCTAGACTTGAGTCGATTAGGATGTTATTAGCCTTTGCATCCTATAAAGGATTTAAATTATACCAAATGGATATAAAGTCAGCTTTCCTAAATGGATTCATTAAGGAAGAGGTCTATGTAAGACAGCCCCCTGGGTTTGAAGACTTAGAAAGACCTGACCATGTTTACAAACTCACTAAGGCACTTTATGGATTAAAACAAGCACCTACGGCCTGGTATGAACGCTTATCAACTTACCTAATCTCTAAAGACTTTAAACAAGGACAAATTGACTCAACCCTATTTATTAAAACCTTAGGAAAAGAAATCTTTATTGCCCAAATCTACATCGATGACATAATCTTTGGGTCCACCAACTCTAATTTTTTAAAAGAATTCATAAAAATAATGGAAAACGAGTTTGAAATGAGCCTAGTTGGTGAGCTTAACTTTTTCCTAGGGTTACAAATTAAACAAACTAGGGATGGAAACTATGTCCATCAATTTAAATATGCTAAAGAGTTAATAAAGAAATTTAAAATGGACAACTCTAAAAGCATAAGTACCCCCATGGCCACAAATGTAAAAATAGATAGTGACCCTAATGGTAAACCAGTAGATCCTAAACTCTATAGAAGTATGATTGGGAGTCTACTATACCTTACAGCCAGCAGACTTGATATTCTTTTTGCTGTAGGAATGTGTGCTAGATACCAAACCTGTGCTAAGGAAACACACTTAGCAGCCCTAAAAAGAATTCTAAGATATGTTAAGGGCACCTTAAATGTAGGGATTTGGTATCCTAGGACCTCAACCTTTAACTTGTCAGGATACTCGGACTCTGACTACGCTGGTTGTAAATTAGATAGAAAGAGCACAAGTAGAAGCTGCCAACTATTAGGAAATAGTCTAGTAAGTTGGTACAGCAGAAAACAACACTGTGTAGCTCTATCCACAACTGAAGCTGAGTATGTTGCATTAGGAGAGTGTGTAGCACAACTTTTATGGATGATGCACACTCTTAAGGACTTCCAGCTCAACTACACCCAAACTCAAGTCTTTATTGACAATATAAGCTCAATTAATCTAACTAAGAACCCAATCTAACATTCCAGAACTAAACACATAGAAGTTAAACACCACTTTGTAAGAGACCATGTAGCCAGGGGTGAGATAGTCCTTAAACATATAGATTCTAAATCTAACTTAGCTGACATATTCACCAAACCCCTACCTGAGTTTGAGTTCAGTTCACTAAGAAGGTAGTTAGGATTATGCTTAGTAGAATAGGGTTACTCTACTTTTGATTTTTAAAATGCTTTACTTGATTTTTAAAATCAGTTTCTAAAATAATTTAAAAAAAAAAACTGCTTTACTTAATTTCAAAATCAGATGTTAATTAGTTTGAAAAATCTTTTTAGCAGTTTTCGATTTAGTTTTATTTTCAAAAATTACCCCCTTCAAAACTAGGGCTTTCTCGCAAATGGACTTAGCCTAGGCCCTAATCCTAGAACTGCATGCACCTATAGATTTAGAAGCCAGCATCTCACAAGCACCTTAGGGTACTATTGATTGATGACCTAGAATGGGTTGAGATGCTTAGGTCTTTGCCTTAATTCAAGATGCTTTAAGTCAGTGTATCTGCAGTAATTGGGGCACTAAATACAACTTAAACAGTAATCAAGTTAAGTGTCAAAGTTAGAAAATTTAACTTGAATAGAACACTTAACTCGACTAACCCTTGCGAAAACTACTGTTTATAACAGTTAGTAAGTAGCTAATTGGGTTAGACAGGACTCTACAGAGATAATTGAAATTACTTTGGTTCAGTTTGGTCTTGAATTGGTTCAGTACAACACATTATGAAATTTATTTATCTTTTTCCTGCTATATGGCTTTGTTTTTGATATATGGCAAAGGGGGAGAGATAGGAAAGGAGGAAAGCTTTAAAAAATTTTCAAAATTCAAAATTTCAAAACATTATCCTGTCTTCAAAAAGTACTTAATCTATTTGTTTTCAAAAGTACTAAGTTTTTCTTCAAAGTTTCTCTAACACAAAGCTGCTTTCAATTTTTTTTTAGTACTTAAACTTAAAACTGCTTTCAAATCTGTTTTAGTACTTAAACCTAAAGCTGCTTTCAAATTTTTTTTAGTACTTAAACTTAAAACTGCTTTCAAATCTATTTTAGTACTTAAACCTAAAGTTGCTGTCAAATCTTTTTAAGTACTTAAACTAAAGTCGTTTTCAAAAATCTTTTTAAGGCACTTAAAATCAAGCTGTCTTCCAAAAATTTTAAGTACTTAAAACTTAAGCAGTTGGAAATTTTGCAAAGTACTTATCTTAAACTTAAGCTATGGTTATAAGAACTTAAAACTTCAGAAGATGTCTCTTTTCTACTGACTTGAAAATTTTCTTGTAAACCTTCAAAAGTGCACAACTAATTTTTTTTGGAAAATATGTTTCTAAAGTGTCTTTTGAAAATTGTTCTAAGTGTTTAAAATTAACTCCATCTTTAGACTTAGAATTTTTTTAAAAACCCCACGAACTTTTGAAAAACCTAGGGGGAGATTCCTTCCAGGGGGAGGAAACTAAAAGTTTACATCATCTGTTCGGATTAACTTAACTTTTTGAACCGGGTTGCCATAAATCAAAAAGGGGGAGATTGTTGGTGCAGACAACACCCAAGTCGAACATACTACTTGAGTGTGCAGATTAAAGTCCTAGCAAAGGACTGCTAGGCACCTAGCGAAGGACTGTTAGGCATCGGAACCCTAAGACCCAGCGAAGGGCTGCTGGGCACCTAGCGAAGGGCTTCTAGGAGTCAAAGACCTGGCGAAGGACTGCTGGGCACCAAGCGAAGGACTGCCTGGAACTGAAGACCTGGCGAAGGACTGCTGGGCACCAGGCGAAGACTGCCTGGAACTGAAGACCTGGCAAAGGACAGCTAGGCACCTAGCGAAGGACTGCTGGGCAAAAGTCAAATCGGAGGAGCCGGTTGGCAACAGGTAAATTCTCCCGAGAGGAGTAGGTGAGGACGCGTTCCCCATCGAGGGAACAGTAGGCGTCGGTTCGACCTAGGGCTCCATTTTGGAGACCCAAAGTCAGAACCAAGACAGCTAAGGCTGTATAAAACTAATACTTGATTGCTTTATGTTGTTTTGGACTAACCCTGGATGTAGGACCGAAGGAATGAGTGTCTACAGCTCAGAATGCCTCAAAGGAGAGAGGCAACTGCTGAGTAGGGCGCCCCCAGTGTCTCGGGCGCCCCCAAGGTCAAGGCAAAACAAGTTAAGCAAGAGTACGCTTCGGAAGCTTACTGGGAGGGGCGCCCCCAGTGCCTAGGGCGCCCCAAGCTCAAGCCAACGAAGTGGATAAAGGTTATCCAGCCGAGAAGCCCGCGAAAAGGGTCAACTAGGGCGCCCCCAGCGTCCCGGGCGCCCCCACAGTCAACCCTCAGCCCTATTCGAGTGGGATAAGAGCTGACCGAGACTTGCTCGGATCGGGTGACACGTGGGGGAGGGGGGCACCCCCAACGTTCAGGGCACCCCGGGAGGCTATAAAAAGCCCCTCGACCCCAAGGCTTCAAACATCAACTTCTTCCAACGCAAACACGCTCTTCTACTCAAGCGCTTCGCTCCAAAAACCTCTCAACTCGAGATACAAGCGCCGACGACGTCCCTCTGCTCCGAGATACATTCCACACCGGACGTCGGTAACGAAGAGCTGTCTTTTCTTTGTTTACTATACTGCAGTTGTAATATCTATTTGTAAACCATTTTTGCACACATATAGAATTGCCCGCAGTAAACGGTCAACGACCGTGGTCCTTGGAGTAGGAGCCGACCGCGACTCCGAACCATGTAAAATCTTGGCGTTTGTGTATTGTTTTGTTTTAATTTTTCCGCTGCGTTTTCTCTTTTTCAATCCGAAACAACTTACGATATTCACCCCCCTCTATCGTTTTCTCTCGATCCAACAATATATTTGAGATAGTACGGACATGTACTTAGACGAACAATAAATGTCCCTGTTGGGCAATGTGAAACTATGATAAATATGCACATTAAACGAGGGAGAGAAAGGCTAAAAAAGACTTGGTCAGCAACAATAAAATAAGATAAATTTTTTAAAATATAGATGATGATATAATAGGGGACAGAGCTCAATAGCGTAGAATGATTCATATAGCTGACCCCACCTAGTATGATAAGGCTTGGTTGTTGTTGTTGTAGATAAATGTGAAGTCTATCACAAAAAGAATTAAAACTTTATTTTCTATGGTAAATAAATATAAAAAAAATCAAAAGAATGACAAACAAGGCGTTAAATCACAATTAATAAAAAAAACATTAATTATTAGTAAAAATATTAACAATTTAATACAGTTTTAAGGATCCAAAATAAGTTCCTACCAACTAGATTTATTAAATATTTCGAAGGAATATAACTTTTGATACTTTTGTAATTTGACCCTTATGATTTCTCAAAAACTAATTAAATTTTCTAAAATATTAAATTTTTGATTTTCCAAAACATTTTGAATTTCTACGAAATAGTTATTTTCTAATTTCTCTGTTTGAGTCTTTAATTTTTCATTTTCTAATTTTAGTTTATCATAGATTTCTAAGGGGCATGCAGATGCTAATTCCTTTTAAACTCTACATTCTTTATTTTTAGTTTATATAATGATCTAGTCATGTTTATAATTCAAAAATAAAGCTGATCGGGTGGGAGTAATCATACCTCAGTTATGAGATCATTTTTGAATTCAGAGGTTCCCCCGTCATTACTGCTTTCTTGTAATGTGGCTCCCACTTTATCGATGATTTCTTCATGGTGGGTGGCCATCAGCGCTAGTTATGCATGTTCCTTGAGATCTGATTCTTCTTATGAGGAATCTTCCCATGTTGCCTTCAGGTTATAGATTTTTGACTTTGTTACCCCTTTTCCCTTGTTCTTCAACTTGGGATTGTTGGTTGTTCCGGAACGGGTTTCCTCTCTATATCCCCGTATTAAAATTCTATTGATTAGAACTAATCCAGATGGAAAGAAAACTTTCCGAACGACCTACTTCATCATCGTGCTATTCGATTGAGTGATCGCTTGAACAAACTTGTTGTTCAAGCAATCTAACGCCTTTATCGATTAGCCGCAGAATAGATGACGAATTATGGATCGCCAGTTCTTGTGTTTATCTTCGGGGTCCAAGTAAACAAATACAATTAAACAAGAATAAAATAAAAACAAGATTATACCTCTTGTTTTACCTCTTGATCTTCTATCGTATTCCTATCCCCTTCTTGGACGTCGTATGGGTGACGATCTTCCAAGAAACAAAGCCACCAAAAGTCTCCTTCTTTCTCTTGCTTGCGCCGACCACCAAAGAAGAAGGGCCTCCTTCTTCCTTGCTTGCATCGACCACCAAACCCTAGCCCTTCCTTGCACCACCGGCCAACACCTTGCTTCAAGTGTGCGCCGACCAAAGGAAAGAAGAGAAGAAGAAGAAGAAGAAAAAGAAGAAAAAGACTTCTCTCCTTCACTTGAACCCTAGTTGAAACCCCCTCCTTGCTCCTTCCTTGCGCCGGCGCCAAACACAACAAGATGGAGAGAAGAGAAGATGAAGAGAAGAAGAAGAGGAGAAGAAGAAATTCTCTCCTTCCCTTACTTCCCAACCGGCCACCCCCCCCCCTTCTTCTTTATCGCCGGCGTAACCCTAGGAGAGAGAGAGAGAGGGAGAGAAAAGAGAGGCTTAGGTTATTGATCATCCAACAATAGGTGGCTTATGATGGTATTTATAGGCTACAATAGGGACCATAAGGAGGAGTTAGTTTGGGTCTCCTAACGGATTCTCAACCTGACCCATTAATAATAACCCGATCCACTAATGGGTTATTATTGAACTACCGCACCAACCTCATAATTAAATATGGGCTCCTTCTTATTATGTGTATATTTTTTTCCCGTGTTTAAGATATCGCATGTCCATTAATTAATTAAATTACTAATAATTTAATTAATTAATATCTAACTCCAAGAGTAGTACCACTTAGGGGTGTCAAGTCGGGTGGGTCGGGTCGGATTCGGGTCTGGTTGGAAAAAAATTTTAAACTCCCATCCCGAACCCGACCTGAACCCGAACATAACCCGAAACACCCAAACCCGAACCCAAACCCGACCAACCCGATCAACCCGACCCAACCCGAATAACCCGAAAAAATCGATTCAAAACGTCTTTTTCGCTATTTTTCCTATAATTCTTCACTTTTATCTCAATACTCCATCATGATCATACTAATATTGATATTAATATACATAAAAATATCTTAATTTTCAAAATAAAATTTGATTTAACCCCAAAAAATCACTAAACATTAAATTCGAGTCAACCCAAACCCAACCCGACCCGAACCCGAACCTGACTCGAAAATTTTCAACCCGAAATCCTCCAACTTGAACCTTACCCGAACCCAAAAATTTTCAACTCGAACCCAAATTTTTTCGGGTCGATTCGGGTTGGGTCGTTGGGTCGTGTTGATTTTTTACACCCCTAGTACCACACAACCTTGTTATTATGTCGGACCAAGTCCACCTGCAGGATTTACATGATAATCTTTCTGAGCTCTTCAAGGGGACATCATCATCCTAAAATAATTAGGACACGGTTTCCTTCTATAATCAATGACACACCATATAAATAATATTATTTCTCAATTTACCGAGCCTATTGATTTAACGAATAAATCTCGCCCATTGGTAAATTAAAAAAATAAATATTAATTACATGTGCCCATTATTATATCGGGATTAAGAGCATATACATCATAATAACCTGAGGTCTTGTTCGATTATATAATCAGTATAAATCGAATCACCTCAAATTAGTTCTGCTCAATACACACAAAGTGCACTAGTATAATTCTATAGTCAAGATAGACTAATACCTAATTACACTACAACCATTCCAATGGTTTGTCCAAATCCGTCTCGGTTGTGAGCCACTACTTATATTTTACAAGGAACTGATAACATGATCTTCTGTGTGACACCACACATCATGTTACCTACAATGTAAAGTATTGGACAATTGCACACATATACCAAATATAAAAAGCAAACACATAACCATTGTGATTCTTATTCCAAAATAGATATTCATACAAAATCTAGGCTTATAGTATACATCCTAACAATCTCCCACTTATACTAAAAGACTATGCTGCCATCAAACTGACATACATCTGATTCCCATCCCCTCAACATACCTATCATAAGCTTTCGCTGGAAGGGCCTTAGTGAAAGAATCTACCAGGTTATCTGCTGATGCAATCTTGGCGACAACAACTTCTCCTCGCTCTACTATGTCTCGTATCAGGTGGTACTTGCGCTCAATGAGTTTACTTGCCTTATGGGCGACAACAACTCATCCAGCCTTTGTATGAATCCATAAGACTAGATTATCTCATCAAACCGGATGTTCCAAGATCTTGAAGCTTGCTTCAATCCATAAATGGACCGATTAAGCTTGCACACATGATGCTCTTTGCTCTTTGCAATGAACCCCTCTGGTTGCTTTATATAGATGTTTTCTTTAAGACTTCCGTTAAGGAAAGCTGTTTTGACATCCATTTGCCAAACCTCATAATCCATATGAGTAGCAATAGATAAGAGAATCCGGATAAACATAAGCATGACTACCGACAAAAAGGTTTCCTCATAATCGATCCCCTCTTTCTGAGTATACCCTTTCGCAACAAGCCTCGCTTTAAAGGTTTCCACCTTTCTGTCTGATCCTCTCTTTCTTTTGTAGATCCACTTACATCCAATAGCTTTTACACCATCTGGTGGTTCTACAAGCTCCCAGACTTGATTAGAATCCATAGATTCTATCTCAGATTTCATCGCCTTTTGCCAAGATACCGCATCTTTATCTTGGAGTGCTTCGTCATAGGTCCAAGGATCAGGTTCATGCTCACCAGGGACCCAGTCTGTGGACTCTCTCAAAAACATGAATCTGTCAGGTTGCCTAACAACCCTCCCATTACGACGAGGTACTACTTGACACGCGGTGCAGTCACTTATGGTATATCCTCTTGTACCGTTGGTACTGAAGCAGGAACTTCCCCTCTTATTTCCTCTAGAACAATCTTACTCATGAGCTTGTGGTTCATCACATAGTCTTCTTCTAAAAATCGGGCAATCGTGCTAACAATGACCTTTTGATATTTAGAACTATAAAACAAACCACCTTTAGTTCCTCTAGGATAGCCTATGAACAAGCGTACCTCCGTACGAGATTCTAACTTATCAGTGTTTCCCTTTAGCACATGTGCTAGACTACCTCAAATCTGAATATGTCTCAGACTAGGCTTATGACCATTCCATAATTCTGTGGGAGTAGAGGTGATTTAGACCGTACCAAATTCAGAATATACACTACCATTTCCATAACATACCCCCAGAATGAATTTGGTAATTCAGAATAATTTATCATCGATCTAACCATTTCCATAAGAGTCCTATTCCTTCGTTCCGCCACACCGTTCTACTGGGGTATACCGGGTGCGGACAATTGGGATTGAATCCCAGTCTCTGATAAGTAACTCTTAAACTCTTCCAAGTGGTACTCACCACCATGATCAGACCGTAGTGTCTTGATACTTTTACCATGATGTTTCTCCACATCAGCCTTGTACTCTTTGAACTTGTCAAAGCACTCAGACTTGCGGCGCATCAAGTAAATGTATCCATACCTTGAATAGTCGTCTATAAATGAGATGAAATATTCAATGCTACCTCTTCCTGGATAGACATAGGACCACACAAATCAGAATGAACCAATTCTAACACATCTTTGGCTTTATACCCCTTGGCCTTAAAAGGCCTCTTGGTCATTTTACCTTCCAAGAAAGATTCGCAGGTTGGGAAGTCTTCCACCACCAATGAACCCAAAGGTTCATCGGCTATCAACCTTTGAATTCTACTCAAGTTAATATGACTCAACCTTAGATGCCAAAGATATGTTTGGTTCATTTTCGAAGGTTCTTTTATCTTATTAGAATTAGAAGATGTGTTATTAATTTCTAATTACATCATCGGAGAAATTGGATCAAGAGTATACAAATTGCCAACCAACGCACCAGAATAGATAATCTCCCTATTCCTTTTGATAAGAACTCTGTCATTAAAAGAAATAGAATATTCATCCATAAATAATTTAGAAATTGAAATTAAATTCTTTCTAAAACAAGGTACATAAAGACAATTTCTCAAAACCAAAAATTTATTCTTATCAAAAGATAAATAAACATCTCCCACTGCAAAAGCCGCCACCTCCTTAGCATTGCCCATGTAGACAGTAATCTCACCCTCATGTAGTCGTCTGGTTTTCTAGAACCCCTGTAATGAATTGCAGACATGATCAGTGGCTCCCGTATCTACACACCAGGTATTGGTAGATAGCACCGCTAAATATGTTTCAACAACTAATGAAAAAGATATACCTTTATTGTTCTCCTTTCGGCAGGGACAGTTCACCTTCCAATGTCCAGTCTGTTGGTGCAAGTAGCACCTAAGTCAAACCTGGGTTTTGATAATGGCAAAGGGTTCAAGAGTTAAGATGTTATTATTATCTAATGTGTTTACTAAGTGTACAGGAAAGAAGTCCTAGGTACACTAGGCACGAAGTCCTGGCAAGGGGCTGGGCACTGAAGACCTGCTCGGAAGGTGGGCACCGAAGACCTGCTCGGAAGGTGGGCACAAAGTCTTGGTCGAGGACTGGGCACGAAGTCCTGGCAAGGGGCTGGGCACCGAAGACCTGCTTGGAAGGTGGGCACGAAGTCCTGGTCGAGGACTGGGCACGAAGACCTGGTCAGGTGGATCGGGCAAAAGTCCAACCGGAGGAGCCGGTTCGCAAAAGGTAAACTCTCCTGAGAGGAGTAGGTGAGGATGCGTTCCCTGTCGAGGGAACAGTAGGCGTCAGTTCGACCTAGGGTTCCATTTGGGAGACCCGAAGTCAGAACCAAGACAGCTACGGCTGTAAGAATGGACTAATATTCTTGCCTTGTTTGTTTTGGAACTAACCTTGGATGCAGGGACCGAAGGAGTGTGTTTCTGGAGCTCAGAATGCCCCAACGGAGAGGGGCATGCAGCTGGGCTAAGCGCCCGGGAGGTCCCGGGCGCCCAAGGTCAAAACCAAACAAGCAGTTAAGCAAGAATTACTTCAAAACAACACTGGGCTAGGCGCTCGAGAGGTCCCGGGCGCCCAAGGTCAAAGCCAAAGAGGAGTCGAAGCAAAATCAGCCATGAAGCCAGTAGACCCAGTCAAGCTGGGCGCCCGAGAGGACCCGGGCGCCCCAGTCAGCTTCGAGCCCATTAGAAGGGTATAAGCGCTGACCGAGCTGCGGATGAGGTTTCTCCGATCTGAAGGCACGTGTCAGGCACCCCCAGTGAATTAGGCACCCCCAGGAGCACTATAAAAGGGGCTCGACCCCAAGGCTTCAGTACAATAATTTTCCAACGCCTCTAAGCTTTTCGTTCAAGCGCGCTGCTCTGACAAACTCTGATCTCGACATTTCAGTGCCGACGACGACCATCTGCTCTGAAGTACGATCCACACCAGGAGTCGATAACGAAAAGTGTATTCGTTTATTTACTGCACTACTATTGTATCAAATTCTGTAAATCTTTGCGTTATTATAGAATTGCCTGCAGTAAACGGTCAAGGACTGTGGGCCTTGGAGTAGGAGTCGACCGTGACTCCGAACCAAGTAAAAAAAAATACTTGTGTTCCTTGCGTTTGTTTTTAATTCCGCTGCGTATTTTCTCTTAAGTCTTATCCGAAAAAGTTTTCACGATATTCACCCCCCTCTATCGTGTTTCTCAATCCAACAAGTGGTATCAAGCGGGGTAGCTCAAATTTGGTGCAACCACCAATTTGGGAATTTTTCGGATTTTACGAAATTTTTATTTTTCTTTTCGATCGAATTTTTTATCGTCAATCGAGGTTGGTGCAATACCACTCGATAATTTCTTTTAAATATCTTATTCCCGCACTGCTAATCCAAGACCAAGTCTTGGGACAGTTTTTGTTAGTTTTATTTTTTCAGAATTTCTAAAATGGCCATGCAAGAGGGTTTTAGTACTTCCAGACCACCATTCTTCTGTGGGGAGGATTTCTCCTACTGGAAGAGTCGGATGGAAGTCCACTTGAAAACTCAGGTGGACATGTGGATCATAATCCAATCTGGTCTGGAAATCCCAAAAAATACTGAAGGAGTGCCACAACCTTACACCGAATGGGACGCCTCACTAAAAAGGAAGATCGAGGCTGATTCTAAAGCTACCCAGACACTCCAATGTGGTATAACCAAAGAAGAGCTGAACCGGATGGGACCATTCAACAGCGCGAAGGAACTATGGGGTAAGTTAATTGAATTGCACGAAGGAACCTCCGACACCCAAATCAGCAAGAGGGACCTACTACTGAACAAGCTGTACATGATTAAAATGAACGACGGTGAGTCAGCAGCCCAGCTCCACGCTAGAATCCAAGAGTTGATGAACGGTCTACATACAATAGATCACAAGGTAGAAAATCGTGACCTGATCAGGTACACTCTTAACGCTTTCCCGAGAAATACTTTGTGGGCATCTATGGTAGATGCGTACAAAGTTTCAAGGGATCTTTCCAAAATAAAATTAGATGAGTTATTTTCTGAACTTGAATTACATGAGCAGACTAACTGCACCTTGGCCGAGAAAGGCATTGCTTTTGTTGCAGGCAAAGCAGGAAAGATGGTCAAGAAGAAGCCTCAACCTGCACCCGAGTCTGACTCAGACTTAGACTCAGAAGACAACTAAGGGGATCGACCCAAGCTGGTTCGACTTGCCCGAGACTACTATAAGGAATTGAAGAATCAGTCCAACAGAAGAAAAGCCAGCCGAAAGAAGGAGGATCCGGCTGAACCATCCAAGAACAAATCAAGTGTGACCTGTTTTGAATGCAACAAGAAGGGACACTTCAAATCGGAGTGCCCTAATCTGAAAGAAGCCAAGAAGACAAGAAGGAAGAAGGCCCTTCAAGCAACCTGGGACGAGTCTTCATCCGAAGAAGAAGAAGAGGCTCTATAATCGAACCTGCTCGCTCTGACTGCTTCCGAAGACATCGACACCGGATCAGAATCAGAACTAGATGACGGAAAGCTCACCATTTGGAAGATGGCAAAATCACTGTAAGTGGTTATTCAAAATCTGAATTAGCTGAATTAATCGCATACCTTTCTAGTAACTTGGCGAAAGCCAAAATTTGAGTCGAGTCTCTCCGACAGGAAGTAAAACTCCTGAAAGAGGGCGTTGACTCTAGATCCTTAACTGAGAAGGTTCAAGAAGGAACCTCTACTCAAGTTGAAAAACTTGAGAAAGAGAACTCCTCTTTGAAAACTCAAGTCAAGGACCTAATAGCAGCTTTGGAACGATTCACTTCGGGTTCCAAGGGTCTTGACATGATACTTGGAAAACAGAAGTCTGTTCTAAATCGATCCGGGTTAGGGTATCGAACCAAGTCTAGACAAAGGTCATATTATGCTGTACTGAATCAGTCTAGACCCAAGGTTCAGGCATGGGTACCTAAACTTAGCCTGAACAACCAAGCTGGACCAAACCAGTATTGGATCCCCAAGGACAAGATTCATATCTTGCCTAATCATTTCCGTGGCTTTAGTCCAGGGGGAGCCAACTTAAAAACTATTTTTATAGTTAAATAAACTCTTTTTCTTATTGTGAAATTGCATGATTGCTTGTTTATTTATTTTCTGTAATTTACCATGCTTAGACCTATGATTGGTTAGATTAAGGACTAAAACGATTAACTAAACTTTGAACAACATAGTATTGGGTGGAGGTGAGATGATAGTACGTAGGAAAGCCATTTTGGCGGAACTAGCCGAAGCTACCGATCCAAGACCCAAACTAGTTAGACCAAAATTTCTCAAAAAGTAATTTTCAAAATAAAATTTCACTAAAAGTCTTTGTCAAGGAAAGGGTTGATGATCCAATAAGGCTACGGCCAAAGAAGGCCTTGTGCC
Source organism: Boesenbergia rotunda (assembly GCA_024364735.1). Lineage (NCBI taxonomy): Eukaryota > Viridiplantae > Streptophyta > Magnoliopsida > Zingiberales > Zingiberaceae > Boesenbergia > Boesenbergia rotunda. The sequence goes on along the minus strand of JAGFNQ010002080.1, from coordinate 106,752 downwards.
TCGCCAAGACCTGGAAGCCAATTTTTGAAATTCAAATTCAATTTACTCTTTGTCAAATTTTAATCTAACACAAATTTCAATTAATCTTAGATTCAACTATTGTTTTCAAAAATAATTGATAAAATATAATTAATTGGTTTTTCAAAAATTAATTTAACTTTTCAAAACTAATCATAGTTTTCAAAATAAATATTTACTTCTATTTAAAACTGTCTCACAAAAACCCATAAGGTTAATGTGATTGATAACTCTAGATTGGGTGAGACAGACTAGGTCGTGAAAATCAATTTAGGCTATCCTTGATTCTAATTGGATCCAAATCAACAAACTCTTTATGTGTAGGAACATAAAGATTGTTGGGACCGGGTGCATGTTGACATGGATGCGGGTTCGTAATTTTAAAATTAATTATATGCAGCGGAAGGTTTAGCATAAATAATTTTTCAAATTATTTAACCACACATCTAAGCATGCAACCTTATCTTGTGTAGACATGATCATATATTTAAAATTTTACATAAAGTAAACTAATTTACTTATTACCTCGCGTAACTCGAAGGAAGGGACAAGATCCAATCGTAAGCGTCCCTTGGAAGCTCCGCCTCTATTCGCGTCCACGCCGAGTTTTCTTCGGAATGACTTCGCAAAGCCACGAGTTTCGTGCCGACAAGAACTACTAGATTCTCCAAAGGCACGACAAGAATACCAAGAGAGAGATGGGATGACTAACCACCAAACGAAGAACGGAATCAAGATTCCGGGAAGGAAGGAGTTGCGCCCGCTTCTTCTTCTTCTTACGGCAGCTGTTTGGTGGCCAAGGGTGGCTGAAGCTCACGGCAGCAAGGGCCTCCTTTAGGGCCGGCGGCACTAGAGAAGGGAGAGGGAGAGAAGGAGAGAGAGAGAGGGCTTATTCCTAGATCTCTTAGATTGATTTCCAAGCCTTGCCTTGGTTCCTTTATATAGTGGTCTCTCAACCGCCAAGTCTCCTTTTTATGTAATAAATTTTCATAAGAAATTTATCATATAAATTTTTCTATGATTTATTCCATCATGCCAAGTTTTTATCATAATTTAATTTATGATAAAAACAACCATGTCTCCCTTTTCTTATGGAATAAATTTTCATAAGAAATTTATTATATAAATTTTTCTTATCATGGAAAATCAATTCATAATTAATTTTATAAAATAAAATAAACTATTCAAAGTTTATTTTAATTTCCATGAAAATAATAAACCAAACCTCGGTTTATAAAATTTAGATTATCCATAATTTTATAAAACAAACCACACTTGGTTTATTTTATAACTTGAACCAAACAATTTGGTTTTCCCTTTTGTTGTGGCCGGCCAAGCAAAGAGGGTGGGGACCCTCTTTGGCTGGCCAAACCCAAGTCAAGACCTTATGAATTAATCTCATTTAATTCGTCCAATAAGTCTTCAAAAGACTTAGCCATTTTATGCTTCCGATGCGTCTCTGAAAAATTCAGATTCGATTTATATCTCTTGATCGGAAAATCTAATTTTCAACTCGTTTTAAATCCCTCGGATTACTCGTAGTGCGTGTGACTAAATAGGCTTTCGATTTATGTTGGCCGTCTATAATTAACCAATTATAGAATGATCATGAGTGGCACCTAGTAGTACATCATGATCCCTAATTAATCGAAAGATCAACGGTTGACCTCAGCAATGATTCTGAAACCCTTCAGCAGCTATAATGAATCGTGCCTCATTCCCTTCACCATCGTATACCCACTTGGTTCAGGACACGGTCTATGTGTGTCAGTCCCCACTAGGCTGACTACGTCACACCTAGCCCAAGCAATGTTATCTCGTCCTACGGATTCGAATTACTCTCATGTATCTAAGAAATTCATACTCTGAACATGTCATGCTCTGGCCAGAGGCTTCGAGTAACAATCCGACGATAGGCCTTGGGTATACATCTCCTCGCAAGGAGTGGTGAATCCTTCATAGGTTGTTCAAACATCTTCGGGCACTTCGGCTTATACCCAATCATCCTGGGTCCACACCTCCTTGGAGATGCTTGCTTAAGATGTCAAAGTATAAGTCTCCATGACCAAGATGACTTAACACCGCAAGTCAAAGGAACATCGCACTTAAGCTGCAGTAAGAACTTCATTGACATATCTATATGTAGATTACCATATGAAGTTTTACAGCCAGTCACTCCAATGAACTAGTTCCCTTAACTAGCATTCATGTTTATCTCCGGACATCCCAATGTCACCAGCCAGTGAGAATCAGCTGATTAGAGAATAACCCATGCTAGTCTCAACAGAATTGATAGTGTCCGTATTTATCAATTCATCGACTAGGGACAATTTCAATACTTCACAATTGCACATGTAGAGATAATCACTAGTTGTGAATTCATCACAAATTCTCTTATGCTGTGAATTGTATTGTGGACATTCAGTAAATGAGTTTAAGATCTCAATCAAATACATAAACATGTATACTCAAATAGTGAATATTCATTTATTAAAATAAATGATTACAATCATAAGGCGATTGCCTTAGGACACTTCTCTCATATCACTAACAAACTCCCACTTGGCCTAATGTTAATCGCTACGGTATCCAATACCACAGGCTCTAACATGACCCTCAATCTTGCTTTGAGGTAAGGCCTTAGTTAAAGTATCCGCTAAATTTATTTCAGTGGGAATTTTCACAATTTGTATATCATTCCTACTTATAATCTCTCTGATTAGATGATAGCGGCGAAGCACATGTTTGGATCGCTGATGAGACCTTGGTTCCTTTGCTTGTGCAATAGCTCCATTGTTGTCGCAGTAAACCGGTATTGCTTCATCAATGGTTGGAACCACACCAAGTTCTGTGACAAACTTCTTGATCCAGACTGCTTCCTTTGCTGCTTCCGAAGCTGCAATATATTCCGCTTCCATGGTAGAATCTGCTACAGTGTCTTGCTTGGAACTCTTCCAACTTATTGTGCCTACATTTAGAATAAATACATATCCGGATTGAGATTTGGAGTCATCCTTATCTGTCTGGAAACTGGCATCTATATACCCACGTATTATCATATCACCTTCTCCATATATTAAGAATACATCCTTAGTTCTTCTTAAGTACTTAAGGATTGTCTTGACAGCCGCCCAATGATCCATTCCTGGATTAGACTGGTATCTGCTTGTGACGCTCAGAGCATATGATACATCGGGCCTAGTACATAACATAGCATACATGATAGATCCTATCGTGGATGCATAGGGAATCTTATTCATGCAAATCCTCTCGTCTTCTGTGCGCGGACACATAACTTTGAAAGGTTGATCCCATGTCTGATGGGAAGGTAACCTTTCTTGGATTCCGACATGCTAAACCTTTTTAGTACTCGGTCTATATATGTAGACTGTGAAAGACCAAGCAATCGTTTTGATCTATCTCTATAGATTCTAATCCCAAGGATATAGGTTGCTTCTTCCAGGTCTTTCATGGGGAAAGTTTTGGACAACCAAATTTTAACTGACTGTAAGACTGATATATCGTTTCCTATAAGTAATATGTCATCGACATATAACACCAGGAATACGACTGCACTCCCACTAACCTTCTTGTACACACAAGGTTCGTCAGGATTTTGTGAGAAATCAAACTCTTTGATTGTCTCATCAAAACGGATATTCCAGCTCCTGGATGCTTGCTTTAGTCCATATATGGATCGTCGAAGCTTGCATACTTTGGTTTTATCAACCGTTGTGAAACCTTCAGGTTGTATCATGTATACATCCTCAAGCAGGTTTCCATTAAGGAAAGCTGTTTTCACTTCCATTTGCCATATCTCATAATCATAATGAGCTGCTATGGCCAGGAGCATCCGAATGGATTTGAGCATAGCTACTGGCGAATAGGTTTCGTCATAATCAATTCCTTGTTTCTGACGATATCCTTTTGCCACTAATCTAGCCTTAAAGGTAACAACATTACTTTCCATGTCAGTTTTCTTCTTGAAAACCCACTTGCACCCTATGGGCTTAATCCCTTCAGGTGGGTTAATCAAGTCCCATACTTGATTTTCGTACATGGAATCCATTTCCGACTTCATGGCTTCAAGCCATTTGACCCTTTCTGAACTTTTCAGAACATCATCATAACTGATAGGTTCGTCATCGCTAATGAGTAACACGTCGTTCGATTCACTTACGAGAAATCCGTATCACTCTGGAATATTGCGTGTCCTATCAGATCTACGAAGAAGTGGTGTTGTATTAGGTTCAACTGATAGCTCATCATTATGAGTTATTGGTTGTGGGTCTAGACTAGGTGTCTCTGTAATGTCTACTGGAGTTTCTTGAACTTCTTCAAGTTCAATACTACTCCCACTGTTTTCTTGTAAAAGAAGTTCTTTTTCTAGAAATATAGCATGCCTTGAAACAAACACCTTTTGTTCCAAGGGATGATAGAATTGTAACCCTTTGTTTCTTTAGGGTATCCAATAAATAGACATTTATCAGACTTAGCATCCAATTTGTCTGATACAGTCCGCTTCACATAAGCAGGACAACCCCATATCTTAAGGTGAGTTAAGTGAGGTTTCTTACTATTCCACGTCTCATATGGAGTAGTAGAGACTACCTTGGTCGGGACTCTGTTTAGCAAGTAAACAACTGTCTTAAGCGCATAGCCCCAAAAGGATTTTGGAAGAGTTGCATGATTCATCATAGATCTAACCATGTCCATCAAGGTTCGGTTACACCTCTCAGATACACCATTATGCTGTGGTGTATATGGCGGAGTCCATTGAGACAATATCCCATTGTCCCTAAGATAATCTTGAAACTCTTGGCTTAAGTATTCACCACTCCGATCGGATCAAAGTATCTTAATACTTTTGCCAAGCTGTTTCTCTACTTCACTTCTGAACTCTTTGAATTTCTCAAAAGCTTCAGATTTGTGTTTCATTAAGAACACATACCCGAATCGTGAGTGATCATCGATAAAGGTAATGAAGTAGCTATAGCCTCCTTGTGCAAGAGTTGACATTGGTCCAAATACATCAGTATGTATTAGACCAAGTAATTCTCCCATTGGTTTACCTTTTCCGGAAAAGGGTAATTTGGCCATCTTGCCTTTTAAGCATGATTCGCATGTATCAAATGAACCGGGTTCAAATGATTCCAGAATTCCACATCGGTGTAATTCGGTCATGCGTTTCTTACTTACATGGCCAAGACGACAATGCCACGTATAGGAGTCTATTTGATTATCTATTCATGCACGTTTGTTGCTAACTTCGATATTGAAAATGTCACCGGATAAATCTAACATGTAGATACCATTGCATAAAGTTTCGGTCCTATAAAGAACACCATTTAAAGTTATGTAACAACAATTGTTACTAAAAGTTAAATGATAACCCTTTTCATTCAAGCATGAAATAGATACAATGTTCTTTATTAACGAAGGAACAAAATAACAATTATCCAATTCTAAGACAAGTCCAGTAGGGAGCTTTAGCAAATATGTTCCAATGGCAACAGCAACAATCTTTGCTCCATTTCCAACTCGCAAATTCGCTTCTCCCTTGACGAGTCTTCTTCTATTCCTTAGCCCCTGTATGTCATTACATATATGTGAGCTACACCCAGTGTCAAGTACCCAGGTGGATGAGGAAATAGAGTGACATTCAATAACGAAGATACCTGAAGAGGATGGGGCATTAGATGCCTTCTTCTTCAAGGACTCAAGATAAACCTTGCAGTATCTTTGCCAGTGACCCTCCTTGCCGCAGTGATGGCAAGTGCCTTTTGGGGTCTTTTTGGCCTTTTTCTTCTTTCCCTTATTCTGTTCTTTGGCCTTCCTCTTAGAGCCTTTCTTCGAGGAACCAACTAACAGTACCGTCTTCTGATCCTGCTTTACAGAAGGCCCTATAGTCTTCAGCAGGTTGAGCAACTCAGGAATGGTAGTCTCCAGTTTGTTCATCCGATAGTTCATCACAAATTGTGAATAACTTTTGGGCAAACAATGCAGAATTAAGTCAATACTTAGTTCATGATCCATTGCAAAACTGAGTGTGCTCAGTCGCTCAATGTACCCCAACATCTTCAACACAAATTGTGAGACAGAAGTGCCTTCCTGCATCTTAGAAGTGAAGAGGAGTCTGGAGACCTCGAACCTTTCAGATCTCGCCTGCTCGTCAAATAGCTCATGAAGATGGAAGATGATGGTATAAGCATCCATATGCTCATGCTGCTTTTGCAGCTCAGGTACCATAGCGGCTAGCATGATGCAACTCGCAAGTTCAGAATCGTTTACATGTTTCTGATAGGCCACTAACTCGTCTGGAGTTGCATTTTCTGGAGGACGGTTGGGAAGTAGTTCTTCAAGGACATAAGCAAGCTTTTCTTCCTTGAGGACTATCCTTAGGTTTCAAAGCCAGTCCATGAAGTTTGGCCCAGTCAGCTTATTGGTGTCCAAAATGGAATGCAAATTCAGAGAAGACATGATCAAGTGATTATCCTAGAAATACAAATTGAGCTTATGTGAGAAGAATGATGAAGAATGCATCAATATACATTAATTAAATCCTATTTATTTTTCGAATTGAATAACCCTTTTTATCAATTCGGGAGATCGTAGGAACATCTTCAAATAGGTTGATATCCAACCATAGATAAGAACAACCATGGTTGTGGCCATCAAGTTATTCTTAGCTATGAAGGTAGGTAATTATACCGATTACATATTACACATATGTAACTATCACATTATGCTATCAACTAATTGAATGTTTGCATATATCAGAGGGTTTTTAACTCATTAACATGTATGCAACAATATACATAGCACCCAACTGCACCTCTCTTTACATCGACCTTGGCTGTGGCACAACAAATCGATGCTCCAAGCTTAAGGCTGACCCATTAATCAAGAAATAGTTTTAATATGGTTGGAGCTCATTCAACCGTTTAGTCAGGCTTGGATGTGTCCAACAACCAAAACTAAGGATTGACCTCTGACTCCAACTATATTAATCATAAACTAATTCCATGGTTTGAACATGTTAAGGTTCAAGCCGGGCATGGATGTGTCCATCAACCCAAACGAGAAACAAAACTCCGGTTCTAACCATATTAATGGAAGGTGTTGGCCTTAATATTTTGTAAGGGATTTTGGGTCTCATCCTTTTCTTTTATGCACATTCATGACATATAATTATGTCATGTTCTAACGATTTCCTTAATAAAGTATGTATGTGACTTAATTTATCAAGTCTCATTAATTGAATTAGGAACCGGATTTCCTAATTCTAATTTCACACTTTATTCAAGGAATTGTTTTGGGAAACAATTTCCTAAATTGTCATAATCAATTTCGGAAATAATATGTTTAAGACTTTGATTTCTCTAAATCAAATCTTATTAAATTTCGGAAAATCTTATTTAAGGAAATATACTCTATAGGAAACAATTTTCCTAATTAATTTTGGAGACAATAATATGTAAGAGCATCACCTCATAAATCAAATAAGGAAATTATCGTTTGAGAATCACCTCAAAAATTTCCAAGAATTGATCACATATTTTATTTATGGAAAATTAATATCAATAAATAACTTAATTTGGACGGCTCCCTGAGGTTCAATCCAAAATAAGAATTTATTGATAATATAATTTGGACGGCTCCCCGAGGCTCAATCCAAATTAAACATTTGACAATTTAAATTCAATTTAGGAAATTTAATTATAACAACTAACTTTAAATTGGACGGCTCCCCGAGCTCAATCCAAAATAAAGAATTTTGTAAATAATTTAATTTCAATTATGAATTTAAATACCAATTAATATTCCATAATTTGTCTAGACTTTCTTGAAAGAAGTGCCCAAAATTACGAGCTTTCCATAAATGGAAAATTTCCAAAAATAAAAAATTTTCAGAATAATTGTAAGTTTCTGGTACAAAGAAAACTTACATATTTCCAAAATTGGAAAATTTTCAAAATAGGAAATTTCCAAAATTGGAAAGTTTCCAAAAATGGAAGTTTTCACAATTATCATAAAATTTCAGAAACAGGGATATTTCAAAAGTTTGCGAAATTTCATGAGGATTTCCAAACTTTGAAATTCTTAAATCTAAAATTTACCATAATTGGAAAGTTTCCATAATTGAAAAAATTTCCAAAATTGAGATCATGACAAAGTTTCCACAAAATAATTAT
>JAGFNQ010002080.1:0-95491 GCA_024364735.1 Boesenbergia rotunda | reverse complement strand
TACTGCTTAGTAATTGTTGATGATTACTCTAGGTTTACTTAGGTTAGGTTCCTAAAAACTAAAGATGAAACCCTAAATCTATTTATTAATTTTTGTAAGATGATTGAAAATCAAAACGATACCAAAATCAAAAGACTTAGGAGTGATCATGGGGGAGAGTTTGAGAATCAACGGTTCGAGGAATTTTATAAAATAAACAGGTATGTACACGAATTTTCGTGTCCTAGAACCCCCCAGCAAAATGGGATAGTAGAACGGAAAAATAGAACCCTACAGGAAGCCGCTAGGGCTATGCTCAATGAATACAACCTAGTTAACCAATTTTGGGTAGATGCAATTAGTACGGATTGCTATATCAAAAATAGGGTCCTAATTAACAAACAACATAATAAAACTCCCTATGAATTATACTATCATAGACTTCCAAACCTATATTACCTAAGGGACTTTGGGTGCAAAGTCCATATCCTAAACACCAAGGACTATCTAGGTAAATTCCAGTCTAAGTCAATCCCAGGGATCTTCTTAGGATATTCAACAACAAGTAGGGCCTATAGGGTTTACAACAAACTAACTAACAAAATTGAGGAAACAACAAATCTAATATTTGATGAAGAAATTAATCCAAAATCTGATAATCCAGATCTAAATTCATCAAATATTGATCATGGAGACAATGAACAAACTATTGAACCACTAATTGAACCCATAAATGAACTAACTATTGAACCAACTACTGAGTCAATTGAACCAATAATTGAACCAACCCAAGTAGTTGAACCAGATACTGAACCGAACCGTCCAGCCGGACCTGAGGCTGAACCAAGTTCTAGAAAAACCAAGAAACCCAGACTCAGTCACCCAAGTGATCAAATTGTGGGTGATTCAACCTTAGGAGTCAGAACTAGGTCTTCCTATAGAAATCTTAGTCAAATTGCACTGATTTCAAAAATTGAACCTAAGACTATAGAGGAAGCCTTACCTGATCCTGATTGGATCATAGCGATGCAAGAAAAGTTAGCCCAATTTGAAAGGAACCAAGTCTGGGAATTAGTACCTAAACCTGAGGGCAAATCCATTTTGACACCAAGTGGGTATTTAGGAATAAGCTAAATGACCAAGGAGAAATAGTTAGAAATAAAACCCGCTTAGTAGCTAAAGGGTTTAGTCAAGTCGAAGGGTTAGACTATGACGAAACCTATGCCCCAGTAGCTTTGCATCCCATAAAGGATTTAAACTCTACCAAATGGATGTAAAGTCAGCTTTTCTAAATGGGTTCATTAAGGAAGAAGTCTATGTAGGACAACCCCCCAGTTTTGAGGACCTAGAAAAACCTGACCATGTTTACAAACTCAATAAAGCACTATATGGACTAAAACAAGCACCTAGGGCCTGGTATGAACGTCTATCAACCTACCTCATTTCTAAGGAATTTAAATAAGGACAAATTGACTCAACTCTGTTTATTAAGACCTTAGAAAAAGAAATCTTTATTGCCCAAATCTACGTTGACGATATAATTTTTGGATCCACCAACTCAAATTTCTTAAAAGAATTTGTAATTAAAAATAATAGAAAACGAATTTGAAATGAGTTTAGTTGGTGAGCTTAACTTCTTTCTAGGGTTACAAATTAAGTAAACTAGGGATGGAAATTATGTCCATCAATCTAAATATGCTAAGGAGCTAATAAAGAAATTCAAAATGGATAACTCCAAAAGCATAAGTACTCCTATGGCCACAAATGTAAAAATAGATAGTGACCCTGATGGTAAACCTGTAGACCTTAAATTATATAGAAGTATGATTGGTAGTCTACTTTACCTTACAGCCAGCAGGCCTGATATCCTTTTAGCTGTAGGAATGTGTGGTAGATACCAAACCTGTGCTAAGGAAACACACTTAGCAGCCCTAAAAAGAATACTTATATACATCAAGGGCACCCTAAATGTAGGGATTTGGTATCCTAGGACTTCAACTTTTGACTTGTCAGGATACTCGAATTCTGACTATGCTGGTTGTAAACTAGATAGAAAGAGTACAAGTGGAAGCTGCCAACTCTTAGGAAATAGTCTAGTAAGTTGGTGTAGCAGAAAGCAACACTGTGTAGCTCTATCCACAACTGAAGCTGAGTATGTTGCTTTAGGAGAATGTGTAGCACAACTCTTATGGATGATGCACACTCTTAAAGACTTCCAGCTTGACAACACCCAAACACAGGTCTACATTGATAATATAAGTTCAATTAATCTAACTAAGAACGTAATCCAACACTCTAGAACTAAACACATAGAAGTCAAACACCACTTTGTAAGAGATCATGTAGCCAGGGGTAAGATAATCCTTAAGCATGTAGATTCAAAATCTAACTTAGCTGACATATTCACCAAACCCCTACATGAGTCTGAGTTCAGTTTACTAAGAAGGCAGTTAGGGTTATGCTTGGTAGAATATGACTACTCTAATTATGTTTTTCAAAAACTGTTTTACTTTTTGCAAAATCATTTCATAATTTTCATTATGTTATTTAAAATGATTTTTCCGACTTAGTTTTTTAACAAAAACTTACCCCCTTCAAAACTAGGGTTTTTTTTTCGCAAAATGGACTTAGCCTAGGCCCTAACCCTAGAACTGCATGCACCTATAGATCTAGAAGACAGCATCTCACAAGCACCTTAGGGTACTTTTGATTGATAACCTAGAATGGGTTGAGATGCTTAGGTCTTTGCCTTGATTCAAGATGCTTTAAGTCAGTGCATCTGCAGTAATTGGGGTACTAAATACCAATTAAACAGTAATCAGGTTAAGTGTCAAGCTTAGAAAATCTAACTTGATCAGAACACTTAACTTGACTAACCCTAGCGAAAGTTACTGTTTATAACAATTAGCAAGTAGCTAATTGGGTTAGACAGGACCCGAAAGCGCAAATTCAAATTAATTTGGTCCAATTTAAATTTAGAATTGGTTTAGTACAGCATCTTACTTTGATTACTCAATGTCAATTCAATTTTTTTGCTATATTTTTTGATATATGGCAAAGGGGGAGAGATTGGAAACGAGAGAAAAGAAGGGTTCAAAATTTAAATTTTTTTCCTTTCTCAAAATTAAATCTTTTACTAAAAACTTTTATCTCCTATCTTTCAAAAAGTAAAGTTCTATAAATACTTAAGTTTATTTTGAAAACTAATTTATTTCTCTTGTTTTCAAAAATTATTCTAAGTATTAAAAGTACCTAAAAAATATTTTCTAAGTATTAAACTACTTGAAAATTTTCTAAGTGTTAAAACTTCAGAATATGTTTACAAAATTTTCTAAAATACAAAAACTAAGTATTTTGAAAGTTAGTTTAGAAATTACTTGCTTTCAAAAATTATTCTAAGTACTTACTCTTTGGTGGAATTTTTCCAAAATGCACAGTTCAACATTCTCCTGAAAATTTTGCAAAATTGTTCTAAGTACTTACTCTAAATCGTTGGTTGAAAATTTTCTAAGTGTAAATTTCAAATTCTCCTAAAAATTTTCAAAGTGCCTAACGCAAAATATTTTTTTCTAACTTAAAAACCTCTTCTTGAAAACATTCTAAGTATTGAAAACCTAAAAAACGTTTCACTCTAAGACTTAGAAACCTTTTCAAAACCCTCACGAACTTTTGAAAAACTTAGGGGGAGATTTCTTCCAGGGAGAGGAAAGTAACTTTGGTACTACTTATCTATATGTTTAACTTAACTTTTTGAACCGGGTTGCCATAAATCAAAAAGGGGGAGATTGTTGGTGCGGGTAGCACCTAAGTCAAACCTGGGTTTTGATAATGGCAAAGGGTTCAAGAGTTAAGATGTTATTATTATCTAATGTGTTTACTAAGTGTACAGGAAAGAAGTCCTAGGTACACTAGGCACGAAGTCCTGGCAAGGGGTTGGGCACTGAAGACCTGCTCAGAAGGTGGGCACCGAAGTCCTGCTCGGAAGGTGGGCACCGAAGACCTGCTCGGAAGGTGGGCACGAAGTCCTGGTCGAAGACTGGGCACGAAGACCTGGTCAGGTGGATCGGGCAAAAGTCCAACCAGAGGAGCCGGTTGGCAAAAGGTAAACTCTCCTGAGAGGAGTAGGTGAGGACGCGTTCCCCGTCGAGGGAACAGTAGGCGTCGGTTCGACCTAGGGTTCCATTTGGGAGACCCGAAGTCAAAACTAAGACAGCTACGGCTGTAAGAATGGACTAATATTCTTGCCTTGTTTGTTTTGGAACTAACCTTGGATGCAGGGACCGAAGGAGTGTGTTTTTGCAGCTCATAACGCCCCAAAGGAGAGGGGCATGCAGCTGGGGTAGGCGCCCGAGAGGTCCCGGGCGCCCATGGTCAAAACCAAACAAGCAGTTAAGCAAGAATCACATCGAAACAACACTGGGTTAGGCGCCCGGGAGGTCCCGGGCGCCCAAGGTCAAATCCAAAGAGGAGTCGAAGCAAAATTAGCCACCAAGCTAGCGGACCCAGTCATGCTGGGCGCCCGGGAGGTCCCGGGTTCCCCAGTTAGCTCCGAGACTGATTCGAAGGGGATAAGCGCTGATCGAGCTGTGGATGAGGTTTCTACGATCTGAAGGCACGTGTCAGGCGCCCCCAGCGAATCAGGCGCCCCCAGGAGCACTATAAAAGGGACTCGACCCCGAGGCTTTAGTACAACAATTTTCCAACGCCTCTAAGCTTTTCGTTCAAGCGCGCTGCTCCGGCAAACTCCAATCTCGACATTTCAGCGCCGACGACGACCCTCTGCTCCGAAGTACGATCCACACCGGGTGTCGGTAACGAAAAGTGTATTCGTTTATTTACTGCACTACTATTGTATCAAATTTGTACATCTTTGCGTTATTATAGAATTACCCGCAGTAAACGGTCAAGGACCGTGGGCCTTGGAGTAGGAGATGATCGTGACTCCGAACCAAGTAAAAAAATACTTGTGTTCCTCGTGTTTGTTTTTAATTCCGCTACGTATTTTCTCTTAAGTCTTATCCGAAAAAGTTTTCACGATATTCACCCCCCCCCCCTCTATCGTGTTTCTCGATCCAACACAGTCTGCTTGCATGTGAAGCACTTTCCTTTCGGCTTCTTCACTCCAGCCTAAGGTCCTTGAGATCCAGTCGCTTTCTTTACCGAAGCACCTTATTTCTTCTTCTTCTTGTCTTTCGGCTTAGAAGTAGAAATGCTTTCAGCAATATAAGCTTGAGCACTTTGACGAAATAGCCCTTCTGCTGCTTGGAGTTCTGTCAGAAGTTTCGCCAACGAATACGTCCTTTTGTTCATATTATAGTTCAGGTGGAACTGCTCAAAACTCCTGGGTAGTGTCTGGAGAATGATATCGACGTGGGTTTCCCCATCGATTTCAGCTCCAAGGACTTCAATCTCTTTCAAATGAGCCATCATCTTGAGAGCATGATCCCTCACGGATGTTCCCTCAGCCATGGTGGTCGTCATCAAGTTCCTCATAGCCTCTAGCCTAGCAGCCCGATTCTGTTGTCCGAAGAGTTCCTTGAGATTGAGCATCATGTCATAGGCAGTAGTGAAGGCCTGATGCTGATGTTGCAGTACATTTGACATGGAAGCCAAAATGTAACATCGCGCCATCTCATCTGCCTTTATCCACTTCCTATAACTCTCTTTCTCCTTTTCACTAGAATCATCTCTAGGCTTAGCGGGACATATATCAAAGAGTACAAATTTGTACTCCTCAGCAGTCAAGACAATATCTAGGTTCCTTTTCCAATCAATATAATTGGGACCAGTAAGTTTATTTTCTTTAAAAATTACAGCAAGGGGATTGAAAGCCATTTTGAAAAATCTTGAGAATCACAATGGTCAAAACATTAGATTTTAAAATAATATTGATTCCTCAAACAATAAAATTTTAAGATCACCAACACCTCAAAACACCGTGAATTTCGTATGCCACGATGGTGTGAACATATACTAATTTGAACATTTGTAAGAGGAGGTTTTACTCATTAATTTTATTATCTTATCAACCTTACTTTTTGACAAATAAAATTAATAGTTGGTTTATCTTCGGCCATACAAATAATAGCAGAGACTCCGATGGGAGGATACTATTACTTGCATCAAAGTGTACATCATTACACTATTCTAAGTCAATTATTTAGGATTATGTCCCTTCCGATGGGGAAGATCACACGCTCCTAAATAATTTCATAAAATCATATTTGATCTAGTGATTGCAAAACAAACTCATCGATGTGGAGGAAGGCACTCAGAGCCAACGCGCAAGTTTGTATGCATCACTTATCAAATTAGTAATGGAGGCCACGGGACTCAAAGATTCCCTCACCCACTTAGTTATTTTTAAAAACGAGGAATTTTCACAAGCATGCACAACAAGCATATTAAACAACAAGCAACAAATATGAAAATATAAAATTTCAACTATTATGGCTTTTGTTCTCCAATACGCCTCTAGTCGTGTTGCTACCTCGTCTCCTCCTCCTTTAGCCACGCAAGAAGGGAACCGAGCCGAGAAAATAATTTAATTTTAATTTACATCCATCAATTCTATACTCCACGAAGGAGTGTACATCAAATCTAGATCGAAAAAAATTAAAACAAGCAGCTAACATTTGCTGTATTTAATTACAACTAAATACAAATGTCTCGTCAACCCTGAGGATTCAAATAAATACAATCACACACACAATCATACACAACCACATAGCTATAATAGTTGGATCTTATGCCTGCAACCAAAAAGTTAGCCTATTGCACATCCTACTATTATCCGGCATATTATATATGATAAGCATGAAAGTAACTGAATCCAAAACACACAAAACCGAAAACCATGGCTCTGATACCAATTGTTGGTTGTTCCGGAATGCGTTTCCTCTCCATATCCCCGGATTAAATTTCTATTGATTAGAACTAATCCGGATGGAAAGAAAACATTCCGAACGACCTACTTCATCATCGTGCTATTCGATTGAGTGATCGCTTGAACAAACTTGTTGTTCAAGCAATCTAACTCCTTTATCAATTAGTCGTGGAATAGATGACAAATTATGGATCGCTAGTTCTTGTGTTTATCTCCGGGGTCCAAGTAAACCAATACAATTAAACAAGAATAAAATAAAAACAAGATTATACCTCTTGTTTTACCTCTTAATCTTCTATCATATTCCTATCCCCATCTTGGACGTCGTGTGGGTGATGAACTTCCAAGAAACAAGCCACCAAAAGTCTCCTTCTTCTTTCTCTTGCTTGCGCCGACCACCAAAGAAGAAGGGTCTCCTTCTTCCTTGCTTGCATCGACCACCAAACCCTAGCCCTTCCTTGCGCCGCCGGCCAACACCTTGCTTCAAGGATGCGCCAGCCAAAGGAAAGAAGAAGAAGAAGAAGAAGAAGAAGAAGAAGAGAAAGAATTCTCTCCTTCACTTGAACCCTAGCCGAAACCCCCTCCTTGCTCCTTCCTTGCGTCGGCGCAAAACACTACAAGATGGAGAGAAGAGAAGATGAAGAGAAGAAGAGGAGGAGAAGAAGAAATTCTCTCCTTCCCTTACTTCCCAACCAGCCACCCCCTCTTCTTCTTTACCGCTGGCGCAACCCTAGGAGAGAGAGAGAGAGAGATGGAGAGAAAAGAGAGGCTTAGGTTATTGATCATCCAACAATAGATGACTTATGACGGTATTTTTAGACTACAATAGGGACCATGAGGAGGAGTTGATTTTGGTCTCCTAATGGATCCTCAACCCGACCCGTTAATAATAACCTGCTCCACTAATGAGTTATTATTGAACTACCGCACCAACCCCATAATTAAATATGGGCTCCTTCTTATTATTTGTACATTTTCTTCCCATATTTATGATATCGTATGTCCATTAATTAATTAAATTACTGATAATTTAATTAATTAATATCTAACTCCAAGAGTAGTACCACTCAACCTTATTATCATGTCGGACCAAGTCCACCTGCAGGATTTACATGATAATCTTTATGAGCTCCTCAAGGGGACATCATCAAACTAAAATAATTAGGGCACGATTTCCTTCTATAATCAATGGCACACCATATAAATAATATTATTTTCCAATTTACCGGGCCTATTGATTTAACGAATAAATCTCGCCCATTGGTAAATTATAGAAATAACTATTAATTACATGTGCCCATTATTATATCAGGATTAAGAGAATGTACATCCTAATAACCTTGTAGGATCAGTGCCGGTCGATAGAGGAGGGGTGAATATCGACTCGAAAAGTTTGTCAAAATTTCGTTGGAAAACTCGTCGTTTATCTTTCTATCAGGGTTAGTACGCAGCGGAAATAATAATAAAGAAAAATAAAAGACAAGTGACACGCGGGTTTTACTTGGTTCCCAACCCCCCAGGGACAGTACATCCAAGGCCTAAGCACTCAATCGTGAATCCACTAATAGTCTCCTTTCCGGACTTTTTGGAGGCGGAGAAACCCATCTTACAGATCAAGTTTCAAGCACAAAAAGTAGTTAATATGACACGTAAATAAAATGCATACCAAACAGAAAAATGAAGCTTCGGCCAATTCAGAAGTCCGAAGTGTCGCACACTTCTTCCTAGAGCCTCCTTGGTCGCAGTGCTTCGCCTTGAGCACTTTTGCTTCGCACAGAACGCTTTAGCGAATGTGAAAATTGATGTTTTCAAGTGAGGGGTCGAACCCCTTTATATAGAAGCTTCATGGGCGCCTGTGAGCTCTTGGGCACCTGCCACATCGCAGTCAAACTTCATCCGAACTGCCAAAATCACAGCAGGGGATAAGTGATAAGTGTCATTTTGTTGATCATTTTATATGTTTAAATCTGTGTTTGACCCATATTTTACTTGTGTAATTGTGAATTTACCCTAGGTTTTAGGATTTATACCCTTTTTGGACCTAATTGTAAATCTTGTCATATTTGGATTGTTTTGTCACTAAATTTTTGATCTACTTTTGTAGGCTTGGAAGGATCATGGACCTAGGTCATGTTGGGTCAAAGTTGAGTCAAAAGTGGACTGGATCAAGTAATCAAGCTCCGATTTATTTGGACCGTCCGATGCAAGAACGGTTAGATCTAGACCATCTGAGAACTTTTGATCAATCCGAGCTGGGGTTAGGTCTAATCAAGTGATCAGATCAAGATCTGAAGATTTTAGCTCAATCGGAGATCATCTAGCCGTTGGATCATGATTAGAGTGATCTAGACCCTTCATACAAAGATCAAGGTGATCTGAACCATCAGTTGAAGATCTGGCAGATCCGAGCTACCACGAGGATGATCTTGACCTCTGATCAAGATCTGGAAATTTTGAATCAAATCGGGAAAAGATCCACCGTTGGATGAAGCGGATTCAATCTCAGCCGTCCACTGTTTAACCATTTAAACTGCCTTCAGCCCTGTTTTCAGATCTGTCACGTCTTCGCATTTCCAGCTTCGTTCTTCTTCATTTCTTCTTCAATTTCTTGGCGATTTCTTTCAATCAGAGGCGTGACCAACTCGATCAGCACCTTGGAGCAAGATCTGGACGCTTGGAGGAGGTTTCTATGGAGATTTAATCACTGATTTGCAGCTGTGCGCGAATCTGTGATCAGATCTGAAATTGGAGCTAAATCCCAGCGATTTGCGAGTTTAAGGGTTCTTGGCTTGCCCTTGAGTGACGATCAAGGTGGTTTTGAATCAAGGAATGATCGAGGCTTAGTTTTAATCGCATTTCTTTTGTTTTCCTTAGCTGTAATCTCAGTTTCAGAAATTCATTACTGTTCTGTCTTTGTATCAGCTGTTCCGTTTACATTTTCTGAATCTTTCCATCATTAATTAGGTTCTTATTGCAAATAGATTAGTTAGTGAACTTGCTCAGTGATCAATTGTATTCGAATTCAGTGAATCTTTAGTTTACAGCTTGCATTTCAAATCTGTTTCCATTGTATCAGCCCTGTTTTCTGCGTGCCAATTCTGTTTCTGAAGATTAGATTTTGTCTCAGTTCTAAAGCTTTAGTCGATTCAAGTTCTAGATTTCTTTCTGAATTTACATTGCAGTAGTTTGTTTCCATAGCAATTAAGATCAAGATTTGCATTCGGTTTCAGTTAGAGCTTATCAGTTTTAAATTCTGCCAATCAATTGCTCAATTTCGATTCCTTTGTTGAATTGTTAAGTTCATATGGGCTGAGAATTGCATCTGTTAAACATTAGTTCGATTAAATCCATTCTGCTTTATTGAATTGAAGTAGTTGTTCGTATTCATTTCTTCATTCCCCTTGTCAGAATCTGAATTCCTGAGTACAATACTGAATTTCCGAAATTGTGTACTGAATTCCTGCATTTTCTGGTTTTCTCTGCACTGTTTGCAACATTTCTGGATTTTCCTTTTCAGCCGTGAACTTCATTAAACAATAGTTTACCTTTTCAAACTGAGTAACTAGTTGTGTAGCTGAATTTGAAAGTTTCCAGTGTTGGATTTAGCAGAAATTTTAGGCACACAAGATTCTATTCCTTTGTATCAAATTGTGTCAATTCGTCCACTTTGTACCAAAAACCAGTTTCGATATCAAGTAAATGAGTGTGTGCATGTGATAAGGTGTGGAATGATAGCTCATTTTACATCCAATAGTTGCTGAATTCCATTCTCAGTCTTTGCATAGGAATTTTCCTTTGGTAGCTTGCATTTAGTGGAAATTCAGTTTCGGCAGTGTAATGAATTGATTAGTCATAAATTACCCAGCCTTGTTTCAATTCATTTGTTTTGTTTACTTGATTTGCAATTAATATCAGGTTGTATTTTCAGTTTTGGATAAGTGAGATTGTTTGATTAGGTCTCTTATTGGTTAAGTTCCTTAACTACCATTACCTAGTTTAGGTCATTTAGTTAAGATTTCTTTACTTTTCATTGCATTGCTATTTTTATTTGCAAGCAAATCCCAAGATCTATTTGAAACCCAAAACTCTTGACGACACATAAACGCAAGCTCGAATCATACAACTTGAACTAGCCCTTGGAAAAAAATACGACCTGTGGCCCCTTTACTACGCTTTTCTTCTTTGATTGCAAAAAGGGTTTCCAGCTTTCATTTATAAATTTCTAAATTTGAGACCCACATTCGTGACAGTCATTTTGGGTCCATCAAATTTTTGGCGCCGTTGCCGGGGAACATACTAGTTGAGTTGTTTGATTTTTGCTTGTATGCTTTTGGACATATCATTGGGTTCTATTTTATTTTGCTTTATCTCTTGTATACGGTTGCTGCCATTTTTCTTGTTTGTTTTGTGACAGGGTTGCAAGATCAAAATGGGGTCAACAGAGCTTGAGGATGCACTGCGGGAGTTAAGGAATGTGTTAAAGGAGTTGGATTACCAACAAAAACGGGAAGCTCAGTCATCTACTTACCAGAAGCAGATTCAGCCTACATTTCAGCCACCTCAGCCACAGTTTCAGCCTCTCCAAGATTTCCAGCAACCCTATCCTAATTTTCAGCAACCAAACTTTCAATTTCAGCCACCACAACCATTTCCACAGCAATTCCAACAAACTCAGCCGAATTTTCAGCCAATTCAGCCATTATTCCAGAATTTTCAGAATGGGCAGCCACTATTCCAAGATTTTCAGCCCCAATTTCAGCAATTTCAGCCCTATGATCAGAGTTTTCAGAATCATAATTTTCAACAATTTCCACCAAGTTGTGAACCAAGTTTTCAGCAGTTTAATCAGTCCATTCAACCATTTGAGCAGCTCCAACAGCCCCAATTTCAGAATGCACCGCCTACTCTTGATATTCAGCAACCTTATCTCACATTTCAAGAACAACAAGTTGCTGAATCTGCTCTTAAAAATATTCAGAGACGTCTTGGAGAATTACAAGATCAATGGAATCAAATAAAAACCCAAAGATCAGGACAACTATCTTATCAAGCTACTTTTAATTCTGAGGGGCATGATTGTGATTCTATAGGTGTAGGGGATTGCACTGAGCCCCAGGGACCACCTATATTGATTGATGTATCAGGAAATCCAGAGGATAGGATTGAGAGTGTAGGGGATTGCACTGAGCCCCAAGAATCACCCATTCCTACTGGTTTAGAGGCATTGGAGGAGATTGATTGCAGAACTTGTGATAGTTTTAAAGTCAATTCTGAAACTTTACAGGATCATTCTATACTTTTATTTTGTGATGATTTAGTTGATGATGATTCTAACTTTTCTAATATAGGTGTTGCAGATATGGTTGATGAAGCATGCGTTGTAGATGAATCCATAGGTGTAGGGGACTGCACTAAGCCCAGGGACCACCACAAGATTTAGAGAATGAACCAGAAAGTGTAGGGACTTGCATGGTGGAAGCAAGCACCCAAGAATCACCTACTTCAGTTGATTGTCCACCAGAGCCTGAGGCTGAAGAGGAGCAGGTACATGACCAGGAGGAGACTACAGATACATCTACTATTATAGAACCTCCAGGTATTATCCAGCACGCTCAGGTAAGTATTTCTCCTCTTTGTTCAGAAAAATTCAAAAAGGTACCTAGTGCTCACTTTATTGATTCTGATGAATTTATTGATATACCTTGTGTAGAAATTGTTTGTGAAAATCCAATAGAGGTACCAAACATTGATTTCATTGATCGTACTGCATTACTTGATACATCTCTTGTAGATATGGATTGTGAACAAATTTTAGAGGAACCTATAATTGATGTTGTCTGTTATGATGATATTCTTGATACACATCATGGAAATGCTGATAGTGAAAAATTTTTAGAAGAGCCTGAAATTGAAGTTTTTTATTGTGAAGAATCTCTTGCTATTTCTTATGCTGAAATTGAGTGTGAAAAACTTTTGGAGGTACCTGAGATTGATTTTATTGACTGTGGAACTTTTCTTGATGCACCTTTGATGGAATTTGATTGTGAAAATTTTTTAGAAGAACCTGAAATTGAAGTTGTTTATTGTGAAGAATCTCTGGTTATTTCTTATGCTGAAATTGAATGTGAAAAACTTCTAGAGGTACCTGAGATTGATTTTATTGACTGTGGTACTTTTCTTGATATATCTCATATAGAACATGCTTGTGAAAAATTTACTGAGGTACCCAAAATTGATTTTATTGGATGCGATGCATTTTTAGATATATTTTATGTAAAGATTGATGATATTGCACTTCTTTCTTACCCTGCACGCTTGAGGGAGGTCTTACATGATTTTGCAGGGTCCAGAAGACTACTGGAATGGGTACTCCACCTAAACAGTCTCCGACCTCCTGGAAGATTTTCCAAAAAGAATAAAGAGGGAGGAGATGATCTTGCTTTAACTTATAGCACTCCACCTCTGAAGTGGCTATTGCACTTAAATCACCTTCGGCCACCTGGACATTTTATTGTGAAGAATAAGTGTGGGGGAGTGATGCAAAATAAAATTGAGCAAATGAAGGAAATTGTTTTAGCTACTCCTACTCCTCCACTACCAAGATGGAGATTATTTCTTGATAGACTCTGACCGCCAGAAATAAAAGGGAGTTTACTTTTTCTTGCATTTTCTTTCATTGCTATTTTCCACTTTATGCTTGCTAGAAGTAGAATTTTCTTTTGAAATAAATTCTTGCTAATAAATGCTTGAATAGAGTAGAATTCATAAATAGGCATTATAAATGCCATTTTATGTCTTTTGACACTTTTCTTTGATTAATAGGAATAAATGTATCCCTTTAGGTTATTTTCATAGCATTTTAGAGTCTTTTGAAAACAAATTAAATTTGGTTGTTAAAACTTAGGGTTTAAGCTCATGGATTAAATCTTGGATGCTTGAGTACTACTTGGCCATGGATTCTTGATTGAGGACTTGAGATGAATTATTTCTACCTAGTGAGGGTTAGCCTTATTTTTGTGAAACATACATGTGATTGTACTCTAGAACTTACTTAGGTTCTTTCAAAGTCATATTTCAATGTTTAGATCACTTCTATAGAGGCTAATAAATTTGTTTACCTTTCCATGTCAATTTTTGGCAAAAATCATGTTCATCCTATTTTCTTTCCTTATTTCCTATTCCTAACCATGCTTTCTAGGGACTTGTTTGTTTGGAGATGTTCTTTGATGTTATTTTGCCCGAGACGGACAAAAGATTAAGTGTGGGGGAGTGGATAGTGTGATGGAAACATTTGAAAAAAAAATTCATTTCATTGTTGAGTTGAAGCCAAAAATTGCCAATTGGAGTGGAGTTTGGTATCAAGATAAATGGGGATTCAGTTGTGAATTGGAGGTGAATTGGATCTAAGGAATCTCAATTAGAAAGAAATGGCACACGGAAAAAAAAACAGAAAAAAAAACAGAAAAAAAAACAGGAAAATTGTGCCATGGAAGAGTTTGAAAGCAATGGAGTTTGTAGCACTTGGGAAGTAGGAATTATGGAAGTTTTAAATTGGCAACACTTTGCTGAGGTTTGGAATGAGTTGTAAAGTTTGAATTGAGGCAGGAAATGGTGTGCAGAAATCCGAACAAGGTGGAAACAAGTGAAGAGAAAAAAAAAATCTGTGTAAGGAAAAATCAAGGATTTTGTGCCAAAATGGAAGAAATGCTATGAATTGTGTCGGCCACTCTTCTAGTAGCTGAATTGCAGCTATATATATATTTCTGAAATCAGTGCAATGGTTGCTAAAAAAAAAAAAAACCAAACAGTTGGTATCAATGTGAAAGTGAGTGTGCCATGGATGGGATTTGAAATTGTTAAGCTTTGATTCTCAAGTGAAGAATGCGGATTTTCCATTGTAATTCGAGGTTAATTACTGCGAAACATCAGTGAATTGTAAGGTTTACAAGTTAAGTGTGGAGTTGTCCAAATGAACAAGTGCAGCTGCCAACAAAAAAAAAATCAGAAAAGGGAAAAACAGAAAAAAAAACAGTGAAGTTGGAACTCAAATTGGCACACTGAATTCAAGCTATTTGGCTGTGATACAACTGATACTAATCAGTTTGTTTGAAGTTTATTTGGTATCAGATTCTGGAGCTGCAGAATTGTAAGGAGTTGGGGGAATCGATTGAATACAAAAATGAATTGAAAGTAGAGTTAAACTCACAAGTAGCAATATAGTTGAAGCTCATGGTAGCATTGGATTGAAACTGATTTCGATCAGGATGTAGAGGAGCTGATCACATCATAAAGGAATTAAGAAAGGTTGCAGAAAAATCAGTAAATAAGCAGTTAAAAAAAAAGGAAACAGTTTGAAAAAAAACAGAAAAAAACCAGTTTGAGGAAAATCAAGGAAGCAAGTTGGTATCCAATTGAATTTTCGGCATCATGAAATCAGTGGAGATGTTCTTATCCGAATCAGAGCTTTGATCTATTACATTCTGATGTCAGTAGAGAGAAAGAAAAAGAAAAGAAAAATCAAAAAGAAGAAGAGAAGAGCAAAATTGGCACACAAGATGGAAATTTGGCACAAAAGATTTATTGAATTCTTTTCATCAAATTTTGAAAGAGCAATGCTTAAGCTCACTTCATCACACTTTGACTTCATTATATGGACTGAAAGGAGGGCAAAAATGCATCAAGAATATCCTTGAACATCCAAGTCTTCCATTCCATCAAAATTTGCTATTTTCATGTCTTTTATTTCATTTTTACCATCTCCTATTTCTTTCACTTTTGAATAAGTTTTTATAGATGATTGATTCTAATCTTGGATAATGATAGAGAGTAGATAATAAGCAAGCCTATGGTGGTGCAAGAAGCATGTGTGTAAGAGTGAGCTCCATTTTCATCATGTATTTAGAATTTAGGAAGAGTGCCACCAAAAGTTTCCATTGAGAGGTTTAGAGAGTGAAATTCATCTCAATGACTCATGAAGGTTGAAATTGTTAAGTTGTTGATTTAAGGACAAGATACTAGTCCATAGAGTTTAGATTTTTGAGAATTAACTACCCTAGGTAATTTCTTTTCAATTGCTTCTACTTATGTTTGGAAATAAACTAGGGGATACATATTTAGTACTTTTCGCGAGACGCTCAAGATTAAGTGTGGGGGAGTTGATAAGTGTCATTTTGTTGATCATTTTATATGTTTAAATCTGTGTTTGACCCATATTTTACTTGTGTAATTGTGAATTTACCCTAGGTTTTAGGATTTATACCCTTTTTGGACCTAATTGTAAATCTTGTCATATTTGGATTGTTTTGTCACTAAATTTTTGATCTACTTTTGTAGGCTTGGAAGGATCATGGACCTAGGTCATGTTGGGTCAAAGTTGAGTCAAAAGTGGACTGGATCAAGTAATCAAGCTCCGATTTATTTGGACCGTCCGATGCAAGAACGGTTAGATCTAGACCATCTGAGAACTTTTGATCAATCCGAGCTGGGGTTAGGTCTAATCAAGTGATCAGATCAAGATCTGAAGATTTCAGCTCAATCGGAGATCATCTAGCCGTTGGATCATGATTAGAGTGATCTAGACCCTTCATACAAAGATCAAGGTGATCTGAACCATCAGTTGAAGATCTGGCAGATCCGAGCTACCACGAGGATGATCTTGACCTCTGATCAAGATCTGGAAATTTTGAATCAAATCGGGAAAAGATCCACCGTTGGATGAAGCGGATTCAATCTCAGCCGTCCACTGTTTAACCATTTAAACTGCCTTCAGCCCTGTTTTCAGATCTGTCGCGTCTTCGCATTTCCAGCTTCGTTCTTCTTCGTTTCTTCTTCAATTTCTTGGCGATTTCTTTCAATCAGAGGCGTGACCAACTCGATCAGCACCTTGGAGCAAGATCTGGACGCTTTGAGGAGGTTTCTATGGAGATTTAATCACTGATTTGCAGCTGTGCGCGAATCTGTGATCAGATCTGAAATTGGAGCTAAATCCCAGCGATTTGCGAGTTTAAGGGTTCTTGGCTTGCCCTTGAGTGACGATCAAGGTGGTTTTGAATCAAGGAATGATCGAGGCTTAGTTTTAATCGCATTTCTTTTGTTTTCCTTAGCTGTAATCTCAGTTTCAGAAATTCATTACTGTTCTGTCTTTGTATCAGCTGTTCCGTTTACATTTTCTGAATCTTTCCAGCATTAATTAGGTTCTTATTGCAAATAGATTAGTTAGTGAACTTGCTCAGTGATCAATTGTATTCGAATTCAGTGAATCTTTAGTTTACAGCTTGCATTTCAAATCTGTTTCCATTGTATCAGCCCTGTTTTCTGTGTGCCAATTCTGTTTCTGAAGATTAGATTTTGTCTCAGTTCTAAAGCTTTAGTCGATTCAAGTTCTAGATTTCTTTCTGAATTTACATTGCAGTAGTTTGTTTCCATAGCAATTAAGATCAAGATTTGCATTCGGTTTCAGTTAGAGCTTATCAGTTTTAAATTCTGCCAATCAATTGCTCAATTTCGATTCCTTTGTTGAATTGTTAAGTTCATATGGGCTGAGAATTGCATCTGTTAAACATTAGTTCGATTAAATCCATTCTGCTTTATTGAATTGAAGTAGTTGTTCGTATTCATTTCTTCATTCCCCTTGTCAGAATCTGAATTCCTGAGTACAATACTGAATTTCCGAAATTGTGTACTGAATTCCTGTATTTTCTGGTTTTCTCTGCACTGTTTGCAACATTTCTGGATTTTCCTTTTCAGCCGTGAACTTCATTAAACAATAGTTTACCTTTTCAACCTGAGTAACTAGTTGTGTAGCTGAATTTGAATGTTTCCAGTGTTGGATTTAGCAGAAATTTTAGGCACACAAGATTCTATTCCTTTGTATCAAATTATGTCAATTCATCCACTTTGTACCAAAAACCAGTTTCGATATCAAGTAAATGAGTGTGTGCATGTGATAAGGTGTGGAATGATAGCTCATTTTACATCCAATAGTTGCTGAATTCCATTCTCAGTCTTTGCATAGGAATTTTCCTTTGGTAGCTTGCATTTAGTGGAAATTCAGTTTCGGCAGTGTAATGAATTGATTAGTCTTAAATTACCCAGCCTTGTTTCAATTCATTTGTTTTGTTTACTTGATTTGCAATTAATATCAGGTTGTATTTTCAGTTTTGGATAAGTGAGATTGTTTGATTAGGTCTCTTATTGGTTAAGTTCCTTAACTACCATTACCTAGTTTAGGTCATTTAGTTAAGATTTCTTTACTTTTCATTGCATTGCTATTTTTATTTGCAAGCAAATCCCAAGATCTATTTGAAACCCAAAACTCTTGACGACACATAAACGCAAGCTCGAATCATACAACTTGAACTAGCCCTTGGAAAAAAATACGACCTGTGGCCCCTTTACTACGCTTTTCTTCTTTGATTGCAAAAAGGGTTTCCAGCTTTCATTTATAAATTTCTAAATTTGAGACCCACATTCGTGACAGTCATTTTGGGTCCATCAATAAGTCAGGCCTTCCTAGGCACCTGGGAAGCCTCAGGCACTTGGGAACCTCCTAGGCACCTGGGAACTTGCATTAAGAGGACATGTTATTAAGAATGTTAAATGGATTAGTTCCTTGTCATGTTTAACATTTTCTGCATCTTAAGTACCCTTGTTATGTTATTAGCATTATGCTAGTATGAGTTGATATCATGCCGTGATGCCATGCCTAGCTTTTACATGTGATATGTTGAGTGATACTTTTCAAATGCATGTTAACTAGTAGTAAAATGCATGGTCTAAGGCTATAGAATCATTTCTGATATTATAGCGCTACTATTGATGCATTTATGCAAAAACAATGCTTAGTTTTAGTAGTAAGTTGATACAAATTTTATGTTTCTAAATTTATGCTTAGAAGTAGTTGAAGCATGCCTTAATGTCATGAAAACATGTAGAATATGACCTAGAATCATTGTATACCTGTTAGTAGGCTCAAATATGAGTTTGTGGTATTTTTGGTACAAAGTAGGTTGACCTTGGCACGTTTTTGGAATATGAAACTTCATATTTCAGAGCTGCCAGTCGACTGCGACAGTTACCAGTCGACTGGGACCAGCAGAAAAATAGCACAGAAAGTTTCGTCGGCTGCACTAGTCGACTGGCAAGATATCAGTCGACTGGTGCCAGTTTAAAACAGAATGTGATGTAGAGCTGTTGGTTAGTGCTTCAGTCATGTAACGCTGAAGTTGGGGGATCAAATCCTAGCGAAGCTAATAAAATTAAAGTTTTTGTTTTATTTTGGCTGGTTAGTACTTCCAACATGGTTATGAATTGTTAGTTCAGTAAATAACGAAATAAGAATTTTTAAATTCTCTTAGCTGGTTTAGCATCTGGAAAACAATGATCAGCAGTTAGTCAGCCGATTAGTAGCGATCCGCCTTAAAGCTTAGTACCAGAAGGCGGGTCGTTACACCTTAGCTCGACTCCTTTCTAGAACTCAACTTGAGTTTTAGCTTTGAGGGGATTCCTTTCCCCTCCTCCAAGTGATTCGAATTGTAAAGTTTCTACTCTTGCTGATATAATATACTTTTCTTGTTTCATTGCCTTTATGTTTGGTTCAGTATCCGTGGGTCTTTTAGAATGACCTTCTGAACATTCAGAGTTATTTTTCTCCCCTTAGATTCCTTCATGGAAGTTACTTGATAGTTTGGATAAATCAAACTTAATTTGTTACTTCCCATCGTAAACGAAAACTTATGATTCTTCACATCTATTATCACACTGGCAGTGGCCAAGAAGGGCCTCCCATAAATAATGGGTATGAGAGGATCCTCCTCCATTTCCAATACTACATGTCAATTGGCATGACAATACCTCCAATTTGCATTGGAATATCCTCCAAAACCCGAAGAGGATACCGACAAGAGTGGTCGGCCAACTAAGTGTCATGGTGATGAGTTTAAGGTCTCCTAGACCTAACCTTTTGTTGGGTATGGCTTGGCGGGTTTCCTAAGCGAATACTTGATCGTCCTTGAGAGACCTCTCCATGTCTATGGATTAAAAATTAATCCGAATGGAGACTCGTCTCCTAAAGACCATCTCATCGTTGTATTGTTCAGTACGAATTACAATTTGGCCAATCACAAAGATCACGCCTTGTAATCCTTCTAACCGAACGACCATGGAAAAGGCGACGAGTGGATCGTCGGCTTTTGTGTTTATGGTCGGGATCCAGTTAATTAATTATTGACTATGATTTACAATCAAAATAATTAAATAACTCACATGAAATGACGAAGCAAATAAACAAGGCATAATAAAATATAAGGAGCTTGGGAAAAGATTATACCTTCCCGATTACCTCGCGGCCTTCTACCTTATGTCCCTCCCTTCCTAGACGTCGTGTGGGAGACGATCTATCGGGAACCGAGATCACCAAGGCGGTTCACTCTTCCTCCTAGCTTGGCTGAAACCCTAGGACTTCCTCTCCACTTGCCACCAGCCCAAAACCTAGTTTTGGCTGGCGCCGCCGCTCCTCCTTCCTGCTCCCAGCTCACGCACGATCAAGAAGATGAGAAGAGCAAGATGAGGAAGAAATAATGGAAGAAAAAGAAGAGAAGAACTCTCCACAACAATCCAAACAACCACCCAACTCTCCTTCTTCCTTCTCTCTATCGCCGGCCAACTTCAAGGGAGAAGAAGTGTCGCCGCCAGTTGCTTTCTCTCCTTTCAAAGTCGTGTGCACCCTTAGGGGAAGAGAGGAGAAGGTAACTGAAGGAGAAAGGGAAAGCCAAAGCTCTTCCTTGCCCTCCACCGAAGCCCTTCTTCCACCTTAGTGTCGGCACCCACCTTTGACCTAGGATAGAGAAGATGAGAGAAAAGAGGGAGAGGTTCTAGGGATCTCTTGTGTGTGGATTAAGCCTTGGTTTCATGATCTCATGGGGTATTTATAGGACTAAGGTAGGGACCAAGAGGAGGAGTTGGATCTTGGCCCACCAATGGATCTAAACCCGATCCATTAATTAAGATTCATTCCACTAAAGGATCTTAATTGAACTTCCTCACCAACCCCCATATTTTCATATGGGCTCCACATATTACGAGTCGTCCATCCCCTCGTGTTTAAGATATCGGATGCCTGTTAATTAATTTAAATTACTGACAATTTAAATTAGTTAACTTCTAGATCCTTGATTGGTACCACTTAACCTTATCATCATATTGGATCAAATCCACCTGCAAGGTTTAACATGATGAACCTTTTGAGCTCATCAAGGGGGCATCATCATCCTGACTCACCAAGACACAGATTCCATCAATAATCAATGGCACACCATATAATTAATATTATCTCCCAACTTACCGAGCCTATCGATCTAACAGAATAGATCTCACCCATTGGTAAATCAAAGAAATAATAATTAATAATATGTGCCTGTTATTATATCGGGATTTAGGGATCGTACTCCACAATAAAATCTGAGGTCCTATCCAATTATCAAGCCAGTATAAATTGGATAACCTCTGGTTTTGGTCATGCTCAATGTACTCAAAGCACACTAATGTAATTCTATGGTCAAGACCAACCACATCTAATTACACTACAACCATCCCGATGATTTGTCCAATTCCATCTCGGTTGTGAGCCTATGCTTATACTAGGCAAGGAACTGATAATATGATCTTCCATGTGTCACCACACACCATGTTATCTACAATGCAAAGTAAATGCCCCCGGGGCTATGGTGCAGCGGTAAGGTCACTAGTCGTTAACCCAGGCATCCGCGGTTCGATCCCCAGCTACGGCGTATTTTGCAGGAATTTTTCCTCCAAATGGGGCGCGAACCCTGGGACGTTGAGCGTCTAGACTGGCCACCACGAGCACTTCCCGATTTACCTTGGTGACCGGTGGGAAACTTCCGTGGGGCCGGGCCGGTCACCCCAGGTTCAATTTGTCTGCTGCCTGGTTCATCATTTTTTTTTATAATGCAAAGTAAATGACTTTTATGCATGTACTAATATAAACAAGCATCTAGTGTTGTTGTGATTCTCTTTCAAAAATGTAGATGACCATACGTAAAAGGCAAGACTTTTAGTATACATCCTAACACCTTTTGCACATAGAAAATGATAGTAAACTCACACTTGCTCCTAAGTTATAGAAAACGTTGTTTATCTTTTTATCTTTAATGAAGCAGATAATAGAAAAACTTCCTGATCTTTTAGCTTCTGAGGATGCTCATTCTGAATGATGGCACTACATTCTTAAGTTAGTGCAATGATTTCATGGATCTCTTTTTTCCTCTTGTGATAGATAATCTCTTTCATAAATTTTGTAAATGTGGCATTTGGTGGTAAGTAACAACACCTCCATTTTTTCATCTTCAATAATTTTTCAAACTCTTCTGTGGGATCGTTGTAATCGATAGGGGGGGGGGGGTGAACAGCGATTACGTTAAATTTTTTGAAAAAATCAGAACACAGCGGAAGAATTAAACAGCACAACGCTAACACGTTTCTTTTTACTTGGTTCGGAGTCTTTGATGACTCCTACTCTAAGGCTCACGATCCTTGACCGTTTTCGTTGGACAATTCTATAAGTCGAGAAAAATATTACAAGTATGTAAGTCGAGTATAGAATTTACACAACAAATAAAATATACCGATGACACCGGAAGGATCACATAATGTCTTAGGCGGCATGTCATCGATCTTGATAATTTGTGGCGCGGAGAAACTTGAGCACGGAACGAGTTTGAAGATATTTGGAGTGCTTGAGTTGCTAGAAGGCTTTTCTTGTTGAATGCGAATTGATACTGTAATGCAAGGGGTGAACCCCCTTATAAATAGAGTTCTCGGGCGCCTGAGGCTTATGGGGCGCCTGACACATGTCGCGAATCCGGTGCGTCCTTATCCGCAGACTCGGCCAAACTCCTATCCTTTGGTCTTGGGCGCTTAGGACCCCTGGGGTGCCTGATGGCTCACGGGCGCCTGAGTTGCTGACGTGGCAACCTGCCAGCTCAGCTGAACTCACCCGCTTGAACAAGCCATTTGGGACGCTTGATAACTATCGGGCGCCTGTCTTCTTTGGCGCCTGACTCCTCTCAGCACCTGGGATGCAGCAGTAAACACTCTTCACTCCTGCAACCAAGGTTAGTTTAAGAACAGTATAATATAAATAATTACAAGTATAAATTACAGTCGAAGCTGTCTTGGTTCTGACTTTGGATTTCAAAGTGAAACCCTAGGTCGAACCAACGCCTACTGTTCCCTCTTCGGGGAACGCGTCCTCATCTACTCCTCTCAGGAGAAGTTACCTTTTGCCAACCGGCTCCTCCGGTTGGACTTTTGCTCGGCCTTCGAGACTGCCGGTGATGGGAAAATCCCTTGCATGTCTTGGCGGTTTCGGGGTCGAACATGAGAGACCTCTCTATGTCTATGGATTAAAAAATTTAATCCGAATAGAGACTTGTCTCCCAAACGACTGTCTCGTCATCGTATCAATTAATTCAAGTCACAACTTAGCCAAAACCAAAGTTAAGGCCTTGTAACTTTCCGAATTAATCAACCGCGGAAAGATGATGAATGGATCACCGGGTTTTTGTGTTTATAATCGGGGTCCATGACATAAATTAATTGGCATATTAATTAACAAATAATTAATTCATGACAATTAATTAACCACATTCAATGACAAGCATAATCAAAGCAATAATATAACAAAATAAAGACGGAGCTCGGGAGAGGTATACCTCGCCATTTACCTCGTAGTCTTCTACCTTATGACCCTCCCCTCCTGGACGTCCTATGGGCGACGAGCTACCAAGACGCGGAGTCATCAAAGGCCTTGAATTAATCACATTTCTTCAAGCTTCTTCCATACACCAACACAAACCCTAGAAGACTAGGGCTTGCTCGCGCCGACCACCTTTGCACCTCTCCTTCTTGCACCATCGACCACCTCAAGCTCCAAGGTCCGGCCAGCCACAAGGTAGCACCGAGAGGAAGGTAAGGATGATGAAGAAGAGGAAGAAAAAGGGAGAACAAATCTCCTTTTCCTCCCTAACCCACCCACAGCCACCCTTCTTCCTCCTTCCTCTTGCGCCGCCACAAATAAGGAAAGAACTCCTTCAAACTTGTGCCGCCGGCGACCAAGCTCTTCCCTGACCTACTGGACTTGCTTCTGGCCTCAGAGAGACTCCTACCATGGGAGAGGAAGCAATGGAAGTGGAGGAAGATGATGAAAACCCAAGCTATGCTCCCCTTCTTCTTCTTCCTTGTTGCGGCACTAAAAACTGCTGCCTCCCCTTTGCTCCGCCGATTCCAGCCACCCCAAGGATTGGTCTGGCCAATGAGGAGTAGAGAGGAAGAAGAAAACTCAGAGGAACCGTTGTCTCCCTTCTCCTTCTTCTCCTTATTGCCGCCGGACCCAATGAGGGTTGCCGCAACCCTAGGAGAGAGAAGGAAGGGGTTTTGGTTTTTGGCTTTTTGAAGATAATTGTAGATTAATTCCTTGTATCATGACTCTTATGGGGTATTTATATGGCTAAGATAGGGACTATAAGGAGAAGTTAGTTCTTGGCCCGCTAATGGATCCAAACCCGATCCATTAATGGAGATCCATTCCACTAAAGGATCCCATTGAACTCCCTCACCAACCCCATATTTTCATATTGGCTCCACCTATTATGAGTCATCTATCTCCCCATGTTTAAGATATCGAATACCCGATAATTAATTTAAATTACTGATAATTAAATTAATTATTCTCTTGATCCTTGACTAGTATCACTCAACCTTTTCATCATGTTGGATCATAGTCCACTTGCCAGATTTGACTTGACGATCCTTTTGAGCTCATCAAGGGGGCATCATCATCCTGACTAACCAGGACACGGATTCCGTCAATAATCAATGACACACTATGTAGATAAAATTATTGTCCAACTTACCGGGCCTATCGATCTAACAGAATAGATCTCACCCATTGATAAATCAAAGTAATAATTAATTAATTACATGTGCCTATTATTATTTCGGGATTTAGAGATCGTACTCCAAAATATAAATCCGAGGTCTAATCCAATTTTTGAAGTCGGTACAAAATTGGATGACCTCTCTTTTGGTCCTACTCAATGCACACAATGCACACTAGTGTAATTCTATGGTTAAGACAAACCACACCTAATTACACTATAACCATCCCGATGGTTTGTCCAACTTCATCTCGGTTGTGAGCCACTTTCTTATACTTCTGCAAGGAACTTGATAACACGATCTTCTATGCGACACCACGCACCATGTTATCTACAATGCAAAGTATGAGACATTTTGTGCATATACTAATATAAATATGCACCGTATGATTTTGCGATTCTCTTTTAAAATGTAAATGTATTTTAACCAAAAGCAAAGCATTTAGTATACATCCTAACAATCTCCCACTTATACTCAAAGACTTTACTGTTTTCAAAATGTCATACATCTGACACCTTTATCCTTCACATGCCTAAAAGCTCTCACTACCAAGGCCTTAGTGAAAAGATCTCCCTAGGTCATCCTCTGATGTAATCTAGGCAACAACAGTTATTCCTCAACAGGGTGGTACTTGCACTCTATGTGTTTACTTGCCTTATGGACTCGTGATTCCTTCGAGTTTACAGCTGCACCATTTTAATCACAACAAAATATGATAGCCTTGAGCAAACTAGGAGTCACATTGAAGTTCATCTTGAGGTTACTGAACCATGTAGGTTTCTTGGCTGTCTGAAAGACTGCCAACCATCCAGCTTCTATGGTAGAGTCCATCACGCAGCCACTGCGCAATACTCTCCCATATAATGGTTCCACCTCCTAAAAGTAAACACAAAACCCTAAGGAATACCTATATTTGCCCCTTATCTTGATTGGAATTCTATATCCATATAACCCATAGGAGATTGGTCTGTCCGGTAAATCAGCATATAATCCTTAGTCCTTCACAGGCACTAATATATGATTTTACCACAATCCAATTTCCTTGGCCTCGATTACTCCGATATCCGTCAACCATGCCCAAGGCCCACCAGATATTCGATCTTGTTTTAGTATACATGAGGCTTCCTATAGTAGAAGCTAAAAGAACCGCCATTACCTACTCTGTCTCCTTTGATACTCTAAACATATCTCATTAGATAGAGTAGCTCCACAACTGAAAAGTAACAAACTTTTCTTGGAGGTATCCATGCTAAAATGAGTTAGGATAGTATCTTGTATGAAGCTTGGGATAAGCACATCATCCTTATCTAGAGATCCCTTAGATCTTTGATCCTCAAGGATGTGTCTTACTACTCCCAAGTCCTTCATATATTGTTTGGACAACCATACCCTTACGTCTGACAATATTTCATTATTGTTGTCAATCAATAAAATATTATCTACGTATAGTACAAGAATACTACTTCATTTCCGTCACATCACTTATATACATATTCTCATCCGTCCTTTGAACAAATCCATATGACTGTATTTGTCTCTTCAAAGCGGATGATCCTCATCATAGGTCTAGGGATCTGGTTCATGTTCACCAAGGAGCCAGTCTATAGACTCTCCAAGAATATGAATCCTATAGGTTGACTAACAACCTTCCCACTATGATAAGGTATCCACTGTGTATCTTCTGTGACACAAGGTGCAGTACCTTGTGATATTCCTCTTGTACAGTTGGTACTAAGGTCAGAATGTCCCCTATGTGTTTTACTCAGAATACTTCTACTCATGGGCTTATGGTTTATTACATAGTCCTTTTTCTAAGAATCAGTCATTCGTACCAACGAACATCCTCTGATCCTTAAGACTATTAAACCACCTTTTGTTCCCCTAGGATAGTCTACGAGCATGTGCACTAGATTCCAACTTATCAGTATCTCTTTTCAGCACATGTGCTGAACTACCCATAATCTGAACATGCCTTAGACTAAGTTTTCGCTTAGTTTGCATTTCTATGGGTTTAGAGACTACTGACCTAGATAGTATCAAGCACATACATCGTCGTATCCAGAGCATATCCTCCCGAACAAATCTGACTAATCTCAGAGTTAGCTTGTCATTGTCCCAACCATTACCTTAAGAGACCTTTTCCTTCTCTGTACTGCACCGTTCTGTTGGAGCCCACCAAGTGCAGTAAATTGGGACTTATCCCAATCTTCTGATAAGTAAGTCCTATAACTATCCCAAGAGGTACTTACCACTACAATCTAATCGTAATGTCGCCATACTTTTACTCTGATGTTTCTCCAAATCAGACTTGAATTCTTTGATCTCATCAAAGCAATCAGTCTTGCGGTACATCAAGTAAATGTACTTTGACCCTTGAATAATTGTTTATAAAATAAATAAAGTTTTCAAGACTACCTCTATTCTAGATAGATTAAGGACCTATACTTATCAAGTTGAACCAACTCCTACATACCTTTGGCTCTATGCCCCTAGGCTTGGAAGAGCCTCTTGGTCTTCTTACCTTCCTAGTAAGATTCAAAGATTTCAAGGAAGACAAGTCTTCCACCACCAATGAATCCAAGGACTCATTGGCTATCAACCTTTGAATCCTACTAAAGGTTAATAAGACCAAGTCTTAGAGCCTAAAGGTATGCTTGGTTCATCTAGGAAGAAACCTTTCTCTTACTATGGTTAGATGATAAGCTATTTAACATCTATTTACATCATGGGAGCTTTTGGTTTTAAAATAAACCAATTGCCTATTTATGTATAGATAATCCTTCTATTCTATTTTTAACAATAAAAGCAACAGAATATCTTATTCCAGAAACTAAACAAAAGTTCTTTCCAAAATTTAAGTACATAAAGGCAATCTTTATAAAACCAAAATTATATCATCCTATGTTAAAGACATAAATGAATAAATAAACTCCCACTGCAAAAGTCATCTCCATAGCCTATCCATATAGTCAGTAATCTCCTCCTCAGCTAGCCGTCGGGTTTCCTAGAACCCCTGCACAAAAATGCAGGCATGATTAGTGGCATCCTATCTACACACTAGGTACCGGTAGATATCACCGCTAAACATGTTACAACGACAAAAGAAGAAAATATACCTGAATTATTATTCTGACGGCAAGGGCAGTCAACCTTCCAATGTCCAGACTGCTTGCACACAAAGCAATTGCCTTTCAGCTTCTTTATGCAACTCTGAGGTCCTGTAATCCTGCTACTTTCTTTGCCCCAGTACGTTTCTTCTTCTTCTTTCCTTTTGGTTTAGAAGTAGAAACCTCTTGAGTAATGAAAGTCTGTGAGCTCTGAAGAGAAAATGCCTCTGCCGCCTCGAGTTCTATCAGAAGTTCTGCCCACGAATACGAACGCTTGTCCATATTGTAGCTTAGGCGAAACTTCTCAAAACTCTTTGGTAGAGATTGGAGGATGAGATCGACCTGGGTTTCCCCATCGATTTGTGCTCCAAGGATTTCCATCTCTTTCAGCCAAGCCATCATTTTGAGAGCATGTTCCCTTACGGACATACCCTCTGTTGGACCGAGTTGGACCTGCTAGAGGGGGGTGAATAGACGGAAAAATAATTATGAAAGTGGAGGCACTAGTCTTAAAAAAAACTTGGTTGCAACTGAGAACGTTGCTTCCAAGGCAGTGGACGCTCAATAAAAAATCTCCTTGTGGCGGAGAAGCCTTACAAAAATAGCACGCTAGACTTTTAGAGATTTTACAAGAATGAATAAAAATGATTGATTCCTAAAGCTAAATCTCTAAGCCTATTTATAGCCTAAGAGAATAAATCTGGATTGTTAATTTTTGATGAATTTTCTCTTGGTCGTTGATCCATGGATATAATCTGGACAGTTAATCTTGGATGGGATTAAACTGCATCCATTAGATCTGATTAAAGGATAAGGTTATCCTTTAGAAGATAAAGTTTAATTAAAACTTTGCTTCTATTCGCAGCAGGTGATTAACATTATCTTCAGCTCACATCAACTTATTCACATCACCTGTTTATCCTATTCGGTAAGTATGGAGACATGTAGCAGTGGGGTCACAGTTTGAATCTTCTTGGCATCAAATAATTTTCTTTTTTCTTTTGGGCGCTTAGACCAGTACCAAATAATTTTCTCATTTCTTTTGGGCGCTTGGACCAGTACCAAATAATTTTCTCTTTTCTTTTGGGCGCTTGGACCAGTCTTTTTGATTCTTCGTCTTCTAGGTGATTTCCGGCCAACCGGAGTTAGGCTCACCCGAACCCGACTTCGGCCTTTCGTCCCTCGAGCGTCCTTCCTCCCGGCTTCTCGTCCCTCGGACACCGCGCACGTCCTTCTCGCTCCACCAGTGTACTCTTCCGCAGCTTCCGCGTCCCTCGGATTGTACCGAGCCCGTCGGCTCACTTCCCCGCACAATCCTTCTCGTCCGCTACGTCTTACGCTCGACTTCCTCCGTACCTAAGCTCCTGCACACTTAGCAGAGGGATTAAACATACCAGGACCTAATTTAAATTGGTTGATCACATCAAAATCAACCAGGGGTACTTACAATCTCCCCCTTTTATGATGTGCATCAATCCGAGTTAAGTTAGGGTAATCAAAATAAAAAACATGCATAATAATGTAAATAGTTTAAGTTTAAAAAAAACTTAAATTTCGAGTAAATTAAAATTCTACCCCTTAACTTAATACTATTCCTCCCCCTTTGATCACATCAAAAAATGGGGAAATATAATTAGGGAAAAAGAAAATTTTAAGTGTGATAAAAAATATTCTAAGTGAAAAAAATCGCATTGCCACAAATTTTTCAAATTTAAAATGACATATTTTTTTCAAAGTTAGTTCTATTTTTTTGTAAAAAAAATGACTTAAAAAAATCCA
This sequence comes from Boesenbergia rotunda, assembly GCA_024364735.1. Classification (NCBI taxonomy): domain Eukaryota; kingdom Viridiplantae; phylum Streptophyta; class Magnoliopsida; order Zingiberales; family Zingiberaceae; genus Boesenbergia; species Boesenbergia rotunda. Next base: position 65,785 of record JAGFNQ010002080.1, on the reverse strand, counting down.
AAAAAAAATGTTTGATAAAATCCACAGCTGATGAGGAGATAAAAAAAAACCGGATCTGGTCAAAATATTTTTCTATCGAATTTAAAAAAAATCATATTTCAATAAACAATTCTTAAAAAATCGAAAAAAATCTAAATATTTTTATTAAAGTCGAAGATGAAGATATGAGTTTGGACAAATATTTTGAGTTTTAAATTCGTTCATCAAGTCCAAAAATGACAAACCAACACATAAGAGTTCTTGAAGAATAAATTTTAAAAAATTGGAAAAAATACTTTGAAAAATTTGAAAGAAGTTCCAGTAGATAGACAGCATAATTGTGCATAAAAAAATAAAGACATAATTTTTGTTAGAGAAACAAAATGCGCACATATATAATACCAAAAAAAATTATCAGTTTAATACAAATTTAGGAACCCAAAATAAATTCCTATCTACAGGATTAATTAAAAACTTAGGCAGAATATAGCTTTTGGGTACTTTTTTAAATTGACCCTTGTGGTTTTTAAAATACCAATTTAAATTATCAGGAAAGCTATTTTTCTTTTGTCGTAAATATGCAATATCAAGTTCTAATTTTTGCACTACGTTTTTCAAATTATCATTTTCATTTTTCAAAATATCAGAAGAGGATGTAAGTGTTAATTCATTTTTCAATTTTTAAATTTCTTTTTCTAATCTACAATTAGATTTGAGCAAGGCTTTAACTCCTGTATATAATTGATCATGAGGAAGAAAACAAACCTCATTTACCGGGTCGCTTTCAGAAAGCGAGGTTCCTCTTTCATCATCGGTTTCTTCTGACGTCTCTCCCCCTTCATCAGTGCTCCCTTCTTGATGATTTGCCATCAGCACAAGTCCCGCGTATTCTTGACCTTCCGACTCTTCTGATGAGGACTCATCCCAGGTGGCCTTCAGTGTCTTTTTCTTCTTTGGCTGGTTCTTGAGTTTAAAACACTGGTCCTTTAGGTGTCCCTCCTCTTTATAGTTGTAGCATCTGATTATTCGCTTCTTTGGGGACCGTCTTCTTTTCTGCGTTCTTGAAAATTTGTTAGCTTTAAAAAAAGTTTTAAAAGAACTTACCATTTTTGTTGTTTCGTCGTCAGTCAAGGATTCCTCGTCGAGTTGGATCTTCCTTGTGTTCAGTGCGATGATGCCTGCTTTCTTATTCTTTTCTACAAAACGAGATTTGTGAAGTTCCAAAGTAGAAAATAATTGCTCTAATGTACTTACCATTAAATCTTTCGAAATGAAATATGCATCGATTACCGAGGTCCATTCCGGGGTTCTCGGAAATGCGTTTAAGACGTACCTTTGAGCATTGTGACTTGTTACCTTTTCTCCGAGGTTCTCAAGGTCGGTGATTAGTTCTCTTACCTTAGCATGTAGATGTGCAACTGATTCTCCATCCTCCATCCGGAGGTTTGTCAGTTGGCTTCGAAGAAGGTCTCGTCGCACCAATTTTGCATCTGAGGTACCTTCATGTAATTCCAGGAATTTCTCCCAGAGCTCTTTTGCCGAGTTGTAATTTCCGATGCGGTAGACTTCTTGTGCGGGAAGAATGACTAGTAGATGAAATTCCGCTTTGCCGTTTGCTACAAAGTCCGCTTGCTCCTTCTTAGTCCACGACTCTATTTCTTTATCCTTGTCGTTGTTGTCTTTTGGAACTGAAAAATCATTTTTCATAATTAATAGTAGTTCAATATCTATTTTAAAAAATACCTGCATTCGGCGTTCCACATTGCGAACTCCCCCTCAAATTTCGGCGGGTAGATTACGGCTCCAACCATTTTTTTTTAAATTGCTGCAGTCGGCGATTAGTCCTTCTGCGGCGACCTTGGCTCTGATACCACTTGTTGGACCGGGTTGGACCGGCTAGAGGGGGGTGAATAGACAGAAAAAAAATTATGAAAGTGGAGGCACTCGTCTTAAAAAAAACTTGGTCGCAACTGAGAACGTTGCTTCCAAGGCAGTGGACGCTCAATAAAAAATCTCCTTGTGGCGGAGAAGCCTTACAAAAATAGCACGCTAGACTTTTAGAGATTTTACAAGAATGAATAAAAATGATTGATTCCTAAAGCTAAATCTCTAAGCCTATTTATAGCCTAAGAGAATAAATCTGGATTGTTGATTTTTGATGAATTTTCTCTTGGTCGTTGATCCATGGATATAATCTGGACAGTTAATCTTGAATGGGATTAAACTGCATCCATTAGATCTGATTAAAGGATAAGGTTATCCTTTAGAAGATAAAGTTTAATTAAAACTTTGCTTCTATTCGCAGCAGGTGATTAACTTTATCTTTGGCTCACATCAACTTATTCACATCACCTGTTTATCCCATTTGGTATGTATGGAGACATCTAGCAGTGGGGTCACAGGTTTGAATCTTCTTGGCACTAAATAATTTTCTCTTTTCTTTTGGGCGCTTGGACCAGTACCAAATAATTTTCTCTTTTCTTTTGGGCGCTTGGACCAGTCTTTTTGATTCTTCTTCTTTTGGGTGATTTCCGGCCAACCGGAGTTAGGCTCACCCGAACCCGACTTCGGCCTTTCGCCCCTCGAGCGTCCTTCCTCCCGGCTTCTCGTCCCTCGGACACCGCGCACGTCCTTCTCGCTCCACCGGCGTACTCTTCCGTAACTTCCGCGTCCCTTGGATTGTACCGAGCCTGTCGACTCATTTTCCCGCACAATCCTTCTCATCCGCTACGTCTTACGCTCGACTTCCTCCGTACCTAAGCTCCTGCACACTTAGCAGAGGGATTAAACATACCAGGACCTACCTTAAATTGGTTGATCACATCAAAATTAACCAGGGGTACTTACACCCTCAACCAAGATGGTCGTTGTCAAGTTCTTCATGACCTCCTGCCTAGCGGCTCGATTTTGATGCCCGAAGAGTTCATCGAGTCTGGATGTTTTATTACTGGTAATAGAAGAAGCCTGATTTTGATGACACTCAGTCATCTCGTCTGCTTCTAACCATTTCCTAAAATATTCAAACTCCGCTTCAGTATTAATCTCACTAAGTTTTTCGGCATAGAACTCGACAAGATCACATTTGGGTTCCTCGGCAGTTGAGACAAAGTCCAGATTTAATTCCCAATCCTTGTTATCATTAGGGGTATTTATTTAGTTTTCTCTTTGAACTAGGTCAAGTGGGTCTAGATCCATTTTAAAACACCGGAGAATCACAACAATCACACACTTTAGTTTTTGAAAATAAATTGACTCCTCAAAATAATAAATTTTCAAAAACAACCAACACCTCAAAACACTGAGAATATCGCATGCCACATTAGTGTGGACGTATACGAATTCTACATTTGTGAGAGGAGGTGTTACCCATTAATTTTACTATCTTGTCATCCTAACTTTCTGACAAGTAAAATTAATAGTTGGTCCTCTTCGGCCCTACAAACAATAGCAGTGACTCCGTTGGGGAGGATACTAGAATTTGTATCTAAGTGTTTACCATTACACGACACTAAGAAAATTATTTCTGATTATGTGTCTTCCGTTGGGGAAGTACACACATTCTTCAATAATTTCGTATAATCTTTTCTGACTCAGTGATCCGCAGAACAAGCCTATCCGTTATGGAGGAAGGCACTCAGAGCCAATGCTCAGGTTTGTTCGCATCACTTGTCATATTGTAATGGAGGCCACGGGTCCCTCTCCCACTTAGTTATTTATGTTGAGGATTTTCACATGCACACACACACGACAAGCACATAAACCAATATAATGACTAAGGAAAAATCCTACATTTTTTCAACTATTATTGCCTTGGTCTCCAATGCGCCTCCAGTCGTGTCGCCACCTCGTCCACTCTATCCTTTCCATGCGCAAGCCACCATGAAGGAGTCTCCGAGCTGGGGTGGGTGAATAGCGATTACATAAAATTTTTTGAAAAAAATAGAACACAACGGAAGAATTAAACAGCACAACGCTAACACGTTTCTTTTTTACTTGGTTCGGAGTCTTTAACGGCTCCTACTCCAAGGTCCACAATCCTTGACCATTTTTGTTGGACAATTCTATAAGTCGAGAAAAATATTACAAGTATGTAAGTCGAGTATAGAATTTACACAACAAATAAAATATATCGACGACACCGAAGGATCACAGAATATCTTGGGCGGCGTGTCATCGATCTTGATAATTTGTGGCGCGGAGAAACTTGAGCACGGAACGAGTTTGAAGATATTTGGAGTGCTTGAGTTGCTAGAAGGCTTTTCTTGTTGAATGCGAATTGATACTGTAATGTAAGGGGTGAACCCCCTTATAAATAGAGTTCTCGGGCGACTGAGGCTTATGGGGCTCCTGACACGTGTCGCGAATCCAGTGCGTCCTTATCCGCAGACTCGGCCAAACTCCTATCCTCTGGTCTTGGGCGCCTGGGACCCCTGGGGTGCCTGATGGTTCACGGGCGCCTGAGTTGCTGACGTGGCAACTTGCCAGCTCATCCGAACTCACCCGCTGGAACAAGCCATCTGGGACGCCTGATAACTATCGGGCGCTTGGCTTCTCAGGCCTGACTCCTCTCAGGCGCCTGGGATGCAGTAGTAAACACTCTTCACTCCTGCAACCAGGGTTAGTTTAAGAACAGTATAATATAAATAATTACAAGTATAAATTACAGCCGGAGCTATCTTGGTTCTGACTTTGGATTTCAAAGTGAAACCCTAGGTCGATCCGACGCCTACTGTTCCCTCTTCCAGGGAACGCGTTCTCACCTACTCCTCTCAGGAGAAGTTACCTTTTGCCAACCGGCTCCTCCGGTTGGACTTTTACTCGGCCTCCGAGACTGTCGGTGATGGGAAAATCCCTTGCATGGCTTGGCGGTTTCGGGGTCGAACATGAGAGACCTCTCTATGTCTATGGATTAAAAATTTTAATCTGAATAAAGACCCATCTCCCAAACGACCATCTCGTCATTGTATCAATTAATTCAAGTCACAACTAAGCCAAAACCAAAGTTAAGGCCTTGTAACTTTTCGAATTAATCAACTGTGAAAAGACAACGAATGGATCGCCGATTTTTTATGTTTATAATCGAGATCCATGACATAAATTAATTGACATAATGGATCGCCGGTTTTTTGTGTTTATAATCGGGGTCCATGACATAAATTAATTGACATATTAATTAATAAATAATTAATCCATGACAATTAATTAACCACATGTAATGACAAGCATAATCAAAGCAATAATATAACAAAATAAAGACGGAGCTCGGGAGAGGTATACCTCGCTGTTTACCTCGCAGTCTTCTACCTTATGACCCTCCCCTCCTAGACGTCCCATCGGCGATGAGCTACCAAGGAAAAAATAACTTGCCTTGACTTTTTCAAAAACAAGGAAAAAAATAACTTGACTTGAAAAAATATCAATTTTGAAAATAATTTTGAAACTTGACTTTTTCGAAACCAATTCGAAAACAAGGAAAAAATATAACTTGACTTGTAAAAATTATTTTTAACTTGACTTTTTGTTTAACTTGACTTTTTCTTCTCTCCCCCTTTGCCATATATCAAAAAAGGTAAAACAAATGATTGGCATGAAAAAGACAGTTATTTATGCGAGCCTACTTGATTTGTAATAATGATGAAGGAAACTATAGCAAGTAATTGAATTGATCTCAGTTTAACCTAATAAATTTTGAACCCAGTTATATATGAGTCCAAGCATGAAAAAACTTTTCATAAAAAATTAATCAAATTAACTTCTTTCGGTTCCTGTCTAACACAGTTAGCTACTTATTAGCTGTTATATAACAACAACATTCACTAGGGTTATTCAAGTTAAGTAGCTTGATAAAGTTAGACTTTCTAAGCTTGAATACTTAACTTGATTGCTATTCAAATGTATTTATCACCCCAACTACTCTTGATGCACTGACTTAAAGCATCTTGAGTCAAGGCATAGACCTACGTATCTCAACCCAATCTAGGTTATCAATCAAAGTACCCTAATGTGCTTGTGAGATGCTGGCTTCTAGATCTATAGGAGCATGCAATTCTAGGGTTAAGTCCTAAGCTAAGTCTATTGTGTAGAAAAATCCTAGTTTTGAAGGGGTAATTTTTTTTAAAAAAAAACTAAGTCGTAAAAAATATTTTAAAAATCAAAACTTAGTTGAAAAATATGAAAAAAAATGATTTTTCTTAAAATAATTTTTTTTGAAGGATTAAAGAAAAATAGTGTTACAAAACAGTCCTATTCTACTAAGCACATTCCTAATGATAATCAACTCAGAGTACATAAATCTAAAGTAGATGATCAAGTCAATTTTTACAAACACGGAGAGTCATAAAACAAGTCCCTAGTACAATAGTAAGCTAAGAAGACGAGCTCGGATGCCAAGAAGGGCCAGGATACCACGACTCAAACATCGACATCATCTCCTCATGTCGAGCCTGGTCCGCTGCGAGCCTCTCATCATGTCGAGCCTGAAGGGCATCCATCTGCTCGATATGATGAGCCTCCATCTCCTCTCGAAGACTATGAACCTACATCTCTATCTGTGTGAGGCGATGGTCCGTAGTCATCGGAGGGGATGGTGGTGGAGACTCTCTCAGCTGCTCCTCGATCTCGGTGGCGAGATCTACTACATCAACGTCCACCTCGTCTCCTGGGGTGGAGCACCTCGTCGTCTCCAAGATATGACCCCGGTGGTCGAGATATCTACAACGGCTAGGGAAAAGTTCCTAATTCCTAGTTCGTCAAACTCGGTCATCGTGATGATCTCTCCGGCAATAACATTAGATCGTAATGATGAAAAAGTGCGGTCAGGATGTGGCAGTAGGGGGTCCGCACTCTAGAGTGAGTGGAGATGCTAGACGCATAGATGATCATCTAGAACATGTGTAGACCGATGCCTATGTCCAGATGATGGATCATCACGTAAAGTAAGAATGAGTGTAAGGGATGCATAACCGCTACATCCCGCGAAGTCAGGGGAAGAATGCAGCAAACCAAGACTCGATAGAGGACGTAGTCCTGGATGCATAGATCTACGGATCAAAAATTTTGAACCGTCAGATCTCTCTCACGTCTAAAAAAATAAGAGTGAAGAAGGTCAAGGGTAATGTGGGAGTAAGGGGCGGGAAAGGGAAGATCCTTAGGAGGATAACAAGAGAAGGTGGACTGAGAGGGTCGTAGTCCAAGAAATCAAGTAAGTAAAGAAGGAGAAATGATAAGTGGAAGGGTTTGAATAGTAGTAGTGTAGCAGAAATCATCAACTTTAATCAAGTTGTTATAAAACTCGGCACACAAAGTCACGTTAATAGAATGATTACAGTATACTAGTCGTTCTAGTTGGTAGTAGGTAATGACATCAATAGCTATAGGACAGGATTGGGTAAAAAATCCCCTATTCAAATAGCAAGTCTTTATGAGTTTGTACGTAGTGGTAGCAAATTTATTGAAAAGAGTTAGTGTAGGAAACCAAAGGTCAGGGCTAGGTTCGGTACCGGGGTCGGTTTCAACAGGACAACGTTTGCTAAAAATAATCAACAATTGAAATAATTAATAATAATAAGTTGAAAAAAGAAGAATAAACATTGAAAAACATACTGAGGAGGCATTGTAGGAGACGAAGAAGAGAGGAGGACTTGGGATGCTTGGAAGAGCTCATAGAAGGGAGAAAGTAGTGTGAGTTGGGTGTGGAAGGGGTGCCATTGGCAAGGGCTTATATAGCCCTTCCCGGGCGCCCGTGAGTGCCAAGGGGAGCCTGTGGCAGATATGAGGCGCTTGAGATCTTACTCGGGCGCCTAGGTTCAGTTAAACTCAGGTGTGGCAGCATTTGACTGTCTCGTGTGCTGGGAAAGACTTGGGCGCCCGTGAGGGTGTCAGGCGCTCGATTTGACCAAATTTTGAGCGGGTTAAAATAGTTCAATCAAGACCTAAATTTCAAGGTGGTTGAATTCAAGACTTAGTTTGATTAAAAGCAATGGGTTACTTTTGAAAACATAAAGACATGTTAATTTTAATTTTGAAAACATTAAGTTTTTGAATTTGACAATGTTAAATTTAATTTTTTTTAAAAAAGGAATTTTGAAAATATTAAATTTTAAAAACATTTAAGTTGAATTTTAAAGATGATAAATTAAAATTTTGAAAATATTAAGTTGAATTTTAAAAATATTAAATTAAATTTTTGAAAACATTTAAGTTGAATTTTAAAGATGTTAAATTAAATTTTTGAAAACATTTAAGTTGAATTTTAAAGATGTTAAATTAAATTTTTGAAAACATTTAAGTTGAATTTTAAAGATGTTAAATTGAATTTTTGAAAACATTTAAGTTGAGTTCTAAAAATGTTAAATTAAATTTTTGAGAATTATTAAGTTGAATTTTGAAAATGTTAAATTAAATTTAAGTTAAATTTTTAAATTTGATTAAATGTATATTGGGGGTAAAATTAATTGAGTTGGTTGGGTTGGACTACATTATTAGGTTCTAAACATCTCACACATTTCTAAGTGATAAAACATATATCCTTATCTATTTTGTGAGATGTATTAATTTTATCTTGGTCTTATGTTAACATTATGATTTAATTGAAACTTGTGTTAGATTTAGGTTTGACAATTAATAAGTTGAAAATAAATTTCTATAATCGGCTTCTAGGTTTTGGCGAGGCACAGAGGCCTGTTGGATCGGTGTCGTCGATAGAGGTGGGGGTGAATATCGACCGTAAAAACTTCTCACAGAAATTCATCTTTCGTAGACTTTTGTTCTAGACTCAGAGTTAGTGCAGCGGAAAATAGAAAGAATGAAAATAAAGACAACACAAAAATGCACACAGGATTTACTTGGTTCCCAACCCCCCCAAGGTCAGTACATCCAAGGCCTAAGCACGGGAACGCCCGTCCACTAATGGTCTCCTTTCCAGACTTTCCAGAGGTGGAGAAACCCGTCTTACAGTGCAGAGATTACAACCAAAAGATATATAAAAATAATTGCAGAATTTAAATTCAAACCAAAAAGAGTCGAAGACTCGGCCGATCTAGAACTCCGAAGTGTCGCACACTTCCTCTCGGAGCTTCCTTGGTTTAGAGCCTCATCATTAGCACTTTGTCATCAGTCAGAAAGCTCAGAATGAATCTTGGAAGTTGTGTCTTGAGCTGAGGGGTCGAAGCCCCTTTTATAGTCTTCATTAGGGCGGCTGTGTTGAATGGGGCGCCTCACAGGGCTTGGTCAAAGTTTATCTCCGCGCCGAACTCGCAACAGCAAATAACCCTTTGAACCAGGGCACCCTGTATCATTGAGGCGCCTCATTGAACACAGGCGTCTGCTTCAATGAGGCACCTGGGTCCATTAGGGCACCTCCTTCAATGGGGGCGCCCAGGAGCCCTTTTCCAGCCTCGTTTGCTTGGTTGTTTGCCTGCTTTGTCTTCACTTTTAGGTACCTGCAAGATACATAAATACAAGGCAAATACACATACAATCTTAGCCTTAACGAAATGGTTCTGACTTCGGATTTCCAAGAAATCCTAGGTCGAACCAACGCCTATGTTCCCACCCTCGGGAATCGCGCCTTCAACCTACTCCTCTCAGGAGGCAGTTGCCACCCAGTCCATTCGGGTGGACTTTTTGCTTAGCCTTCGAGACTCTCGGATCTCGAGACGTCTGAACCTCGACCCGTCTCTACTTCTGTCCTTCGTCATCACTCAACTAAGTTGCTTAATCCCTCGGACCAAGACTTCGTGCCCAAACCCTAGGTCCAGGACCTAGGTGCCCAGCCCTCGGCCAGGACTTAGTGCCCAATTCCACGAACCAGGACTTAGTGCTCAACCCTCGGTCAGGTCTTAGGTGCCCAGCCCTCGGCTAGGACTTAGTGCCCAATCCATGATTAGGACTTAGTGCCTAGGTTAACTAGGACTTTGGTTCACTTTGATACTCTTTCTTGACTCACCCTTCCCTTGTTCAATGTATCACTGACTTAAGCATATTGTCAAACATTGAAACACTTAGAGAAGGGCATCACTGATGCATCTTGCACCAACAAGGCCTTCTTTGGTCGTAGCCTTATTAGATAATCAACTCTTTCCTAGACAAAGCCTTTTAAAGACATTTTATCCTCAAATTATTTATTGAGAACCCCTGGTCTAACTAGTTGAGGATTTGGCGAGGTAGCTTCGGTTAGTCCCACCTGACTAATAGGACCAAATAGGGTACGTCTTACCCTACCTGATTTTTTAGACAAGTTTCTCTAACGTACTATCATCTCGCCCCACCCTAATATTAGGTTATGCAAGTTTCAATTAAGTCAGATCCTTATCTAACCATTCCTTAGTCTTAGCATAAGTTTTTGTAGAAAATAAAATAAACAAGCATCAAACAGAAAGCAAAAAAAAAATATATCTAATTATAAAAATGGTTTTTATATTGGCTCCCCTAGACTAAAGCCTCGGTATGGGTTAGGCAAGATGTGAATCTTGTCCTTGGGAATCCAATATTGGTTAGGTCTGGCTTGATTTGTCAAGCATAATTTCGGGACCCATGTTTGGACTCAGGTTCTACTTGGGTTCAACATCGAGTAGTAAGATCTATATCGTGAGTTGGTTCGAGAACCAAGTCCGGATTGGTTCAGAACTGATTTTTGTTTTCCAAGAATCATGTCAAGATTCTTGGAACCCAAAGAAAATCGTTCTAATCCAACTCTTAGTTCATTCACCTGAGATTTCAGAGAGGAATTCTCCTCCTCAAGTTTTTTGGCTTGAGTGGAGGTTCCTTCCTGACTTGGTTCAGTTGAGGTGCTAGAGTTGACTCCCTCTTTCAGGATTTTGACTTCTTGTCGGAGGGACTCAACCCTGACATTGGCTTTGGCCAACTTACGAGATAGATAGGATATTAAATCATAAAGCTGAGATTCGGGATAACCTCTTACCGTTATTTGCCCATCTTCCGAAATTGAAAGTCTTCCAATTCCGACGTTCTCTTCCATTTCTGATTCTGATTCGGTGTTGAGATTCTCCGAAGCAGTCAGCGTGTGGAGCTTGGCGTGTGGTACTTCTTCTTCTTCTTCTGAAGAGGATTCGTCCCACGTAGCTTTGAGAGCCTTCTTCCTCCGGTTCTTCTTTTTTTCCTTCAAGCTGGGTCACTCTGATTTGTAGTGACCCTTCTTGTTACACCCATAACAAGTGACTTCACTTTTGGCTTTTTGGTTGGTAGACGATTCGGCTGGATTATCCTTTTTCTGGTTCGCCTTCTTCTTCATTTGTCCCTTGATCATTTTGTATTGACTCCGGGCTATTCGAACTAGCTCTGGATAGTTGATCTGTCGGCGTCAGACTCTGAGTCAGAATCTGACTCAGGTATCAGTTGCACCTTCTTCTTCTTTTGTTTTGCAGGGGCTTTTCCTGCAAAAAGAGCTAACCCTTTCTTGACCATTGAGGCGTTAGTTTGTTCATGGAGTTCTAATTCAGAAAATAATTCATCTAATTTGATATCTGAAAGGTTCCTAGAAACCTTGTAAGCATCTACCATCGATGCCCACAATGAATTTCTTGGGAACGAGTTTAGGGTATACCTGATTAGATCATGGTTGTCTACCTTGTAACCTATCGTATGCAGACCATTCATAATTTCCTGGATTCTTGTGTGTAGATGAGTGGTTGTTTCATCATCTTGTGTTTTGATCGTGTATAGTTTGTCGAGGAGGAGGTCTCTCTTGCTGATTCTTGTGTCCGACGTCCCCTCGTGCAGCTCGATCAATTTATTCCACAGTTCTTTAGCACTGTTGAATGGGCCGACATGGTTGAGTTCTTCCTTCGTCAGTCCACACTAGAGAGTTTGAGTGGCTTTTGCATCCACTTCTATCTTTTTCTTGAGCAAAGCGTCCCACTCAAAGTATCCTTGGATTTCTCCTTGTGCGTTTTTCGGGATCTCCAGTCCAGACTGGATAATGATCCATATTTCCACCTGAGTTTTTAGGTGGACCTCCATTCTGCTCTTCCAGTAGGAAAAATCCTCACCGGAGAACAGAGGAGGTCGCGCGGTACTGTAGCCTTCTTGGATAACCATTTAGTATACCTGAAAAGGAATCTAAAATAAAGACGCGTTCCAAGACTTTGTCTTGAATTAGTAGTGCGGTATACAAAAAAAACTTAAAAATAATTCGAGTGGTGTTGCACCAACCTCGAAGAACGAAGAAAAATAAAATATAATTTTTTGTAAAAAAAATGAACGAGAAAAAAAAATCTGAAAAACTGCTCAGTTGACGGTTTCACCAAGGTTGAGCAACCCGCTCTGATACCACTTATGGGATCATTGTAATCGATAGACGGGGGGGGTGGGGGTGAATAACGATTACGTAAAATTTTTCGAAATAATCAGAACACAGCAGAAGAATTAAACAACACAACGCTAACACGTTTCTTTTTACTTGGTTCGGAGTCTTTGATGGCTCCTACTCCGAGGCCCACGGTTCTTGACCATTTTCGTTGGGCAATTCTATAAGTCGAGAAAAATATTACAAGTATGTAAGTCGAGTATAGAATTTACACAACAAATAAAATATACCGATGACACCGGAAGGATCGCAGAATGTCTTGGGCAGCGTGTCATCGATCTTGATCGTTTGCAGCGTGGCTATATTATTTAAAATGATTGGCCAGTGTAATTCTAAAAGTTTGCATCTGATATACAAGATAGTCTACTTATAAAAATTACCATTGAGAATAGAAAATCAAATATAGATCGAGTGTTTACTAGCATAATGGCAAAATTGAAATCCTAGAATTACCTTCACCAATTGAGATCTCTTGATTCATGTTGCCTTTCTTGTGTTCCTTGATCAAGTTTTTTTTCTCTCTCTTTTCTCTTGACCCTTGTCATTTGATTTTTCTCATTTACAACACTCTACACCACCGATTAGTTTGGATAGATAAATTTGATTAGTAAGCTAGTATTCAATCACCAGTCCTTGTAGATTTGATATCTTTATTACTTGACCACATCTCCGTGCACTTGTTGATTTATAGCACATCATGTTTTTGACGTCATTACCGTAGGATACAAATCTTGTGTTTTTGGTATCGAGATCATGTTTACATGGTAGATCCGGACTATAATTCAACATATCATTGAAATAGAAAAATCAAACATTTATAGATCAATTAAAGTGTGTTTACATCACAAAGGACTCATCCTTAATTCTAGAATTAAGAGTCTACTCTGTAGAAATAGAGTTACAACTAGGAATCATGTTCAGATCAATTATAATTCAAATCAAAGTTCAGAATTTTAGAAAATGAGAAGAAAATTGTATGCTCATTGCGAGATTTCTCCTCCGGATGCTCCTAATCTCTCCACCAAGTGTAGATGGCATAAGATAAACCCTAGATCGTCCCTTGAAGCCTTTCTAGGGCCCTTGGATGACCCCAAGTTAAGATCCCCTTTGAAGAGGGTGTGATCGGCCTTTTATAGGCAACTGAGCGGATGCCCAACACGGGTTGTGCCAAGTGGCACGAGCGCCCATGTCGTCTGCGTCGGCTGCAGAAAAAAGGTGGCCACGGGCTGTGCTAGAAGGCATGGGACGCCAGTAGCTTGTTCGGTTGAAGAGGCATGACCTGTGCCTCTTGGTACGAGTTCTCTGATCCGGTTTGCTGCATGGAATATAGCCTGTGCCGGTTGGCACGAGCACCCGTGGCAAGGTTGATGTTAGATCGAGTGCAGTTGCTAGAGGGGAGGTGAATAGCACTTTTCGGTTTTTCTTGTACCTACGTTGTTAGTTGCGCAAGCGAAAACAATAATAATGAATACAAACAACGCTAACAATACCGATTTACTTGGTATCCACCTCTAAGGGTGACTAATCCAAGAATCCTTCAGTGGATCACTCTCCGGATGACCTCCGGCTAGCTCTTGTCTCTCCTTGTGGGTGGAGAAACCTCGCCACAACACCTCGACAATACCTGAGCACCAAAGGCTACTAATCTACTGTATCCAAGTAGATTTCGCCAAGAAGCCCAGCCCAAACCGAGTTCTCTTTAAATAGAACTCAGCCTGGAAACCCTCGCTGGCAGTCGACTGCTCCTAGGGCAGTCGACTGCCCCCACTCAGATTCGACCGTTGACAGCCCCAACGTTCGAATTCTGCTACACACCAGTCGACTGCTCCCAGAGCAGTTGATTGGTCCAGGGTCAAATACACACTGTGAGTTTTGGCAGTCGACTGGACAATCCCCAATCGACTGCCCAGCGTACAACAACACTCCTACTCACTCCGTTGACCCTCCTCCATGAGTGCCTTCAGGTACACTCCCTTGGCTTGCCCCTTGAAGTTCTCTTCCACCGGCTATCATCCCTTGGATGGGCACACAAGTCGTCCCTTGGCTTGCCTCCATGCCACCCTTCATGTGTACCCTTAAAGTCCACTTCCCGGCTTGCCCTTGGAGTCCTCCTTGTTGGATCGGAGAAATCGATAGAGGGGGGTGAATATCGATAATAAATTTTCGGATAAAAATAGAGCAGTTACGCAGTAGAAAATAACAGAACACACGCAAACACAAGTCGGTTTTACTTGGTTCGAAGTCGCGGTCGGCTCCTACTCCAAGGCCCACGGTCCTTGACCGTTTACTTTGGGCAATTCTATAGTCGTAAAAAGGTTTTACAAATTGAGTGCAGAAATAGAACTGAAAATGAACTTTACAACACTTTTCGTTACTGACGCCCGAGGTGGATCGAATTTCGGAGCAGAGGGTCGTCGTCGGCGCTACAATCTCGAAGTCGAAGCTGGTCGGAGCGTAGCACTTGAACGAAAAGTCTGGAGCGTTGAGAGCGATGTTCTTCGAAGCCTTGCGGGTGAACCCCCTTTTATAGCACCCATGGGGGCGCCTGTGTCGATGGGAGCGCTTACACGTGGCCTTCCATACGCGATCTCTTATCCGCAGGCTCGGTCAGTGCTTATCCATCTCCACTGGGGCGCCTGAGTTGATGGGGGAGCCCGTGACCTCACGGGTGCCTGAGCTGCCTTGGTCCAGAGGCTTCGCGGCAGTGGTTTGGTTTTTGCCTTTACACTGGGGCGCCCGTATCCATACGGGCGCCTAGCCCCAGTGAGGCACCCCACTCCATTGGGGCGCCTGAGCTGCAGAAACAACATTCCTTCGTTCCCTGCAACCAAGGTTAGTTCCAAAACACAACACGCAAATATATTAGCCATTATTTACAGCCTTAGTTGTCTTGGTTCTGACTTTGGGTCTCCCAAATGGAACCCTAGGTCGAACCGACACCTACTGTTCCCTCGACGGGGAACGCGTCCTCACCTACTCCTCTCAGGAGAGTTTACCTTTTGCCAACCGGCTCCTCCGGTTGGACTTTTGCCCAATCCACCTGACTAGGTCTTCGTGCCCAACTTCCGATCAGGTCTTCTTGCCCAACTTCCGGTCAGGTCTACGGTGCCCAACTCTTTGCCAGGACTTCTTGCCCAGACCTCGACCAGGACTTCTTTGCCCAACTTCTGGTCAGGTCTTCTTGCCCAGTCCTTGACCAGGACTTCTTGCCCAGCCCTTTGCCAGGACTTCTTGCCTAGTGTACCTAGGACTTTTCCTGCACACTTAGTAGACTTGTTATATCACATTACCACATTAACTTCTGAACCCTTTGCCATTATCAAAACCCAGGTTTGACTTAGGTGCTTCCTGCACCAACAATCTCCCCCTTTTTGATTTATGGCAACACGGTTAAAAAAGTTAAGTTACAAACATATGATAAGCAACGAATTGAAAAATATTTCCTTTCCTCCCCTTGAGTTTTTCAAAGATATGTGGGGTTTTTGAAATAGTTCAAAGTCCTTGACTATTCTTAGAGAAACTCAAAAAATATTTTCTAAAAGTTTTTCAAGTAAACCACTTAGAAAATTTTCAAAAGATTTTTAAGTTAAACACTTAGAAAATTTTCCAAAAGATTTTCAAGTTTAAACACTTAGAAAATTTTTCAGAGATTTTTCAAGTTACATACTTAGAAAATTTCCAAAAGATTTTTCAAGTTACATACTTAGAAAAATTTTCCAAAAAGATTTTTAATATAACACTTAGAAAATTTTCAAGAGATTTTTAATTTAAACACTTAGAAAATTTTCCAAAAAGATTTTCCATGCTTAGAAAAATTTTATTTTTGAAATGCTTTAGATTAAAAAAACTTGTAAGTATTTTCGTTATTTACTTTACTTTTTGAAAATGAGATAAGAGTTTTGAAAAAAAAATTCTCCTTTCTTTCTTTTCTCCTTTCCTTTCTCTCCCCCTTTGTCATATATCAAAAAAACTAATTATAGCAAAAAAAAATTAGAGCAAAAGAAAGTGAAGTTCTGTATTGAACCAACTCTAATAAGCATAAACTGGGCCAAACCAAATTAAATCATTCTTTTTCGGGTCCTGTCTAACCTAGTTGGCTACTTACTGACTGTGATAAATAGTAGCTTTCACTAGGGTTAGTCAAGTTAAGTGATCTATTCAAGTTAGATTTTCTAAGCTTGACACTTAACCTGATTGCTGTTCAATTGGTATTTATTGCCCCAATTACTGCAGATGCATTGACTTAAAGTATCTTGAATCAAGGCATAGACCTAAGCATCTCAACCCAGTCTAGGATATCAATCAAAAGCACCCTAAGGTACTTGTGAGATGCTGGCTTCTAGATCTATAGGTGTATGCAGTTCTAGGGTTAGGGCCTAAGCTAAGTCGATTTGCGAAAAAGCCATAGTTTTTAAGGGGGTATGTTTTGGAAAGCGACTAAGTCAGAAAATCATTTTAAATTTCAAAATAACAAAAATGATTTTTCTCAAAGCTTTAATTAACAGATAAGAAATAAAATAATTTTTAAAAAATGTAGAGCAGTCCTATTCTACTAAACATAACCCTAACTGCCTTCTTAGTGAGCTAAACTCAGACTCAGATAAGGGTTTGGTAAAGATATCAGCTAGGTTTGACTTTGAGTCCACATGTTTAAAGACTATTTCACCCCTGGCTACATGATCCCTTACAAAGTGATCTTTAACTTCTATATGCTTTGTTCTTGAGTGTTGAATTGGGTTTTTAGTTAGATTGATTGAGCTTATATTATCAATGTAGACTTGGGTCTGGGTGTAATCAAGCTAGAAGTCCTTAAGAGTGTGCATCATCCATAAGAGTTGTGCCACACACTCTCCTAAAGCAACATATTCTGCTTCGGTTGTCGATAGGGCTACGCAATGTTGCTTTCTACTGCACCAACTGACTAGACTATTTCCTAAAAGTTGGCAGCTTCCACTTGTACTTTTTCTATCTAGTTTGCATCCAGCATAGTCAGAATCAGAGTATCCTGACAATTCAAAGGTGGAAGTCCTAGAATACCAAATCCCTACATTTAGGGTGCCCTTAATGTACCTAAGTACTCTTTTTAGGGCTGCTAAGTGCGTTTCCTTAGTGCAGGTTTGGTATCTAGCACACATTCCTACAGCGAATAGAATATCAGGTTTACTAGCTGTAAGGTAAAGTAGACTTCCAATCATACTTCGGTATAGCTTAAGATCTACAGGTTTGCCTTCAGGGTCACTATCAATTTTGATATTTGTGGTCATAGGGGTACTTATACTTTTAGAGTTATCTATTTTAAATTTCTTTATTAATTCCTTAGCATATTTGGATTGGTGAACGATACCATGCCCTAGGTGCTTATTTTAACCCATAATGTGCCTTATTAAGTTTGAAAATGTAGTCAGGTTTTTCTAGGTCCTCAAATCCGGGGGACTGTCCTACATAGACTTCTTCTTTGATGAACCCATTTAAAAAGGCTGACTTAACACCCATTTGGTATAGCTGTAACGCCCTCCCCTTATATGAGCGACGCGTTACTTTTTTTCGTACATTATTGCATATGAAGCGTAAATATAGCAGCGAAAATAATACTAAATCATGAACATATGCAATTGGATAAATTTCTTTCTAACTAAACTACTTTAAGCATGTGAATCATAGCATAGCATATTTAACAAGAGAGTATATAGTTCTACATTAAGCATGTATATCATAAAGAACTTCAACTCCTACAAGTAGTAAACGTAAATATAAGAACTAACACATGCAGTTTATAAGTAGCAACATTAAATCCATGAGAAATAAGTTCATAAGTAAGAGTAAAGACAACAGTAGGATCGTTCTACCAAGTCACTACCACACACACACATGCCCTCCTGCTGCTTCCCCTTCTTTAGAAACATTTAGTTTGATCTACAACATAAGAAGGTAGACTATAAGCATAAAATGCTTAGTAAGCTCCTTACTCACAAAATCCGTACATCACATATAAGTAGAAATCTACATCATTTGACATAAGCATATAACATGAATAAATACTTAAAGCATCTAAAGCACATAAGCATAAACACTTAAAACATGAATATATGTATCATTATTAAGGATATGGCATGAGTAAGTACTTAAAGCACATAACATTTGCATAATTTTTAAAACATAATCATGTGCATAAACATTAGACATAGCATATGCAATATCATTAAACATAAACATGTGCATAAACATTAAGGATGCTCTTTGAAAAATATATATAATATAATACTTGAACATTAACATATCATCATCATTGGGATCCCTGGCTTGTACCCATTCATCATTTGCGCGCATCCCTTCGTAGAGTGCGAGGTAGCTAATCCCGACCTACTAGGGTACTAGGCAACCTCTAGCCTAGGGACAGCTACGGTAGTCCAGAACCGGGGCCTTGCTTAGGAGCCCATCCCTTGGACCTTTTTCAAGATCCGGTACAAGCCAATACATAAAGTAAAATAGCATACATGATTCCTTTTCTTTCCACAGCAATTGCTCTTTAACACAGCATTCGTCATTTCTTTTCATTCCTTAGAAATTGCTCTTTAGACATTCTTTTATTCATAATGTCATACATGTCATGGGCATACATTCAAAGCATAAATATCGTCATAACATTCAAGCATGAACATGGCATGGGGAGAAAACATAATTTCATGCTAAGGAAATTCATAACATGCCAACTTATCGTTCATGATTCATAAAACACATAATGTTCAATTTAAAACTAAGGATAATACACCTAGGGAACTTGTTCCATTTTTTTTCATCTATCATGGCATAATAAAACATGGATACCTTTAATTCAACCATAATTCAACATATACTCTACTGGTCAAAACATTTAGATAGGGTGATCATGGCATAAAAACACAACACAACATTACACAACTCATACAACATGCATGCATTGAATTTCCTATTACAAAGAGACATTATCAAGTGAGGTAGTGACCTTAACCTATCCTAAAACTCAATTTAAGGTACTGATCAGAAACTTCTAAGGTTCATATCAACATGAAAATGATAAAAACAAGAGCAATTGATTCATACAACATGCATATAATACATATTCTAACACTAGGAAGCATTAGCAAGTAACATGACATCTTTAACTCATTTTTTTAGCCCTTATTTAGGGTATGGGTGACGGGCCCAAACTATGTGTTAAATTTTGTCACGAAATTGGGTCTATCAAATTTAAATATATATGAATGAAATGCTGGAAACCCTTTTACAATCAAAAGTATGAAAATGTAATATAGGGGCCACAGGTCGTATTTTTCTCAGGGACTAGTTGAGAGTTTGCTTGATTCGCGCTTGTATTTGTGTCGTTTGTGAATTTCGGGTTTCAAGTTAAATCTGGGTTTTGGGTTTCAATTTAAAATGAGAACACAATGAGAATGAAGGAAAATTCAACCATGGAACTTAACAAGTGATAGCAAGTTATCATTCAACCAATGTACTCAAATAATTTGGAGCTTATTTGCAACTTACCCTAATCTGGGGAGCAAATCTGATTCAAGGTAAAACAAATGCTAAGCAATAAAGCACAATTCAAGCAATCTAAAGACAATCCAATGCAAAATCAATTCCGAAACTCATTTGATACCACAAGCCTTCAACTAGAAATTAAATGCAGAATTAAAACTTGAAATTCAGATTCAAGTTGGATTTAAAGCAATCTGTTTTCAAGCTCAATATCATACTAAAAAGTATGTTTAAACTTGATACAATTTAGTGCAGTAACCAAACTTGACATAGCCTGTAGAGTTCAGCAACTTGGTACACCAAAATGAGAAAGATGTTGTGCCAAATACAACTCCATTCAGTTTCGAGTGCTACTTGATACAACAACAAAGAGAGCTGCGGCTAATGTAAATCAAATGGTAATGCAGACATGCAAAGAAGATCTAAGGCTCTCTTGATGCAAACTTCATCAACTACAACTAATTTCTGCATAGAGGGAACAGATTTGCAGAGATGGACTGACTTTTGCCGAGACAAACTAATATGCATGAACTCACTGATGCAACAATCAGAAATGACAAACTGTAAATTTGAGTTGTTATTTGATACAAAACAGACTTACAACTAATAGAAACAAGTTGATGTGCAGCAAGTAACCGAATGCAATCCTCCAACCAATTGGATGCAGAATCGAAAATTCAGAACTGAGCTAAGTGCAGAAATGCTAGAATGCAGAGTTGAAATCACTAAACTTAATTCTATGAATGCGGGAATGCAGAAAGGGATCATCAGATCAAATACAACAAACTGCACTTGAGAGATAACTGATGGATTGCCGAAATTAACATTGGATGACAGATTAGAAGCTGAATTGCAGCAATTGAAAGTCAGTTTCAGAAATGAGATGCAGGAATTAATGCAGAGTTGTGTGCAGAGATTCAGTTTCAGACTCAATGCAAAACTATAACTGATATAAAGCTGATAACTTTGAAACAACCAGTTTAATTGCAGAATTCAGAGACAATTGGATGTGAAGCAGAAATTTGGATGCAAAACTGATATGCAGAAATTGCTTCAAGTGCAGAAAATGAATTCTGAAAACATTGATACATGGAATGCAGAATTTAAATAACTGATCAGATTTCAGAGGCTAATGAAGGCAAGCTAAATCCGAGCATAAAGTATACTACAAGGTGTATGAATCTTGATCCAATCCAGAACTGAGACTTCACTTAACACTTTATCAGAAGTACTAATCGAAACTGCAGAAATTGCAGAAATGATGAGTGCAGATTAAGGAAACACTTCAAATGCAGACACACACAATCAAATCAATCTAAATTCGAGTGCACATTCTATGGTTCCAATGAGACTCGAAAAAACTAAAGTTCCCTTGATTCAAACTTCAGAAACATTGAACTGATACATTGCAAAATAAAACTGAAACTGCTGAGTGAAATGGAACTTATAAACAGCTAACTGAACTTAACTGCAGAATTTGAATTGAAAACTAAACAAACTTAAAGCAAATGCATTAGCTAACTAGATGTTGTCTTAAATTGCAGGCATCCACTTTAGACATAAACTGAATTCGCAAGAGCTGCAAAATCAGAAGCAAACTGGCACGCATGAACAGAAATTCAGAAGCATTAACAGGAATTGGCACGCAAGGTTTTAAACAGAAATAAACTGAAATTAAGTGAAACATTAACTAAACTAGCTAGCTAACTACTTGCTTGAAGATTTAAAGCTAAATTACAGCTGGAACAAAGCATTAAACAAAGTTAACTAATCTGAAACGAAAATGCAGAATAGAACAAGTGCAGTAATGAAATTACAGCTACAAAAACAGAAATTAAACGAGTTAAACTACTCCTCAATCTTCCACGAGCTCAAAATCTTCTTGGTTGTCAATCAAGAGCCGGCTTCGAACCCCTAGGCATAGCAAATCAGTGGAAGAACAGCTTCAATCGATCACTCTGCTCAAATTGAATCAGCTGGAAGAAATTCCAGTCCAATCTCTCTTGTCTCGATGGATGGCTTGCGGTTGTGAATCGAAGACCCTCTGAGCTCACCTGAGAACCCCTACAAGCAGCTCAAATGGTCGGAGGTGGCTTGTGGTCGAGACATGATCGATTGGGTAGCAAAGATGCCGAAACCCTCAAACACCCTTGTTCTGATGCCAATTGAGCTGAAATCTCGATCCTAGCTATCTTCCAAGGACTCAGATAACGATCAAATGGAGAAATTGAGGGGTCGCGCCCCTTGGATGATGAAATTTTCTAAGAACATGAAGAACAAACGAAGAACGAAGAAGACGGCAAGGAAACGCGACTAGGCTTGGCTGCGCAGGATTTTTGATTAAATAGCTAACAATGGACGATCCAGATTGATCGGATGAAATCCAACAGCAGATCTTGGTCTGATTTGAGCCAAACTTTTATGATGATGATCTGGGATCAGGATCTGCCTCGTGGTAGCTCGGATCCTCCAGATATACAACGGATGGTCCAGATCAACTCTATCTGTGAATGGACGCTCTAGAGCCTTCCTTGCTTGATCCAACGATTGATTTAGCTCTGATTGGGATGAAACCTTCAGATCTTGATCATAGAGCTTGATCAACCCTAACCCTAGCTCGGATTGCTTCAGATCATCCCGGATGGCTCAGATCTAGCCACTCTTGAATCGGACGGCCCGGATTAATCGTAGGCTTGATAATTCGATCCGGTTCACATCCGACTCAGGTTTGATCCAGTATGCCTTAGGTCCAGGATCCTTTCATGCCTACAAAAATATATCAGAAAATTAGTGGCCAAATAATCCCAAAATTATGTAATTTTGCAATTAAGTCCAAAATAAGATAAAGTTCCAAAACCTAGGGTAAAATCATAATTAAGCAATAAAAACATGGGTCAAACATGGATTTTAGCAATTAAAATAATCAATAAAATGGTGCTTATCAATGGGCCGAACATGTACAGAGGAGAAAACATGGCATAAATATATATAAAACACTCAACAAAACATTAACAAGGAATTAAAACCATTAGCTAGTCAAAAAGAACTCAAACATCTTCTTATGGCCAAAAGGTCTATGGCTTCATGGGAGCCTTGGCCGAAACTTTTAAGGGTCTTTCGCTCCATCTTTTTTTCATCATAACTCATAACATAACATCAAGAAAATATTGGAGTCATTAGATAGCATCAAACACAAACCTAGGCCCTAAACCCATGCTTGGCCGAAATTTGCTCATAGGGAAAAAACTTCACGATTTTAGCAACACATCGCAAGAACATATAAGAACATGAACAAAACATATATAAGCTATTATGTTGCAGGTGAGGGGAGTCTTACCCTTGTTCTAAAGATTCCCAAACAATATATATCACCTAGAAGGAGAAAGAAAGAACCTCTTGCTCCTTGGCTCTTCCTTTGCTTCACAAACACAAAGCCTTCACTAGATCTTCTTGGAGAAATTTTTTTTTTTTGATGGAGAGAGAGCCTTGGTGTTTTCGGCAATGAGAGGAATGAAGAGATGCCTTGTGGCATTTTTTTTTCCTCATCTTCTTATAGTAAATGAAGAGGTATGCGTCTTCACCCTCCATGGTGACCCCTTTACCTTCTATGGTGACTCTTCATCCTCCATGGTGACTCTTCATCTCCCTTACACCTATCTACAATTTCCTCAATCCTCCTAATAGCACTCCCTTGCTAGGTGAATTGGTTACATATGCATTCTTAAGGCTTACAACATCTCTAAGGTCCAAGGTTAGATCCTTGGCACCTACCTCATTTCATTTTTTCTTTTTTTATATTCTTTTGCAAGCCCATCTAAAGTAAGGCCCATTACATGATGTGTTATTTCTTTTATCCTCATGGGGCCTATTAGGATAACTAACGAAGTGCTATTGAAGACCCATTAGGAATTTCCACCATTTAGAGCCTATATAAGGCCCATTAACACTTACACTAAAATTTCCACAACTCTAACTATCATTCATGAATCATACTCAATATGACTATTATTCATGCAATTATACTCAATATTAGGGATAATATTGAAGGGAATTTTAGTGGGGTGTTACAAGCTTGAACCCTTTCTGGGCTGCAAATGCTAACAACATTCTAATTGACTCAAGTCTGGCTACTGGGGCATAGGTTTCATCATAGTCTAATCCTTCGACTTGACTGAACCCTTTAACTACTAAGCGGGCTTTATTTCTAACTATTTCCCCTTGGTCATTCAGTTTATTCCTAAAGACCCACTTAGTATCTATAATAGACTTGCCCTCAGGTTTAGGTACTAGTTCCCAGACTTGGTTTCTTTCAAATTGGGCTAACTCCTCTTGCATAGCTATGATCCAGTCAGGATCAGGTAGGGCTTCCTCTATAGTCTTAGGTTCAATTTTTGAAATTAGTGCTATTTGACTAAGATTTCTATGGGAAGACCTAGTTCTGACTCCTAAGGTTGGATCACCCACAATTTGATCAAAGGGTGACTAAGTCTGGGTTTCTTGGTTCTTCTAGAACTTGGTTCAGCCTCAGGTCCGGCTGGAAGGTTTGGTTCAGTGTTCTGTTCAACTACTTGAGTTGGTTCCATTAATGATTCAGTAGTTGGTTCAAGAGATAGTTCATCTAGAGGTTCAACTAGTGATTCAATTGATGGTTCAATTGTTTGTTCATTATCATCCTATCAATATTTGGTTGGGTCAGGGTTTGGTTATCAGATTTTGGATTAGTTTTCTCATCAAAGATTACGTTAGTTGTTTCTTCAATTTTATTAGTTTGTTTATTGTAAACTCTATAGGCCCTACTTGTTGTTGAATATCCTAAGAAGACTCCTGGAGTTGACTTAGACTGGAACTTACCTAGGTAGTCTTTGGTGTTCAAGATGTGGACTTTGCACCCAAAGACCCTTAGATAATGTAGGTTGGGCAGCCTATGGTAATATAGTTCATAAGGAGTTTTATTGTGTCTTTTGTTAATTAGGACCCTATTTTGGATATAGCAAGCCGTACTAATTGCTTCTGCCCAAAATTAGTTAGCTAGGTTGAATTCATTGAGCATGGTCCTAGCGGCTTCCTGAAGGGTTCTATTCTTTCTTTCTACTATCCCATTTTGCTGGGGGGTTCTAGGACAGGAAAATTCATGAATATATACATTTATTTTATAGAATTATTCAAATCTTTGATTCTCAAACTCTCCCCCGTGATCACTCCTAAGTCTTTTGATTTTGGTATCATTTTAATTTTTGATTATCTTGCATAGGTCAATAAATAAGTTTAGGGTTTCATCCTTAGTTTTTAGGAACCTAACCCAGGTAAACCTAGAGTAATCATCGATAATAACTAAGCAGTACTAGTTTCCGCTTAGTGACTTGGCTCCATATGAATCAAATAGGTCAAGGTGCAGGAGCTCAAGTGTTGTTTGGGTTATGTCTGATTGAATTTGCTTGTGATTAGACCTGGTTTGTTTACCTTGGTTACATGAGTTACATATCGTGTTTTCATAGTTCTTAATTTTTGGTACCCCTTTAATTAGACCAAGTTGGGTAATTTTTGAAATTAGTCTTACATTAGTGTGACCTAATCTCCTATGCCAGAGGTTGAATTCTTCTAATTGAGTTAGGAGGCATTTAGGTACTAAAGGTAGATTTATAGTATAAACATTATTTTTCCTAGTACCCTTAAGCATGACTTCTGAGTCTTGAAGGTTTCTAATCAGGCAGTCAGAGTTAGTAAATGTAACTATATAGCTAGTATCACATAGTTGACTTATATTAAGCAGATTAAATTTGAAATTCTCAACCAACAGAACTTTTTTAATCACAAAATCGGATTTGAGTTCAATGTTACCTGACCCAATGACTTTGAGTGTAGCATTGTTGCCAAATGCTACTGAGCCTAGGTTCTTGAACTTGAGTTTGGTGAATTTTAATTTGTCCCCAGTCATGTGTCTGGAGCATCCACTATCCAACATTCATTGGTCCAAATCTTTATGTTCCTACACATAAAGTATTTATTGATTTGGATCCAATTAGAATTAAGGATAGCATAAATTGATTTTCACAACCTAGTCTGTCTCACCCAATCTAGAGTTATCAATCACGTTAACCTTATGGGTTTTGTGAGACAGGTTTTTCAAAAGAAATATAAATTTTAAGTTTGAAAAACATAGTTAATTTTGAAAGGTTAAATTAATTTTGAAAATCTTTATTAAGATTAAGTCTATTTTGCAAAATTGATGTTGAATCTATAATTAGTTGAAATTTGTGTTAGATTCAAATCTGACAATAGTAAAGTGAATTTAGTCTTCTATAATTGGCTTCCAGGTCTTGGCGAGGCACTAGACCTTCTTTGGTCGTAGCCTTATTGGATCATCAACCCTTTCCTTGATAAAGCCTTTTATAGAAAATTCATCTTCAAGTTACTTCTTGAAAGATTTTGGTCTAACTAGCTTGGGTCTTGGATCGGTAGCTTCGACTAGTTCCACCATAATGGTTTCCCTAACATACTATCATCTCACCTCCACCCAATACTAGGTTGTTCAAATTTCAATTAAGTCATTTGTCCTTAGTCTAACCAGTCCTAGGTCTAAGCATAATGATTTGCAGAAAGAAATAAACAAGCAATCATGCAATAAAAATAAAACCATAAGCATGCAATAAAAATTAAAAAAGACTTATCTAATTATGAAAATTGTATTTAAATTGGCTCCCCCTGGACTATAGCCTCGATAATGACTAGGCAAGATGTGAATCTTGTCCTTGGGGATCCAATACTGGTTTGGTCCAGCTTGGTTGTTCAAGCAAAGCTTGGGGACCCATGCTTGAACTTTGGCTCTAGGTTGGTTCAGTACAGCATAATAAGACCTTTGTCTAGACTTGGTTCGATACCCTAATACAGATCGGTTAAGAACGAACTTCTATTTTCCAAGGATCATGTCAAGACCCTTGGAACCCGAAGTGAATTGTTCTAAAGATACTCTTAGCTCCTTGACTTGAGTTTTCAAGGAGGAATTGTCTCTCTCAAGCTTTTCAACTTGAGTAGAGTTTCCTTCTTGAACCTTCTCGGTCAAAGATCTCGAGTCGGCTTCCTCTTTCAGGAGTTTTACTTCCTGTCAGAGGGACTCGACCCGGATTTTGGCTTTCGCCAAGTTGCGAGATAAATAAGCAATTAATTTAGATAATTCAATTTTGGAATAACCTCTTACTGTTATTTGGTCGTTCTCCGAGAATGTGAGACTTCCGTCGTCTGACTCCAACTCCGATCCGGTGTCGATGTCTTCTGAAGCGGTTAAAGCAAGAAGATTTGATTGCGGGGCCTCTTCTTCTTCTTCGGAGGAAGATTCATCCCAAGTGGCTTGTAGAGCCATCTTTCTTCGTGTCTTCTTTGCTTCCTTCAGATTGGGGCACTCCGATTTGTAATGTCTGTTGGTGCAAGTTGCATCAATGATATTCCTCTTTAAGTATTTTAATATTTGACAATACACTTAAGTCAGTGATACAATGAATAGACAAAGGGGAGAAAAAGTAAAGTAACCAAAGCTGAGGAAAAGTCCTAGTTAATCTAGGCATCGAAACCCTAAGTCCCAGCGAAGGGTTGCTGGGCACCTAGCGAAGGGCTGCTAGGCACCTAGCGAAGGGCTGCTAGGTATCATAACCTAAAGACCTAGCGAAGGGCTGCTAGCACCTAGCGAAGGGCTGCTAGGTATCGTAACCTAAAGACCTAGCGAAGGGCTGCTAGGCACCTAGCGAAGGGCTGCTAGGTATCGTAACCTAAAGACCTAGCGAAGGGCTGCTAGGCACCTAGTGAAGGACTACTAGGCATAGAAGACCTAGCGAAGGGCTGCTAGGCACCTAGCGAAGGACTGCTAGGGAATGAAGACCTAGCGAAGGGCTGCTAGGCACCTAGCGAAGGGCTGCTAGGGAATGAAGACCTGGCGAAGGACTGCTAGGCACCTAGCGAAGGATTGTTAGGTAATGAAGTCTTGGTCCAAGGGACTGAGCAACTTAGCTGAGCGATGACTAAGGACAGGAGTAGAGACGGGTCGGGGTTCGGGCGTCTCGAGATCCGGAGTAATCGGAGGCTAAGCAAAAGTCCATCCGAAGGACTGGGTGGCAACCGTCTCCTGAAAGGAGTAGGTGAAGGGCGAGTTCTTGGGGATAGGAACTCGGGCCGGTTTGACCTAGGGTTTCGTGCAAATCCGAAGTCCGAACCAAGTCCTTAAGGCTAACATGATATGTATCTATGCTTTGTGTTTGTGTATCTTGCAGGTATCAAGAACCAGAGACAAAGCAGGTAAACTAGCTAAAATACATGGTGTGCAGGCTTTAAGGGGGGCGCCCCCAGCAAGGGGGGTGCCCCCATGCAACCAGGGCACCCCCAGCAAGGGGCGCGCCCCCAGACTGTACTAAAGAAGAAGGAAACGTGTCGTATGCAGAACAGGTGTCAACCGGGGCGCCCGCAGCGTCCGGGGCGCCCGGATTCGTAGCTGTTTTGCTGTTTCGAAGCCAGAACACAGGATAAGCCTCCACGGGGGCGCCCGGAGCATCCGGGGTGCCCTGGTCAAAGATCTTATCCCCTGCGGCGAGGTAGGCGCAAGGATAAGGTTTGACCGAGTCTTCCGGGGCGCCCCCAGCGTCCGGGGCGCCCCCAGGAGGCCTATATAAGGGGCTTCGACCCCTCAGCTTCAGACACGACTTCCAAGTACTGTTCTGATCATTCCGACCGATGACAACGCGCTAGAAACGAGGCTCTACGATCGGGAGGCTCCAGGAGGAGGTGCGCGGCACTTCGGAGGTCCAGATCGGCCGAGCTTCTGACTTTGTCTCGTTGGTTTACCTTTTAATTACTGTACTTAAATTTCTATATTATTGCTTGTAATATTGCACTGTAAGTCGGGTTTCTCCGCCTCGGGAAAGTCCGGGAAGGAGACCAATAGTGGACGGGCGTACCCGTGCATAGGCCTTGGATGTACTGACCCTGGGGGGTTGGGAACCAAGTAAAAATCCGCCGTGTCACTGTCTTTGTTTTTCTTCGTTCTGTTTATTTTCCGCTGCGCTAACACTCTAAGTCTAGATCGAAAGTTTACGAAGAATTCCGAAAGGTTTTGAACGGTCGATATTCACCCCCCCCCTCTATCGACGGCACCAGTCCTACAATTGGTATCAGAGCCGAGCCGCTCTTCACCGGACTAACCGCCGATGGAGCAACGATGCCAGGAGTTGAGGGGGAGCCCAGGGGTGAATCAGGTACATTTTTTTTAATGTCTAATTTTAAATTGCATATTATTTGTTTCACGTGCAGGGAGAGAGGGCACTACAAAAATCAGTGCCCTACTCGTAAGAATCGTTCGTCACCGGCGACAAAGGAGGTACCAGCGCCAGGAAACCGGAGGGACAAAAGTCACGTACAATGCTTCAAAAGCAAGAAATACGGACATTACAAAAATAAGTATCCGGCGAAGGTACGTAAGATTTACGTTCCAAAAGTTTTACAATTTCCTGCACTGTCTTTAGATAATTCAGTTAATTTTTCTGATAAATTAAATTTACTGGATAGTAGATTAAATATTTTGCATGAAATATTAGAAAATACGGATATGATTAAGATATCCAAAATTAACTGTTTAATTATTAATATTAATTCAATAATTGCTAAAATTAATTCTGATAATTTATCTGATAAAATTAACTCTGATAATTTATCTGATAAAATTAACTCTGATAATTTATCTGATAAAATTAATCCTGATAATTTATCTGATAAAATTAATCCTGATAATTTATCTGATAAAATTAATCCTGATAATTTATCTGATAAAATTAATTCTGATAATCTTAATTCAGACAAAATTAATCCTAAGGATAATTCGGAATTCAAATTTGAAAATCCTAAGGATAATAATTTTGAAGATAAAATTCTCCTAGATAATAATTTAATTATAGATAATATTAAAGATTATTACAAAACATTATTTAGTGGCCCAAATTACTCCACCTACTGTGAGAATATTGAAAAATCTAATCTTGAGGAGGAGATAGAATTTTCTAAGATAAAGGCCATAATCAATAAAAATTACAAAATTTCAAATAAATCAAAATTATTAGAAAAACTTGAAAAGAAAGATAAAGATGAAGAAGAAATTTTTGAAATAATGAAAATGATGAATTTAAACCCACAATTATTAATTAATTATTATAACCATAAAAAAAATTCAGATTAAATTAAATTAAATCCTAATTCGAAATTAAATTAAATTAAATTAAATCCTAATTCGAAATTAAATTAAAATAAATTAAATCCTAATTCGAAATTAAATTAATTTCAAATTAAATCGTAATTAATTACAAATTAAATCTTAATTAAATTCAAATTAAATCTTAATTAATTTCAAATTAAATCTTAATTAATTTCGAATTAATCCTAATTAATTTAAATTAAATCTTAATTAAATCATAATTAAATCCAAATTAAATTCAAATTAAATCCAAATTAAATTCAAATTAAATCCTAATTAAAATTCAAATTAAATCTTAATTAAATCCTAATTAAATTCAAATTAAATCTTAATTAAATCCTAATTAAAATTCAAATAAAATCTTAATTAAATCCTAATTAAATTCAAATTAAATCTTAATTAAATCCTAATTAAAATTCAAATTAAATCTTAATTAAATCCTAATTAAATTCAAATTAAATCTTAATTAAATCCTAATTAAAATTCTAATTAAATCCTAACTAAATTCAAATTAAATCCTAATTAAATCCTAATTAAAGTCAAATTAAATCTTAATTAAATCCTAATTAAATTCAAACTAAATCTTAATTAATTCTTAATAATTTAAATAAATTCAAATTAATTAATTCTTAATTATTCAAATTCGAATTAGTTAATTCTTAATAATTCAAATTCAAATTAATTAATTAAATCTTAAATAATTCAATTTAATTCAAATTAATTAATTAAATATTAAATAATTCAAATTAATTCAAATTAATTAATTAATTATTAATAATTTAAATAATTCAAATTAATTAATTCTTAATAATTCAAATTCAAATTAATTAATTCTTAATAATTCTAGTTTAATTCAATTAAATTCGAATTAATTCAAATAATTTAATTAAAATTCAATTAAAATTTAACTTTAAATTCAAACATCAATTAATTCTCAATTAAATCCAATTAAAACTTAAATAACATAAACTCGAACTAAAACTAAAACCTTACCCAAACCGCAACAATTAAAATTAATAAAATTAAATATGTCAAAGTGGGTTGACATATTCGCCGGTTCACACGACATATATCAAATCGGGAATTTGATACATTTTAGAAACTTAAATAAAATTATCTGACTTGTTTGACTCATGCACAATTGCCATGACATGCATTTGCTATTCTTTTAAAATATATGACATGTCATGCATATTTAAATTTTATGCATATATTAGAACAGCTATAGGAAAAAGAATAATTGAAACTTGATCAACCTAGTATTGGGTGGCGGTGAGATGATAGTACGTTAGGGAAGCCAATTTTAATAAGATCAAGTTCACTTGGTCTCTTTAGACTGGTGAAACTAGCCGAAGCTACCGATCCAAAACCCAAATTAGTTAGACCAGAACTTTTTCAAAGATTAATTTTGAAAATGAAACTTCATTAAACGGCTTTGTCAAGGAAAGGGTGGATGATCCCATAAGGCTACGGCCAAAGAAGGCCTAGTGCCTCGCCAAGACCTGGAAGCCAATTTTTGAATTTCAAATTCAAATTATTCTTTGTTAAATTCAAATCTAACACAAGCTTTAATTAATTCTTAGAGTTAATAAATTAAGAAAAATAAATCAAGCATCTCACAATACACCTATAAGGCAACTATGCTTGTTGTATTGATACATCTAAAATGGGTGAGATGTTAAGGACTAATGAATTGAAAAATATTTTTCAAAATTGTTTTTCAAAATTATTAGAATATTTTCATAAAAATATATTTTTAAAATAGTGCTTCAACATAATAATGTTTTTATGGAATTCATGCTTGTCTGTTTGATTATATATATTAAACATTTTCCAAAAATATATCTTTTCAAAAATTTGTTTGACTCACTCAATTAGACACAAGCCTCTTAGGACAACACAAAGTTCCTTAAGACACTTAGATAGAGTCAAACGGTATCAGGTACAGGGGGAGTACTTTTCATTTTTTAAAAAAATTTGCACTTTAAAAAAAATACTATTATTTGAAAATACCTTTCGAAAACTGAGCTTTAAAACGTTATCACTTGTGTTTTTCGAAAAAGGTTTATGTTGTAAAATTTATCTGTCTTGTTTGATTTTGATAAACCCTAAAGACACAGAGGAAGGTCCACTTCATAATCTACATGGACTCCTAGGATGTGTCAACTTTAGGGGGAGTATAAATCAAACTTCTTAAACAATTCTGTTTAATTAATTGTTTTGAAATTATTAATTTGAATCAACCCTTAAGACTTAGAGGAAGAGTACTTGTGGTAAAAAAGCTTCCCAGGACTAGGTCAAGTTTAGGGGGAGATCAAATTAAAAGAATTATTGAATATTTCAAATGTTTTCATGCGCGGTATTTTCAAATCCTGTTGAAAACATAAGTATTCTCTCAAAATAGTATCAATTTTCAAAAAAAAAACTATTATTTTCAAAAATTCATCTGGTTTTTTTTAAAATAATATCTTGAGTTTGGAAAATCTTCCAGGATACTTAGGAAAATGACCTTGTAGTCAACAAGGTTTCCTATGATTGTATCAGACTGGAAGATAAACCAAATCAAGTATTATCACTTTAGAATCTTTACATTTTTCAAAATTAACTTACATTCTGTGACTTATGAAATTTTTTATAATGTTTACTTGGGTTGGAAAACTTCCAGGACACTTAGGAAATGTCCTTGTAGTCAACAAGGTTTCCCAGGATGGTGTCAGACTGAAAAATAATCCAAGTGAAGTCAAATATTATGTTTTCAAAAGTACTTATATCTTTCAAAGCCTAATATTCTTTCAAAAGTACTTAATTAAAAAAAATATTTTTCAAAAGTACCTACTCTTTTCAAAAAAACTCAATACATTTTTCAAAGGTACTTATATTTTTCCAAAATTACTTATTATTTTTCTAAATATCATCTTTCAAAACTGCTGAATCTATTATTTTTCAAAAGTAGTTGCATACCTCAAAGATCATCTTTTAAAATATTTGGCATTCTCTCAAACATATTGTCTAAGTTGTCTAAGTTCAAAATACTTAAGTATTAGTTTTATGCTATGCCTTCAAAATTTTATACTAAGTAGCTTCAAAAATACTCTCATTGTTGGTGCAAGTATTTTTTTTGATGTATGACAAAGGGGGAGAAGTAAGTGCTTAAGTTAGAAATTTCTTGGATTCTTACCAAAGGACCATTTGATCAAAATGTTTTTCAAAACTAAGGTCATGTCTTAGTTTGATCAAGGTAAGTGATTAAGTTAGAAATTTCTTGGATTCTTACCAAAGGACCATTTGATCAAAATGTTTTTCAAAACTAAGGTCATGTCTTAGTTTGATCCCAAAGATGGTAAGTTAGCCCCTTAAACCAATCTAACATAAATTATTGTCAAACATCAAAAAGGGGGAGATTGTTGGTGCAAGTTGCATCAATGATATTCCTCTTTAAGTGTTTTAATGTTTGACAATACACTTAAGTCAGTGATACAATGAATAGACAAAGGGGAGAAAAAGTAAAGTAACCAAAGCTGAGGAAAAGTCCTAGTTAATCTAGGCATCGAAACCCTAAGTCCCAGCGAAGGGCTGCTGGGCACCTAGCGAAGGGCTGCTAGGCACCTAGCAAAGGGCTACTAGGTATCATAACCTAAAGACCTAGCGAAGGGCTGCTAGGTATCGTAACCTAAAGACCTAGCGAAGGGCTGCTAGGCACCTAGCGAAGGGCTGCTAGGTATCGTAACCTAAAGACCTAACGAAGGGCTGCTAGGCACCTAGTGAAGGACTACTAGGCATAGAAGACCTAGCGAAGGGCTGCTAGGCACCTAGCAAAGGACTGCTAGGGAATGAAGACCTGGCGAAGGGCTGCTAGGCACCTAGCGAAGGGCTGCTAGGGAATGAAGACCTGGCGAAGGACTGCTAGGCACCTAGCGAAGGATTGCTAGGTAATGAAGTCTTGGTCCAAGGGACTGAGCAACTTAGCTGAGCGATGACTAAGGACAGGAGTAGAGACGGGTCGGGGTTCGGGCGTCTCGAGATCCGGAGTAATCGGAGGCTAAGCAAAAGTCCATCCGAAGGACTGGGTGGCAACCGTCTCCTGAAAGGAGTAGGTGAAGGGCGAGTTCTTGGGGATAGGAACTCGTGCCGGTTCGACCTAGGGTTTCGTGCAAATCCGAAGTCCGAACCAAGTCCTTAAGGCTAACATGATATGTATCTATGCTTTGTGTTTGTGTATCTTGCAGGTATCAAGAACCAGAGACAAAGCAGGTAAACTAGCTAAAATACATGGTGTGCAGGCTTTAAGGGGGGCGCCCCCAGCAAGGGGGGCGCCCCCATGCAACCAGGGCACCCCCAGCAAGGGGCACGCCCCCAGACTGTACTAAAGAAGCAGGAAACATGTTGTATGCAGAACAGGTGTCAACCGGGGCGCCCGGAACGTCCGGGGCGCCTGGATTCGTAGCTGTTTTGCTGTTTCGAAGCCAGAACACAGGATAAGCCTCCACGGGAGCGCCTGGAGCATTCGGGGCACCCTGGTCAAAGATCTTATCCCCTGCGGCGAGGTAGGCGCAAGGATAAGGTTTGACCGAGTCTTCCGGGGCGCCCCCAGCGTCCGGGGCGCCCCCAGGAGGCCTATATAAGGGGCTTCGACCCCTCAGCTTCAGACACGACTTCCAAGTACTGTTCTGATCATTCCGACCGATGACGACAACGTGCTAGAAACGAGGCTCTACGACAGGGAGGCTCCAGGAGGAGGTGCGCGGCACTTCGGAGGTCCAGATCGGCCGAGCTTCTGACTTTGTCTCGTTGGTTTGCCTTTTAATTACTGTACTTAAATTTCTATATTATTGCTTGTAATATTGCACTGTAAGTCGGGTTTCTCCGCCTCCGGAAAGTCCAGGAAGGAGACCAATAGTGGACGGGCGTACCCGTGCATAGGCCTTGGATGTACTGACCCTGGGGGGTCGGGAACCAAGTAAAAATCCGCCGTGTCACTGTCTTTGTTTTTCTTCGTTCTGTTTATTTTCCGCTGCGCTAACACTCTAAGTCTAGATCGAAAGTTTACGAAGAATTCCGAAAGGTTTTGAACGGTCGATATTCACCCCCCCCCTCTATCGACGGCACCGGTCCTACAATGTCCCTTCTTGTTGCATTCATAGCAAGTGACATTTGTTTTGCCTTTTGACGATGTTGAAGGTGTAGGACCGATGCACGTGAGAGGGGGGGGGGTGAATCACGTGACTTTTAAAACTTTTGTTTTGAAAATCAGAGTCGATAGAAAATCGTATGATGCTTTGAAAAATGTGTGCGGCGGAAGAATTAAAACGAAACACGAAAGCGAACAACAATAAAAAATAAGCGATGAGTTTACTTCGTTCGGAGCCTTCGGCGACTCCTACTCGAAGGCCTAGGCTCCTTGAACCTTTCCTGTGGGCAATCCACTAACATTCTCTACCGGTAAACTCCCGGTAGAGCGATTCGAATACAAGATTAGGTGGAAGTGTAACAACCCTACACTTCCCCCTTAAATAATTTCAGTACAGACAGAACAAATAAAAATGCGTTACCCAACACTTAAGATTATCTGAAGCAGCTTGGGTGTTGGGATCGATCTTCCGACAGCAGTCGGACAACGTCGAGTCAAAGCACAAACCGCAGCAGTGGAGCGTGGAAGCCAGAGAGTGCCAAAGCTTGAACCAGACTTAAAAAAATATGTATCTTTAGAGGGCTCGCTTGCTTCTTTTTATAGTGCCTCGAGCTGCCAATATTCAATCTGATGTATGATCTTCTCAACCCAAACTTTATCCATCAGCAAGCTATTCTTAAATAATTTAAAAATAGCTAATTAAATTAAGATAAGAATGCATTTAAAGTTAATTAAAAATGCTCCACTTAAATTAAGATAAGAATGCTCCACTTAAATTAAAATAAGAATGCTCCACTTAAATTGAAAAAATAATTTAAATAAAGTTAGCAAGCTATTTTTGGAATAATCCAAAGAAGATAATGTTTCTATCCTTTGCTCCACTTAAATAAAAAATAATTTAAATAAAGTTAGCAAGCTATTTTTTTGGAATAATTCAAAAAGATAATGTTTCTATCCTTTGCTCCACTTAAATTAAAAAAATAATTTAAAGTTTAAACTCTCATACAGAATAGCATTTTATCATTAGTAGGAGTAATTTTATTCTCAAATAAAATAAGAAATACGAATAATTTAAATGAGAGTTTATCCTCCACCGAGATTTTAGATGAGGAATAATTTATAATTTTATTCTCAAATAAAATAAGAAATATGAATAATTTAAATGAGAGTTTATCCTCCACCGAGGCTTTAGATAAGGAATAATTTTATAAAATTTACCTACAAAATCTAATTAGTTCACATATCAAATAAAACCTGTAAAATAGAGTTAATGCAATGGACTAAGATAAGAATGCTTTTAGAGTTAATTAAACCCTGTCCAAACCTGGATAAGGATCTAACCAGGACTCAACCGTGGTCACCAAAATGGACCTAAGTTGGACCACGCCTACAGTCCTAAAATAGGACCCGTCCTCACTGGTTCACTCCTCCAGTGACTTACCTTACTTACCTCGTGCAACTCTACTCAACTTCTTAACCCACCAGGTCTTTCCGCCAGGGCTCAACCACCCTGGTCTTTTTGCCAAGTTTCAACCAACTTGGGTTTCAGCCAGTTGTCAGGCCTCGCGAACCCAACTGGACTTCCCACCAGGACTCAACCACCCTGGACTTCAGCCTGGAGTCAGGTCCTAAGTCTTTCAACCCTGCACACTTAGTAAAGAGGTCAAAACCAAAAGCAAGCCTAACTTTAACCTATTTGTCATTCATCAAACTTAAGTTTAACTATTAGTGCAAATTGCACCAACAATCTCCCCCTTTTAGATGCAATGACAACCTGGGTTAAAGTTGAAAAATACCAGATAAAGCAATGAGTCCAAAAAAGAATATGTAAATGACATTCTCTAAGATTAGGAATTTTTAATTTTCTAGCTTAACCCTTAAACTCTCCCCCTTTGGCATTCATCAAAAAAAAGAAATAATATGTGCGCAAGCATCAGAAATAAAACACGCATTCAAGTAATATGTCAGCCAAGTAAAAAAAATACTTTAAGTATTTGGGGAAAAAAGTTCTTAGCACGCATTTTTAGGATAGGTGAACAATGATTTTAAGGATAGGTGAACCAACATTTTCAAAAATAATTTATTTTCTAACATATTTAAAAGAGCACAAAAAGCGAAAGATTTTAACTCATGCTCCCCTTGAACCAAGTAAGAATTTTAGCCCTTTTTAGGTGTCTAACCTTAGTTACTAGCTAACTATCTAGATGATAGTAGTGTTCACTGGGTTAGTCAAGTCAAGTAATAATGTCTAGCTCAAATTTTAATTCACGACTACTTGACTTGATCACTGTAATGTGGGTATTTTACGCCCAGACTTACTGTGATGCACAGACTTAAGCATTCTGAAGTCCAGGCAAAGTCCTATGTATCTCACAACCGTTCTATGTTTTGCAAGCACAAACAATTTATCCTTAATGTGTTTTGTGAGATGCGGCTACCTAAATCTATAGGTTCATGCAGTTTTAGGGGTCAAACTTAGTCTAAGTCCACAATTTTTTTTTTTAAATGCAAGTTTGAAATACTAAAATTAAGCCAATTAAACCAAGAATCAAAGTAATTAAGCTAATGGTCAAACAGAATATGCGAGCTGATTGTTCAAATGAAGTAAGTGTGATCAGGTCAGTTCTAGTCTATAACACACATTCCTATTAACCTTCTTAAGTTACTAAATTCAGATTCAGGGAGTGGTTTAGTAAATATATCAGCTAGGTTAGACTTAGATTCAACATGGTTAAGATCAATTTCTCCTTTATTAACATGATCTCTGATAAAATGATGTTTAATTTCTATATGTTTGGTCCTAGAGTGGTGGACTGGGTTTTTGGTTAGATTAATTGAACATAGATTATCTATAAAGATTTTGACTTTCTTAAAATCTAAGTTAAAGTCTTTTAACGTATGCATCATCTAAAGTAATTAGGCTACACACTCACCCATGGCTATGTACTCAGCTTCAAGGTGGATCGGGCAACGCAGTGCTTTTTTCTACTGAACTAACTAACTAGTGAGGGCCCTAGAAGTTAGCATCCACCACTGGTACTTTTCCTATCTAATTTACAGCCAACATAATCTGAGTCAGAAAATCCAATAAGTTCAAATTGGGTTGTTCTAGGATACCAAATTTCTAAACTTTCTGTCCCTTTAAGGTACCTAAATATTCTTTTAACTAGGGTTAGATGTGACTCTTTAGCACATGTTTGATACCTAGCACACATACTATGTAACGACCCGTAAAATTTTCTCAATATTTTCTTTAAAATATTGATCATGCCTAGATAGATTCTCGAGGAACATAGGGATACTAGTATGAACCTTAGCATGATTATCCATGATTTTCCCATATAGATTAAGAAGCTAAGTAATAATAGGCCTTACATGGGCCCTTCTAATACCATGGCCATTAAGGGACCTTAGGTAAAATTTTATCATGAATGGAAATGGATTTCAATTAGAAATATTAACATGAGCCTTAGTGGGCTCTTATATGGGCTTTGGCAAAAATAATTATAAAAATAATAAAAAGAAGTGCATGCACTAAGGATTGAACCTTGGACCTAGTGTATCACCATGCATGTACTAACCAATTCACCTAGCAAGGGAATGCTAGTAGAGAATGAAGAGGATTTTAGTTAAGGCTTAAGGAAGTGAAGGGTCACCATGAGAAGAGACACCATGCCTCTTCACTTGCCTCCTTGCTTAGTATATAAGAGAGGGATAGGAAATGAAGAGATAACTTGACACTTAAGTTATAGCTTCTCCTCCTCTTCTCCTCCATCAAAGCTTCCCTCTCTCCTTCTTCCTCCTCCTAGCCGAAACCCACAAGGGGTTTTCTCCCTTGGAAAAACTTCACAAGGGGACTCTCTCTTGAAGATCCAAGGCTTCCTACAAGGCTACAAGGGCTAGGGGTGATCAAGGGACAACAAGGTCTTCATCCTCTTCTCTATTTAGGGTCTATAACCAAGATACCAAGTGTAAGACTCCCTCACCTATGGTATAATTGTTTTCCTTGATGTCTATCATGATTTAAGTTTGTGTTTAGGATCTAAGTTGAGAAAACCATGAGGCTTGGGTCCTAGGGTTTCGGCCAAGCCTTGTATTTAGGTTTGGGGCAGATGTAAACCCTCACCCATGCTCCCTAATGTTTTCTTATGATAAATAAAGAATAAATTATGACTTGGGGAAATTTTATAGCACCCTAAAGCCCTATACAAGTTTCGGCCACCAACATGTTTTCATGGTTAGGATTGGATCTAACTCTCTAATAATATTTCTTATGTTTCTCATGATGCAAGGGATGTTAATGGTGATTTATGTGAATTTTTACATGCCTTATGACCCTTGTAAGTTTCGTTCAAGTTAGGTTATGGGGCAAGGAGTTAGGGCTAACTCCAAGCAAAGGTTCTAATGGTTTCCTATGGTGTTGTATGTAAGGTATTAGATGTAAATTGGGAAGTGTATGAATTTTTCCATGTACTTGGGACCCTATGGGGTTTCGGCCAAGGTCAATTTGTAGGGCTAAAACTTAGGGTTAGCCCTAATCATAGGTTCTAATGGCTTCCTATGGCATAGTATATAATGTATGAGTTTTCTTCACTTATGGTATTTTATATGTTAGGATCCCTCTTCTTCCAACTTTCGGCCAAGCACCCCAATTAGGGTTTAGGTTGAGTTAGGGTTTCAAGAATACTTGTTTATGGCTTATTATGATGTACATATATAGGTTCAAGCATGTGGTATGAATTTTATGTTACCTAAAACCCTAACCTTAAGTGCTATGCTTCATGATTTTGTATGTTTATGTTAGATACCATGTTTAGTAGGTTTCATTCATGAATGTTTTAAGTTCTAAGCCATGAACACATGTGTTATAAAGAAGGTCTCATGTTTGTGTAAAAGGATGCATATATTAAGTTAAACGCCTATGATAGCTATATGGTTAAGTAGACCTATGCATGTTCTATGTTGAATGCCATGAACTTAGGTAGTATGTATCATGTTCATATGAATCCTACCCATGCACGCTTATGATAGGTACTATGATTATGTATGCTAAGTGACATGTACTATGTATGAAATGCATGCTTACCTTATGTATCATAATCATGCAAGCTTTATGAACTAAGATGATATTTATGCCTTAAGGCATAATTATGTATGTATGTCATGTCTTATGAATGAAGATAATGTTTATGCCTTGAGGGCATAATGATATTATGAATTAAGTATGAATGATGAAATGCCAAGTATGCTTTATGTCATGCTTCATGTAACAAGGTTATGTTTATGTCTTTAAGTATGCTATGTATGTTCTATGAATGATGAAGCATGTGAAGTTATTTTACTTTATGAATGGGCTTGTACCGGACCGAAGTAAGGGTCCAAGGGATGGGTACCTTAAGAACGCTTCGGTTCTGGACTACCGTAGTTGTCCACGGTTCTGGGACTACCATAGCTGTCCAACAGGGATGGGCACCTTAAGAACGCCTCGGTTTTTGGAACTACCGTAGCTGTTCCTACCCTAGTAGGTCGAGACTAGCTACCTCGTATTTACTTAGGGATGCGCGCATATGATGTATGTATGTGGTACAAGTCGGGGACCCCCATGATGTTATGATTATGTTTAAGTATCTATAATTATGGTTTTCAAATAAGCATCCTTATGTTATATGCATTTGACTCATACATCCATTCATGTTATGCATCCATGCTATGTTAAGTATTTCAAATATTTATGTTTATGCCAAGAACCATGCCATGTTAAGTATTTCATATGTTTATGTTTATGCCAAGAACCATGCCATGTTAAGTATTTCATATGTTTATGTTTATGCCAAGAACTATGCAATGTTAAGTATTTCATATATTTATGTTTATGCCAAGAACCATGTCATGTTAAGTATTTCATATGTTTATGTTTATGCCAAGAACCATATCATGTTAAGTATTTCATATGTTTATGTTTATGCCAAGAACCATGTCATGTTAAATATTTCATATGTTTATGTCTATGACAAGAACCATGCCATGTTGTTATGTTATGACAAGAATCATGCTATGTTAAGTGTTTTATATGCCTATGTTTTGTATCAAGAACTTTTATAGGTTAAGAATGTTATATGTTTTATGTTATGCGATGTATGGTTTTAGTGAGTAGGAAAGAGTCTTACTAAGCCTATGCGCTTATAGTTTTACTTTCTTATACCGCATATCAAACAAGAGGATAGTAGGGGAAGCAGCAGGAGGGGCAAGAGTGTGTGTGTGGCAGTGACATGGCAAGAGAAAAGAAAAGTTTTAATGTCTATACTCTGTCACGTGTCCGATATTTTGCGAGTCTCATGCTATACTTATAATGGTTTTGTCAAAAAAATATGCACTTGCTACTTATGTTCCCTAATGGATGACTTATGTGGCTTTATATCATGATGCTAAGTATGATGTTAATATGCTAAGTTACCATGTCACTATGTTTAGGAATGATAGTTGAGACATGTATACATGATTCAAGTATTAGTTGCATGGGTTAAACGCATATGTATAAAGTTTTAAATGCTTCTACTGCAGTAAGATATTCATATGCCTATATGTATGTTAGCGTAACGCCGTCTCGCGCCACACCGTAAGGTCTGGGAAAAAGACGGGCGTTACATACTAACTGCAAAGAGAATGTCAGGCCGACTTGCAGTCAGGTAAAGTAAGCTGCCTATAGCACTTCTATAATATTTAAGGTCAATAATTTTGCCATTTGGGTCACTATCTACAGTTTGATTGGTAGCCATAGGTGTTTTAATTTCTTTTGCACTATTCATTCCAAATTTTCTAAGTAGTTCTTGAAGGATCGTTTCAGGCGTGCAGAGGGGGGTGAATGCACTTTTTCAGATCTTGGATCTCTACAGAATTTTTAGCGCAGCGGAAATAATATGCAAAGAAATCAAAAACAATGCTAACACTTATCGTTTACTTGGTATCCACCCAGATGGGTGACTAGTCCAAGGATCCACGCCGCGAGCACCACTTTTCACTATCGAAAAGTCTCCTTGAGGTGGAGAAACCTTTACAGTAAGATCTTCCTCTTTACAGATGTAGAAATACGAGAGGGGAAGCAAGAATCACTCTACAAACGAGCAGCACTTTGACACTGTACGGAACCGTACCGTGCACGTACAAAAAGTGCTCATTTTTATAGGTGAACACGACATATTCGCAATCTGTCCAGCTCGCACCAGTCGACTGCCCCTGGGGCAGTCGACTCGCCTAGCATTAATTGCTGGCCAACGGCTAGTTTCGGGGTATACCAGTCGACTGCCCCAAGGTCAGTCGACTATTCTGAGGCCGCAAACTTTCTATGGGTTTTGGCAGTCGACTGCCTCTGGGCCAGTCAATTGCCCTGCCTCCCAACTCAGCTCCAGCCAGTCCGGATCTTCTCCTTCACGTGTGCCTTCAGGTCTGCTCCCTTGGCTCGCCCCTTGAAGTCCTCTTCCTCTAGCTATCGTCCCTCGGATGCGCACACAAGCCTTCCCTTGGCTTGCCTCCATGCCACCCTTCACGTGTGCCCTTGAAGTCCACTTCCCGACTTGCCCTTGGAGCTCTCCTCCCTCGGCTCTCGTCCCTCGGATACGTCCACCATGTGTGATTCTCTAAGTCCTGCAAACTCAATCACACACATCAAATACAACATAACACTCTAACCTTAAACATATTCAACCACACACATCAAAACCATGATTTTCCAATCATTTAAAGGCCGATTACCTCAACAATCTCCCCCTTTTTGATGCGTGGCAATATGTTTAAGTTAGAGATAAATAACAGCCACAATAAACAATAGCAAAAGATAGCAATTGAAAAAGCATGAGACATAGTAGCCCTAAGGGTAACCTCCCCCTTAACCTATGTCTTCTCCCAGTTTTCAATTCTAACCTAAATCCAAGTTAAGTTACCACTTAACAACAACAATATGTTAAAATTATAAGACATATCAGAACCTAAGAGGTACCTCCCCCTTAATCCATATCCTCTCCATTTTAAACATTCAAGTT
This sequence comes from Boesenbergia rotunda, assembly GCA_024364735.1. Classification (NCBI taxonomy): domain Eukaryota; kingdom Viridiplantae; phylum Streptophyta; class Magnoliopsida; order Zingiberales; family Zingiberaceae; genus Boesenbergia; species Boesenbergia rotunda. The sequence continues at coordinate 22,574 of JAGFNQ010002080.1, read as the reverse complement.
CTAAGTTAGAAAGAAAACCTTAAACCATCCATTCCAAGTTGAAATTCTAACTTAAACCACCCATTCTCCCCCTTTGACACCATCAAAATGATTGCCTCAAGCAACCAAAACCCATGGCATCAAATGAGAGAATTTTCAATTTCTAAAATTTCTCACAATGGCTGAAAACTTACGTGCCAGTCGACTGCCCATGGGGCAGTCGACTGATACGCTATCAGTAACCCATTTTAGCTTTTCTGCAGAATTTCAGAAACTCCCAGAAAATTCCAAAAATTATAAAATTTTGCATACATGTTTGAAATGTTATACTCTATCAGGGAAAAATATTAAACCATATAAAATTTCAAACATGCATGACTTTTGATAAAAATCCAAGAGCTTTGAAAACTGCTACATTTTGTATCAAACATTGAAACCAATTTTGCAATCATATGACTTTTAAAAACATGGCAAAGTATGTAAAGCATAAAATGGTTTTTCAATGTTTAAAATGTCTAACTATGATCTTTGGGCAAAGTGTCCATTGATTAAACACTTGCCTTCCCCATAGTTGGTCTAGTTTTCATATTTTGATACTCTCAATGGTTCAACAATGTGCCACAAGCACAAGTGATCCAAATGTATCACCCTAATGGATCAAGCACCCTTTTTCAAAGCTAATGTCTCCAAGTTCATCCTACACTTCCTCAAAACACATTCCAATGCCTCTTCTTAAGGATGTAAACTCCGATTCGGGAAGAGACTTTGTAAATATGTCGGCTAGGTTCGACTTTGATTCAACATAGTGTAGTTCTATGTCTCCCCTTGCCACATGGTCTCTAATAAAGTGATGTTTCACTTCAATGTGTTTTGTCCTAGAATGGTGAACCGGATTTTTGGTTAAGTTGATTGTACTTACATTATCACACAAGACTTTGACCTTGGTGTAATATAACTCATAATCCTCTAGGGTGTGCATGATCCAAAGGAGTTGGGAAACACACCCACCCATTGCCACATATTCCGCTTCCGTTGTTGATAAGGCAACGCATGGTTGTTTCCTACTACTCCAACTAACTAAGGAAGACCCAAGGAATTAACACCTCCACTTGTACTCTTCCTATCTAACTTACAACCCGCATAGTCCGAGTCGGTGTATCCAATTAGATCAACACTAGGGGTTCTAGGATACCAAAGTCCGACATTGAGGGTACTTTACACATACCTTAGGATCCTCTTGACTACAACCAAATGGGACTCTTTGGCACAAGATTGGTACCTTGCACACATACTTACCGCAAAAAGTATGTCGGGTCTACTAGCGGTTAGGTATAGGAGGCTATCAATCATGCTCCTATATTGTTTAGAGTCTACCATTTTCCCTTCATGGTCACTATCCATTTTCACATTGGTTCCTATGGGTGTAGATGCTACCTTAGCATTTTTTAAACTAAATTTCTTCAACATCTCCTTAGCATATTTGGTTTAAAAGACATGTGTACCTTCATTAGCTTGCTTAACTTGAAGGCCTAGGAAAAAGGTTAACTCTCCTACAAGACTCATCTCAAATTCATCTTCCATACACTTGATGAATTCTTGTAGGAAGTCATTATTTGTTGACCCAAAAATGATATCGTCTACATAGACTTGGGTAACAAATATGTCCTTATCCTTAGATTTTAGGAACAATGTAGGGTCAATTGTTCCTCTCCTAAACCCCTTAGACACTAAAAATGAAGAAAACCTTTCATACCAAGCACGGGGAGTTTGTTTCAATCCATATAAGGCTTTTCTTAATTTGAACACGTGTCTTGGATAGTTGGGGTCCTCAAACCTGGGAGGTTATTCTACATAGACCTCTTCCTTAATGATCCCATTAAGGAATGCCGACTTCACATCCATTTGGTGGAGTGTGAAACCCATGTGAGCGGCATAGGGTAATAGAATTCTAATTGATTCTAACCTAGCTACGGGGGCATAAGTCTCATCATAATCTAGTCCCTCAACTTGGTTAAACCCCCTAGCTACCAATCTAGCCTTGTTCCTAGTGATTTTACCTTGGTCATCTAGTTTGCTCCTAAAGACCCATCTTGTGGTTACAATGGTACAATCAGTGGGCCTAGGAACTAACTCCCTAACTTCACTCCTCTTGAATTGATTTAGCTCCTCTTGCATAGCTAACACCCAATCAACATCTCTCAATGCTTCATCAATGGTCTTGGGTTCTAATTGGGAGATTAGAGCTATTTGACTAGTTTGATCCCTAAAATAGGACCTAGTCCTTACTCCTTGAGTTACATCACCTACTATTTGGTCAATGGGGTGATCATGGTGATGTCTCAAGGGCCTAGAGGTTGTAGGTTCATTTACACCTTCTTCCTCATCCTCTAGGGTATTTCTTACTCCCCCTTGATCATTGCCCTCCAAATGTAGGCCTCGGATTCTTTGGGCAAGGGATTGAACCTCTTCTATATCCTTATCAATTGAAGCCTTTCTAGGGTAGGTACTAGTTGTTTCATCAAATTTGACATTTGAGGACTCCTCAATCACCTTTGTCCTCTTGTTGTACACTCTATAACCCCTACTAGTCAATGAGTACCCTACTAGAATTCTTTCATCGGCTTTTGACTCAAATTTTCTTAGGTCATCTTTGGTGTTTAAGATGTAGACTTTACATCCAAAGACCCTAAAATAGTGGACTTGAGGTACCCTTCCATTCCACAATTCAAAGGGTGTTTTCCCTAGAAACCTATGTACCAACACTCGATTTTGAATATAGCAAGCGGTGTTAACCGCTTCGGCCCAAATGTAGCTAGGAAGGGAATATGCATTGAGCATAGTCCTAGCAGCTTCTTGTAGGGCACGATTTTTCCTCTCAACTACCCCATTTTGTTGAGGAGTCCTTGGGCATGAAAATTCATGCTTGTACCCATTTTCAACACAAAATTGTGTGAAACTTGCGTTTTGGAACTCCCCACCATGGTCACTCCTAATTCGGTTTATTTTGATTTGTTTTTCGTTTTCTACCCTTTTACTAAATCCTATAAAACTCTCTAGGGTATCATCCTTATGTTTCATGAAGTAAACCCAAGTAAACCTAGAAAAGTCATCTACTATCACTAGGCAATATTTACTCCCCACAAGTGAGGGAGTACTATGACAATCAAATAAATCTATGTGCAAAAGTTCTAAAGGCAAAGAGGTAGTGGTTAGAGTTTTACCTTTGTGTGATGCTTTCGATTGCTTACCCTCTTGGCATGCATCACACAACTTGTTCTTCTCATACTTGATCATTGGTAGCCCCTTCACCAACTCTTCCTTGGCCACTCTTGCAATGCTCCTCATGTTGACGTGTCCAAGTCTCCGGTGCCACAACCACCCTTCTTCTTCTTTAGACATGAGACACTTAACAACATTGTTAGTAGCATAGGTAAGATCAAGATAATATAGATTCGCTTCTCTAAACCCTTCTAATATGATAGCACTTGACTCATTATGTCTAATGATGCATTTTCTAGCATGAAATTCAACTTTAAACCCGGCATCACATAATTGACTTACACTTAATAAATTGAACTTCATGTCTTTTATCAAAAGTACCTTATGTATGGAAATGGTGGGAGATACCTCAATTGTGCCCCTACCAATGATTCTCAACTTTCCACTATTCCCAAAAGAGACCGTCCCTTCTCTTAGGTAGCTAATAGTGGTGAACTTGCTCACATCCCCGGTCATGTGTCTTGAGCATCCACTATCTACTATTCACATTGTTGGGGCCTCCTTCACCTTTACCTAAACAACATGGAAAACATACTCTTTTGGTACCCATATCTTTGATCCATAAGCATCATTTAGAAATCTCTTAGGTACCCATGCCTTCTTTGTGGTTCCCCTAGCCCCTAGTCTCCTAGATGCACCAATCCTACTGGTAAGTGAGACAAAGGCTACCTCCTTTGTCTTAGGCCTATAACCCAACCCGGCTTTGTTGTACACAGCCCTTTGACTGTTGATGATCATATCTAGGTTACTAGATCCCACTTGGAATTTCCTAAGGGCCTTCGTGAGGTTATCTACCTGTTTCCTTAATTCCTTATTTTCATTTTCAAGGTGTGAAGCATGTGAAGAGGTAGAACTAGCATGCAAATCTTTAAGTTTAGTAGCTTCTACTCTAAGTATGGCAATTTGTTCTTTTAGATCCTTAACTTTACTTCTAGCCTTAGCTAAGTCCATGTTTGTGCTAGAAATTATTTTCACTAAAGTAGAGGAGGGTAAGTGGTATACCTCACTTACTGAAGCTTCTGACTCTGATGATGAAGTGAAGGAGCTCTCATCTTCACTACTTGAGCTTTGTTCATCGTCTGATGAGTCTGAGTGATCTTGTGCCATAAGAGCAAAGTGGGAGACTTGCTCTTCTTCTTCCTTTGAGGATGAGGGATCATCCCAAGTTGCCTTGAGGTTGGTGGCACCCTTCTCCTTTCCCTTTGATTTCTTCTTGTCACTCTTCTTCTTCTCTTCCTTCTTGTCATCCCTTTTCTTCAATTGAGGGCACTCATTCTTCATGTGTCCCTCTTGATGGCAGTTGTAGCAGATTATGTCCTTGGCCTTACCCTTACCTTTGGCCCCTTTCCTAGCATAGGATTTGTTAGATAAACTTTTAAATGCTCTACGAAATTTTCTTACCATGAACGCCTCTTGATCGCTATCCAAGGAGGTGCTAGATTCTTCTGAGTCTGACGAGGATGAGTAAACCACCTTCTTCTTCTCCTTCCTCTTCTTCTTCTCCTTTTCTGCAACAAAAGCAATACCTTTCTCTTTTGCCGAGACATTAGCTTGCTCGTGTAGTTCAAATTCACAGAAAAGATCATCTAATTTAACAATCGACAAATCCCTCAATACCTTGTATGCGTCAACCATGGATGCCCACAAGGTGGTTCTCGGGAAGGCTTGTAAAACATACCTGACGATGTCCCAGTTCTCGATCTTCTCTCCAATCACATGGAGTTCATTGATCACTTCTTTTACCCTTCCATGTAGCTGGCTGACGGTCTCGTTGCTCTTCATGGAAAGGGATTGCAGTTGGGCCACCAACAAGTCCTTCTTGGCTCTTCTGGACTCATTTGACCCCTCGTTCAGTTCAACCAACTTGTCCCATAGTTCCTTGGCACTCTTGAACGGCCCCACCTTGTTCAGTTGCTCCTTCGAGAGCCCGCATTGCAGTGTGGTGGTGGCTTTGGCATTAGATTGCGCCCTCTTCATCACCTCCTTCGACCATGATCTCATTGGTGTTGAGTCTCCTCTTTCATCGAGGGTGCCTCGAAGCCATCTGCAATACTTATCCAATTTTCAATATCATTCATGAGGTAGTATTGCATCCTACCTTTCCAATAGGCGAAGTCGTTCCCGTCGAAGAACGGAGGTCGTACAGTGGAGTATCCCTCTTGAAACGCCATCACAATTGTTCCGGTTGACTGTTAGATCTTCCTAAATGCACCCGCTCTGATACCAACTGAAGGATCATTTCAGGCGTGCAGAGGGGGGTGAATGCACTTTTTCGGATCTTGGATCTCTACAGAATTGTTAGCACAGCGGAAATAATATGCAAAGAAATCAAAAACAATGCTAACACTTATCGTTTACTTGGTATCCACCCAGATAGGTGACTAGTCCAAGGATCCACGCCGCGAGCACCACTTTTCACTATCGAAAAGTCTCCTTGAGGTGGAGAAACCTTTACAGCAAGATCTTCCTCTTTACAGATGCAGAAATACGAGAGAGGAAGCAAGAATCACTCTACACACGAGCAGCACTTCGACACTGTACGGAACCGTACCGTGTACGTACAAAAAGTGCTCCTTTTTATAGGTGAACAGGACATATTCGCAATCTGTCCAGCCCACACCAGTCGACTGCCCCTGGGGCAGTCGACTGGCCTAGCATTAATTGCTAGCCAACGACTAGTTTCAGGGTATACCAGTCCACTGCCCCAAGGCCAGTCGATTGTTCCGAGGCCGCAAACTTTCTGTGGGTTTTGGCAGTCGACTGCCTCTGGGCCAGTCGACTACCCTGCCTCCCAGCTCAGCTCCAGCCACTCCGGATCTTCTCCTTCACGTGTGCCTTCAGGTCTGCTCCCTTGGCTCGCCCCTTGAAGTCCTCTTCCTCTAGCTATCGTCCGTCGGATGCGCACACAAGCCTTCCCTTGGCTTGCCTCCATGCCACCCTTCACGTGTGCCCTTGAAGTCCACTTCCCGGCTTGCTCTTGGAGCTCTCCTCCCTCGGCTCTCGCCCCTCGGATACGTCCACCATGTGTGATTCTCCAAGTCCTGCAAACTCAATCACACACATCAAATACAACATAACACTCTAACCTTAAACATATTCAACCACACACATCAAAACCATGATCTTCCAATCATTTAAGGGTCGATTGCCTCAACAGTTCTTTAGTGTATTTTTGCTGATAGACAAAAGTACCCTCACTAGTCTGTTTTATTTGTAGCCCTAAAAAGAAAGTTAATCGGCCTACTAAACTCATTTCAAATTCATTTTCCATTACCGTTATAAAATCTTGCAAAAAATTTGAGTTAGTTGAGCCAAATATTATATCATCTACATATACTTGGGCTATAAAAATATCAGTTTTTAAGGTTTTAACAAATAGTGTTGGGTCAATTTTGCCTTGGTTAAAACCTTTAGATACTAAATGGTTAGACAGTCTTTCATGTCAGGCCCTAGGCGCTTGCTTAAGTCCATATAGGGTTTTTTTAAGTTTGAAGACATAGTCAGGGTGTTCTAAGCTTTCAAAACTAGGGGATTGTCCTACATAAACCTCTTCCTTAATTAGGCCATTTAGGAAGGCTGACTTGACATCCATCGATACAATTTGAATCCTTTATGGGATGCATAACTTAAAAGCATCCTAATAGACTCAAGTCTAGTTACAGAGGCATAGGTTTCATCATAATCAAGTCCTTCTACTTGACTAAACCCTTTAGCTACTAACCTAGCCTTATTCCTGACTGTTTCACCTTGTTTGTTAAGTTTATTCCTAAAGACCCATTTGGTTTCAATAAACTTTTTATCTTTAGGTAAGGGTACTAAATCCCAGACTTGACTACGTTCAAATTGGGCTAACTCCTCTTGCATAGCTATGATCCAATCAGGGTCAAGTAAAGACTCTTCTACTGATTTTGGTTCAATTTTGGAAATTAAAGCAATCTGGCTAAGGTTTCTAAAGGCTGACCTAGTTTGAACCCTTAGTTTTGGATCACCTATGATTTGATCAATAGGGTGGGTTGAGCTAACTCGAATGGTTTTGGTTTGGTTAGGTGAAGGTTCAGTCAGATCATGGTCTTGGTCCTTAATTGGGCTTTCATCTGGGTCAGTACTGGACCTAACAAAATCAATTGGTTGGTAGGTGGTTTGATCAGAGTTATTTGGGTCAGATTTTTCATCAAATTTTACATTTGTAGTTTCTTCAATTCTTAGGGTAGTTTTGTTATAAACTCGATAGGCTCTACTGGTAAGGGAATAACCTACAAAGATACCTTCCTCAACCTTAGATGTAAACTTTCCTAAGTGTTCTCTAGTATTTAATATATACACTTTACATCCAAATACTTTAAAATACTTAATATTAGGTTGTTTGTTATAATAGATTTCAAAAGATGTTTTTCTTAGATTTTTATTTATAGTTATTCTGTTTTGTACATAACAGGCTGTACTGACAGCCTCAACCCAAAGGTATTTAGGTAAGTTGTATTCATTAAGCATTGTTCTGGTTGCTTCTTGTAGTGTTCTATTTTTTCTTTCTACAATTCCATTTTGTTGAGGTGTTTTAGGGTAGGAGAATTCGTGGTGGTAGCCATTTTCTAAACAGAATTGATTAAATTTTTAATTTTTGAATTCCCCACCGTTATCACTCCTAAGTCTTATAATTTTAACCCCTTTTTCATTTTCTGTTAATTTGCAAAATTGAGTAAATATATCAAATATTTCATCTTTATTTTTTAAGAATTTTACCCAGGTGAATCTTGAATAGTCATCTATAATTACTAAACAGTATAGATTCCCACTAATTAATTTTACCCCATGTGAGTCAAATAGGTCTAGGTGAATTAATTTAAGAATTGATTTAGTTTGAGTTTGATTAGTTGGTTTGTGAATTGATCTATTTTGTTTCCCTTGTTGACAAGCATTACATAAGGTTGTCTCAAAGTTAGGTAACTTTGGTAGGTCTCTAACTAAACCATTTAGTTTAGGTAATTTTCAGAAGTGAGTGTGTGAAAGTCTCCTATGCCAGAGCCAAGTCTCATCCTTATGTGTTAAAAGACAATTTGCTAGGGGACGGGTTAACCTAATTTCATAGATGTTATTGTGTCTATGTCCTCTAAGTGTGATGTTTGGGTTGTCAATGTGTTTGATCAGACATTCATTGGACAAGAACCTAACCTTATACCCAGTGTCACACAATTGGCTGATACTTAGTAAATTGAAGTGAAAGTTTTCAACAAGTAAGACATTTTTAATTATAAAATCAGACTCAAGTTCAATATTACCTAGGCCAATTACCTTAAGTTTACCGTTGTTTCCAAACGCAACGGTCCCTAGACTTTTGTACTTGAGTTTTGTAAACTTGGTGGGATCCCCAGTCATGTGTCTGGAGCACCCACTGTCGATAATCCACTTGTTTTCCTACAGTTAGGTAGGAGATTTTTTAGAATTTAGTTTAAGTTTTGAATGAGTTAAAGGAATGATTTAAAGAAACTTAAGAAATTTGAACCTCTAAAAAAAACTTAAGAAGTTTAAAAGTTTGAATTTTTAAAACGCTTAGGAGAATTTGAATTTTGAAAAACCTTAAGAAATTTGAAGTCTTGAAATTTTGAAAAAGTTAAGGAATTTAAAAGATTTAAGGAATTGAAAATTTTGAATTTTGAACAACTTAAAAAGGACTTAAGGAATTTGAAATTTTGAATTTTGAATTTTGAATTTAGTTGTCCTTATTCATCTCACTTGATCTAAGTTGTCAATCAAAGGGATCCTATGATTTGTGTGAGATAAGTTTGAGTTTGTTTTATAAAAGTTAATCTGACCTCTGTTAGATTCAGGTTTGACAAGAGGCAGTTTAAAAGTATACTTCCATAATTGGTTTCCAGGCCGTGGCGAGGCACAGAGGTCTTCTTTGGCCGAAGCCTTATTGGATCAACAACCACTTTCTAGGCAAAACCGCTTAAGGAAGTTGTACTTTCAACCTACCTATTGAAACTCCTTGGTCTAACTAGTCTAGGATGTGGCAGGATAGCTTCGGCTAGTTCCACTGGGCTAAGAAGACCAAATAAAGGACGTCTTCCCCTACCTGACTCCTTAGATCAGCTTCCCTAACGTACTATCAGCTCGCCCTACCCTGGTACTGAGTAAGTCAAATGTCAGACTAACTTTTGAAACTAGTCCTAGGTACCCAGACTGTTAAAGGGTGACTTTGAGGTGCCAACTAATTTGGTGTCTCCCCCTAAATTATAGGTAGGGTGTTTAGGGTCAATGTAATGAATGTCCTTCTTGGGGAGATAGTATTAGTTCTGCCCTACTTGCTTTGTTAGGTAAGCTTTCGGGACCCACGCTTTTCGCCGGTTTTCACGTGGGTGGACAAATGAGATAAAGGATTTTTGGGTCGATCCTGATTTATATCCTATCCCAGATTTATTGTACACGCCCTTTTAAGATCCAAGAATAAGGTCAAGAATCTTGGATCGGGTTGTAAAAGTTGTTAGTAAGTCCTTAAGGTTTTGAACTTCACCCTTTAGGGTGGAGTTATCATTTTCAAGTTCAATTGTTCTTTCATTTTGAGTTGATTCAGTTAAGGTTTTGGTATTAATTAATTGCTCCTTAAGGTCTTGATTTTCCTTAAGGAGCTGGTCATTCCTAGATTCAGATGCAAACAAATTTTTATTTAAAATAGAGATAATCTTTAAAAACTTTTTATTAATTGAATCTAAGTATACCTCAGTCGAGCCGTCCGAAAAGAGTCCGATCTCTTGGCTCGACTCGTATTCGGAATCTTCGTCGCTCTCTGAGTCCGATCCAGGTCCGGTTGCCATTAGCGCGAGGTAACTTGAATTTTTTGGTGGTTCATTGTCGGAGTCGTCCGAGCTCTCGTCCCAGGTGGCTTGTAAAGCCTTCTTCTTCTTGTTCTTCTTGGGTTGGTCCTCCTTTTTATAGGGGCATTCATGTTTGAAGTGCCCTTTTCTGTTGCAGCTGAAGCAGGTCATTTTGCTTTTACCTTCATTGCTGATAGGCTTCATTATCTTTTGGAGGTCCCTTTTTTAAAACTTGTTCTTCTTTTTGGCAAAGACTTTTCTTACCAAGTTTACCATATGCTCCTCGTCGTCTGAGTCTGACTCTGGTTCTTCTTCGGATTCTTCTTGAATATTCTTCTTCGACTTGACCTTTCTTGAAGAATCTGCAAACAAAGCAAACCCTTTCTCGGCCTTGGCGTTAGTTTGTTCATGCAACTCTAATTCACAAAACAGTTCATCTAAATTTATTTTGGAAAGATTCCTAGAAATTTTATAAGCATCTACAATGGATGCCCATAATGAATTTCTAGGAAAGGCATTTAGTGCATACCTTATAATGTCTCTATTTTCTTGTTTGTGCCCAATCAGGTGGAGTCCATTTAGTATGTCCTTGATCCTAGCGTGAAGTTGACTTGCAGATTCTCCTTCCCGCATTTTCATATTAAACAATTTATTTAAAAGCAAATCCCTTTTTGTTACATTTGCATCAGTAGTGCCTTCATACAATTCAATTAGTTTATCCTAAAGTTCTTTTGCTAATTCGGTTGGTCCGATTCTGTTCAGCTCTTTTTGGTTAGTCTGCACTGGAGGGTGTTCTGCGCTTTGAACTCGATCTGAGCTTTTTTCTTCATTTCCAGGTTCCATCTATCGGGCTTCAGTGGCGCCTTGTTTCCCTCGTCCATTGGAGGTTCGTAGCCAGTTTGCACTGCGAACCATTGATCCATATCGATTTTGAGGTACACTTCCATTCTCCGCTTCCAGTAGGGGAAATCTTCCCCGTTGAAGAGAGGAGGACGAGCAGTGCTGTAACCTTCACTCTGGGTCATCTGTGATTTACAAAAAAAACAACAAAACTCGTTCCAAGACTAAGTCTTGGATTAGTGGTGTGGTACGAAAAAAAAGGAATAAGAGAAGAGCGACTCGAAATGGTGTTGCACCAAATTCGAGTAAAACTGAACGAACAAAAGAAAAAGATCTAAATTTAAGCAACAATACCTAATTTAGATTGTGCAACGAAAAACACAAAATGCGAAAAACTGGATCTCCCCCGGCTCTTACGGTGGTTGCACTGATTCAGAGCGTACCAGTGCTCTGATACCACTTGTAGGACCGATGCATATGAGAGGGGGGGAGGTGAATCACGTGACTTTTAAAACTTTCATTTTAAAACCAGAGTCGATAGAAAATCATACGATGCTTTGAAAAATGTGCGCGGCGGAAGAATTAAAATGAAACACGAAAGCGAAAAACAATAAAAAATAAACGATGAGTTTTACTTCGTTTGGAGCCTTCGGCGACTCCTACTCGAAGGCCCAGGCTCCTTGAACCTTTCTTGTGGGCAATCCACTAAAATTCTCTACCGGTAAACTCTCGGTAGAGTGATTCAAATACAAGATTAGGCGGAAGTGTAACAACCCTACACTTCCCCCTTAAATAATTTCAGTACAGACAGAACAAATAAAAATGCGTTACCCAACACTTAAGATTATCTGAAGCAGCTTGGGTGTTGGGAGCGATCTTCCGACAGCAAACGGACAACGTCGAGTCAAAGCACAAACCGCAGCAGAGGAGTGTGGAAGCCAGAGAGAGCCAAAGCTTGAACCAGACTTAAAAATATATATATCTTTAGAGGGCTCGCTTGCTTCTTTTTATAGTGCCTCGAGCTGCCAATATTCAATCTGATGCATGATCTTCTCAGCCCAAACTTTATCCATCAGCAAGCTATTCTTAAATAATTTAAAAATAGCTAATTAAATTAAGATAAGAATGCATTTAGAGTTAATTAAAAATGCTCCACTTAAATTAAGATAAGAATGCTCCACTTAAATTAAAATAAGAATGCTCCACTTAAATTGAAAAAATAATTTAAATAAAGTTAGCAAGCTATTCTTTGGAATAATCCAAAGAAGATAACGTTTCTATCCTTTGCTCCACTTAAATAAAAAATAATTTAAATAAAGTTAGCAAGCTATTTTTTTTGGAATAATTCAAAGAAGATAACGTTTCTATCCTTTGCTCCACTTAAATTAAAAAAATAATTTAAAGTTTAAACTCTCGTACAGATTAACATTTTATCATTAGTAGGAGTAATTTTATTCTCAAATAAAATAAGAAATACGAATAATTTAAATTAGAGTTTATCCTCCACCGAGGCTTTAGATGAGGAATAATTTATAATTTTATTCTCAAATAAAATAAGAAATACGAATAATTTAAATGAGAGTTTATCCTCCACCGAGGCTTTAGATGAGGAATAATTTTGTAAAATTTACATACAAAATCTAATTAGTTCACATATCAAATAAAACCTGTAAAATAGAGTTAATGCAATGGACTAAGATAAGAATGCTTTTAGAGTTAATTAGACCCTGTCCAAACCTGGATAAGGATCTAACCAGGACTCAACCGAGGTCACCAAAATGGGCCTAAGTTGGACCGCGCCTACAGTCCTAAAATAGGACCCGTCCTCACTGGTTCGCTCCTCCAGTGACTTACCTTACTTACCTCGTGCAGCTCTACTTAACTTCTTAATCCACCAGGTCTTCCCACCAGGGCTCAACCACCCTGGTCTTTTTGCCAAGTTTCAACCAACTTGGGCGTCAACCAGTTGTCAGGCCTCGCGAACCCAACTGGACTTCCCACCAGGACTCAACCACCCTGGACTTCAGCCTGGTGTCAGGTCCTAAGTCTTTCAACCCTGCACACTTAGTTAAGAGGTCAAAACCAAAAGTAAGTCTAACTTTAACCTATTTGTCATTCATCAAAACTTAAGTTTAACTATTAGTGCAAATTGCACCAACAGAAGGTTCGGCTGGATCTTCCTTTCGTCGGCTTTCTTTCTTTCTATTGGTTTGATGCTTCAGCTCCTTGTAGTAGTCCAGAGCCAGTCGAACCAACTTGGGTCGATCCCCTTCACTATCTTTTGAGTCTGAGTCTGGGTCTGAGTCTGAGTCAGACTCGAGTGCTGGTTGAGGCTTTTTCTTAGTGATTTTTCTTTGGGATTTACTTGCAATAAATGCAATACCTTTCTCGACCATTGTGGAGTTAGTCTGTTCATGCAATTCTAATTCTGAAAAAAGTCCATCTAATTTAATTTTTGAAAGATCCTTGGAAACCTTGTAAGCTTCTACCATAGATGCCCACAGTGTGTTCCTTGGGAATGCGTTTAGGGTATACCTGATTAGGTCACGGTTCTCTACCTTGTGACCTATTATATGCAGCTCATTCATTAGCTCCTGGATTCTAGCATGGAGTTGTGCTGTTGATTCACCATCGTTCATTTTTATTGTGTAGAATCTGTTCAGCAACAGATCCCTTTTGTTGATTCTGGTGTCGGAGGTGCCTTCATGCAGTTCAATCAGCTTGCTCCAAAGTTCTTTGGCGCTGTTGAAAGGTCCCACCCGGTTCAGCTCTTCCTTGGTCAATCCACATTGTAACGTCTGGGTTGCCTTTGCATCAGCCTCGATCTTCTTTTTTAATGAGGCATCCCATTCAGAGTAGTGTTGTGCCACTCCTTCTGTATTCTTGGGGATCTCTAGGCGAGATTGGATAATTATCCACATGTCCACCTGAGTTTTCAGGTGGACATCCATCCTGCTTTTCCAATAGGAGAAGTCTTCTCCACTGAAAAGCGGTAGTCTGGCTGTGCTGAATCCCTCTTGCATGACCATAATATTTTCTGGAAAAAATAAACACAAAGAAAACTTGTTCCAAGACTTAGTCTTGGATTAGTAGTGCAGAAGAAAATTGATAGAAATGAAAAGACGATCGAGTGGTGTTGCATCAACCTCGATTAACGAGAAAGATTCTAAAAAAGAAAAAAAATAAAATAATTTCGTAAATCTGAAAAAAAACTCTCAAATTGGTGGTTGCACCAATTTTGAGCCACCCGCTCTGATACCACTTGTTGGATCGGAGAAATCGATAGAGGGGGGTGAATATCGATAATAATTTTTCGGATAAAAACAGAGCAATTACACAGCGGAAAATAACAGAATACACGCGAACACAAGTCAGTTTTACTTGGTTCAGAGTCGCGGTCGGCTCCTACTCCAAGGCCCACGGTCCTTGACCGTTTACTTTGGGCAATTCTATAGTCGTAAAAAGGTTTTACAAATTGAGTGCAGAAATAGAACTGAAAATGAACTTTACAACACTTTTCGTTACCGACACCCGAGGTGGATCGAGTTTCATCGTCGGCGCTGGAATCTCGAAGTCGAAGCTGGTCAGAGTGTAGCGCTTGAACGAAAAGTCTTGGAGCATTGAGAACGATGTTCTTCGAAGACTTGGGGGTGAACCCCCTTTTATAGCACCCATGGGGGCGTCTGTGTCGATGGGGGCGCCTACACATGGCCTTCCCTGCGCGATCTCTTATCCGAAGGCTCGGTCAGTGGTTATCCATCTTCACTAGGGCGCCTGAGCTGATGGGGGGTTCGTGACCTCACGGGCGCCTGAGCTGCCTTGGTCTAGAGGCTTCGCGATAGTGGTTTGGTTTTTGCCTTTACACTGGGGCGCCCGTATCCATACGGGCACCTAGCCCCAGTGAGGCGCCCCATTCCATTGGGGTGCCTGAGCTACAGAAGCAACATTCTTTCATTCCCTACAACCAAGGTTAGTTCCAAAACACAACACGCAAATATGTTAGCCATTATTTACAGTCTTAGCTGTCTTGGTTCTGACTTTGGGTCTCCCAAATGGAACCCTAGGTCGAACTGACGCCTACTGTTCCCTCGACGGGGAACGTGTCCTCACCTACTCCTCTCTGGAGAGTTTACCTTTTGCCAACCGGCTCCTCCGGTTGGACTTTTGCCCAATACACCTGACCAGGTCTTCGTGCCCAACTTCCGGTCAGGTCTACTTGCCCAACATCCGGTCAGGTCCTCGGTGCCCAGCCCTTTGCCAGGACTTCTTGCCCAGTCCTCGACCAGGACTTCTTTGCCCAACTTCCGGTCAGGTCTTCTTGCCCAGTCCTTGACTAGGATGTTGATGCAGTCTGACCCTGATTGTTGTTTTGGTGTTGACACTAATTTTAGTTTAAGTTAATGAGATGAGTCTGGTTTAAGTCCTGGTCAGGGACTGGGCATGACTCCCGGTGAGTGAAGCCGGGTTATGGAAACCCCGGTAAGTGAAGCCGGGTCCCGGTGAATGAAACCAGGTGATTGGAAACCCTGGTGAGTGAAGCCAGGTGGTTGGAAACCCTAGTGAGTGAAGCCGGGTCCTGGTGAGTGAAGCCAGGTGATTGAAATCGTGGTGAGTGAAGTCGGGTCCTGGTGAGTGAAGCTAGGTGACCGAAATCCCGATGAGTGAAGCCGAGTCCTAGTGAGTGAAGTCAGGTGACCGAAATCCCGGTGAGTAAAGCCGGGTCCCGGTGAGTGAAGCCGGGTGACTGAAACCCTGGTGAGTGAAGCCAGTGTTGGATCGAGAGATGCGATAGAGGGGGGGTGAATGTCGCAAATCGTTCGGATTTAAAAAGAGCGGGTGCGCAGCGGAAATAAAAGAAAAACAGAACAATGCAAACACAATCAGTTTACTTGGTTCGGAGCCTGGGTCGACTCCTACTCCAAGGCCCACGGTCGTTGACCGTTTTCTGCGGGCAATTCTATAAGTTCGTAAAAGTTTACAAGACAGATTATAACAAGAACAGTTTAGTAAACTTTAAATGCAGCTCTTCGTTACCGACGTCCGGTGTAGATCGAAGTTTCGGAGCAGCAGGACGTCGTCAGCTTGAGTTGGAAGATTTCTGGAGCGTGTCGCGGAAGCAGAAGAGCGCAGAAGTGTCGAAGCAATTGATCATCTGAAGAAGGAGGTCGAGGGCCCTTTATATAGGGCCTGGGGGTGCCCTGGTCGACGGGGGCGCCCCCCACGTGGCTTCCGATCCGGTGATCGCTTCGGTCAAGGCTGATCTCTTCATCTTCGGGATCAGCTTTGACCAGGGCGCCCCGAGCGCGCGGGGCGCCCGGGTTGACCGGTCAAAGCCTCATCCTTTGGCTTCGCGAGGGCAGCTGATAGTCGGCGTGGCACTGGGGGCGCCCGCGACACGTGGGGCGTCCGGAGCGCGCGGGGCGCCCGGAACAACCGGGGCGCCCCGAAATGCTGCTGTCGGAGCTTTTTCTTGGTCTGCTGACTTGGGTTGACTCTGGGGGCGCCCGGAAACTTCGGGGCGCCCTGCCCAGCTACTGCCTCACTCCTTTGAGGCTCTCTGAGCTGCAGATACACAGTCCTTCGGTCCTGCATCCAGGGTTAGTCCAAAACAGCAAATATTATGTTAGTTTATACAGCCTTAGCTGTCTTGGTTCTGACTTTGGTCTCCAAAATGAAGCCCTAGGTTGAACCGATGCCTAATGTTCCCTCAAGGGGAACGCGTCCTCACCTACTCCTCTCGGGAGAGTTTACCTGGTGCCAACCGGCTCCTCCAGTTGGACTTTTGCCCGGCAGTCCTTCGCCAGGTCTTGAGTTGCCAAGCTACCCTTCGCTTGGTGCCTAGCAACCCTTCGCTAGGTCTTTTCTTCTGTCAGCCCTTCGCCAGTGCCTAGCATTCCTTCGCTAGGGTTTGTCTATTCTGGCAGTCCTTCGCCAGAGCCTAGCAGTCCTTTGCTAGGGCTTTTCCTGTCTGGCAGTCCTTCGCCAGTGCCTAGCATTCCTTTGCTAGGGCTTTTCCTGTACACTCAAGAAACTTGTTAGACAACAACTGACCCTTAACTTTTGAACCATTTTGCCAATATCAAAACACAGGTTTGACTTGGGTGCATTCTGCACCAACAATCTCCCCCTTTTTGATATATGGCAACCTAGTTCAAAAAGTTAAGGAAAAAAATGCTAAAATGAAATCCTAAGTTAGATTCCCTCCCCCTGGAAGAAATCACCCCCTAGGTTTTTCAAAAATAGGTGATGTGAGTTAAGTACTTAGAAGATTTTTTGTTTTGATAATAAGTTGGGAAATTTGCTAAGTTTTTCGAAAAGATGTTCTAAGTTTGGAAGGCTTAGAAAAACTTTAGATAAATTTTCAGTTTTAGAAACATTTCAGACTTTGGAAAGTTTTCAGTTTTGGTAAAACTTCAGACTTAGAATTTTCAGTTTTGGAAAAATTTCAGACTTAGAAAATTTTCAGTTTTGGAAAAATTTCAGATTTAGAAAATTTTCAGTTTTGGAAAAATTTCAGATTTAGAAAATTTTCAGTTTTGGAAAAATTTCAGACTTAGAAAATTTTCAAAGAATAATTTTGAGCAAAAATTAATAACACTTCAGAGTTAGAAATTTTAAGCAAAAAATTAAGCTTTAAGCTTAGAAATAATTCAGAGTTAGAAATTTTTATAGGATAAATTTGAGCTTTGAATTTCTAACTTTGAGGTTAAACTTTTTGAATAAAGGAAAACATTTGAAAAAAACTTTTTTTTGAATAAAGGAAAACATTTGAAAAAAACTTTTTGGGTTCCCTCTTTCCTTTCCACCTCTCCCCCTTTGACATATATCAAAAAAAATGCAGAAGAAATATTTGCAATAATTAAATAAAGCATTTGCTGTACTGAAACAAACTAGGACCTAAGTCTGGTTAAATCTTTTAGGGATCTGTCTAACCCAATTAGCTACTTACTAACTGTTATAAACAGTAGTTTTCGCTAGGGTTAGTCAAGTTAAGTGCATTGTTCAAGTTAGATTATCTAAACTTGACACTTAACCTGATTGCTGTTCATTTAGTGCCCCAATTACTGCCGATGCACTGACTTAAAGCATCTTGAATTGAGGCAAAGACCTAAGCATCTCAACTCTTTCTAGGTTATCACTCAAGGTACCCTAAGGTGCTTGTGAGATGCTGGCTTCTAGATCTATAGGTGCATGCAATTCTAGGGTTAGAGCCTAGGCTAA
The DNA here is from genome assembly GCA_024364735.1 of Boesenbergia rotunda. NCBI lineage: Eukaryota > Viridiplantae > Streptophyta > Magnoliopsida > Zingiberales > Zingiberaceae > Boesenbergia > Boesenbergia rotunda. The sequence continues at coordinate 4,443 of JAGFNQ010002080.1, read as the reverse complement.
GTCCATTTCGAAGAAAACCCTAGTTTTGAAGGGGGTAGTTTTTGAAATAAAACTAAGTCAAGAAAAAATTTTAAAACCAGAGTAAAACTTTTTAAGATTAAGTTAGAAAAACCTTTTTTTTTAAATAAACACCATTTTAATATCAATTTGAAACATTTTAAAACAAAAAAACAAATGATTCTATTCTACTAAGCACAACCCTAACTGCCTTCTTAGTGAGCTAAACTCAGATTCAGGTAGGGGTTTAGTGAATATGTCAGCTAGGTTGGACTTGGAGTCTACATACTTAAGGACTATTTCACCCCTAGCTACGTGATCTCTTACAAAGTGATGTTTTACTTCTATGTGTTTGGTTCTAGAATGTTGAATTGGGTTTTTGGTTAAGTTAATTGAGCTAATATTGTCAATATTGACTTGGGTCTGATAGTAGTCTAGCTGAAAGTCCTTAAGAGTGTGCGTCATCCATAAGAGTTGAGCTACACATTCTCCTAGGGCTACATATTCAGCTTCAGTTGTGGATAACGCAACACAGTGTTGCTTTCTACTGCACCAACTTACTAAGCTGTTTCCTAAGAGTTGGCAGCTTCTACTTGTACTTTTTCTATCTAATTTACAACCAGCATAGTCAGAATCAGAGTATCCTGACAACTTAAAGGATGAAGTCCTAGGGTACCATATCCCTACATTTAGGGTGCCCTTAATGTATCTTAAAATTCGTTTTAGGGCTGCTAAGTGAGTTTCCTTAGCACAGGTTTGGTACCTAGCGCACATTCCTACTGAAAAAAGTATATCAGGTCTGCTGGCTGTAAGGTATAGTAGACTTCCTATCATACTTCTATAAAGTTTTAGGTCTACTGGTTTGCCATCAGGGTCATTATCTATTTTCACATTTGTGGCCATTAGGGTATTTATACTTTTAGAGTTATCCATTCTAAATTTCTTAATTAGTTCTTTAGCATATTTAGATTGATGTACATAATTTCCATCCTTAGTTTGTTTGATTTGTAACCCTAGGAAAAAGTTGAGTTCCCCAACTAAACTCATTTCAAACTCATTTTCCATTATTGTTACAAATTCTTTTAGAAATTTAGAGTTAGTTGATCCAAATATTATATCATCTACGTAAATTTGGGCAATAAATATATTCTTTTCTAAAATTTTAACAAACAAGGTTGGGTCAATTTGACCTTGTTTGAATTCTTTAGAAATCAGGTAATTGGATAATCATTCATACCAGGCCCTGGGTGCTTGTTTTAGTCCATAAAGGGCTTTACTAAGTTTGTAGACATGATCGGGTTTTTCTATATCCTCAAATCCGGGGGGTTGTTCTACATAAACTTCTTCCTTAATAAGCCCATTTAAGAAGGCTGACTTTACATCCATTTGGTATAATTTAAATCCTTTATGGGATGCAAAGGCTAGTAACATCCTAATAGACTCAAGTCTAGCTTCAGGGGCGTAGGTTTCATCATAATCCAACCCTTCTACTTGGCTGAATCCCTTAGCTACTAAGCGGGCTTTATTTCGGACTATTTCACCTTGATCGTTTAATTTATTCCTAAATACCCACTTAGTGTCAATTACGGATTTGCCCTTTGGTTTAGGTACTAACTCCCAGACTTGGTTTCTCTCAAATTGGGCTAACTCTTCTTGCATGGCTAAGATCCAGTCAGGATCAGGTAGGACTTCCTCAATAGTCTTAGGTTCAATCTTTGAAATCATGGCTATTTGACTAAGATTTCTATAGGTAGCTCTAGTTCTGACTCCTAAGGTTGAATCACCTACAATTTGGTCAGCTGGGTGACTTAGTCTGGGTTTCTTGGTTTTTCTAGTACTTGGCTCAGCTTCAGGTCCAGCTGGTCTAATAGGTTCAGTTCTGGGTTCATTGGTTGGTTCAACTGATTCAGAGGTTGGTTCAATTGTTAAGTCATTAAAGGGTTCAATTGGGGTTTCAGAGTTATCTTCTTGATCAGTATTTGATGAAGCTAAGTCAGAATTATTAGATTTTGTGTTAGTTTCTTCATCAAATATTAAGTTGGTTGTTTCTTCAATTTTCTTAGTTGTTTTGTTGTAGACTCTATAAGCTCTACTTGTTGTAGAGTACCCTAAAAAGATACCTGGGTTTGACTTGGATTGGAATTTTCCAAGATAGTCTTTGGTATTAAGAATATGGACTTTGCATCCAAAGACTCTAAGATAGTGTAGGTTTGGAAGTCTATGGTAGTAAAGTTCATAGGGTGTTTTATTTAACCTTTTATTAAGCAGAATCCTATTTTGGATATAGCAAGCTGTGCTAATTGCTTCTGCCCAATAGTGGTTAGGTAGATCAAATTCATTGAGCATAGCCCTAGCAGCTTCTTGTAAGGTTCTATTCTTCCTTTCTACTATGCCATTTTGTTGGGGGGTTCTAGGACACGAAAATTCGTGTTTATATCCATTTACTTTACAGAATTCTTCGAATCTTTGATTCTCGAATTCTCCCCCGTGGTCAGACCTAAGTCTTTTGATTTTGATATCATTTTGATTTTCAATTAATTTACAAAAGTTGTTAAATAGGTTCAGGGTTTCATCTTTGGTCTTTAGAAACCTGACCCAGGTGAACCTAGAGTAGTCATCGATTATCACTAAGCAGTATCGGTTTTCACTTAGTGACTTGGCTCCATGTGAATCAAATAGGTCAAGGTGTAGGAGCTCGAGTGTGGCTTGGGTTTGATCAGATTGGATCAATTTGTGACTTGACTTGGTTTGTTTGCCTTGATTACAAGATTCACATATTAGGTTTTCATTATTCTTAATTTTAGGGACACCTTTGATTAAGCCAAGTTGGGTAATTTTTGAGATAGTTCTTAGATTGGTATGACCTAATCTCCTATGCCAGAGTTTTGATTGTTCTAATTGTATTAACATGCATTTGGGTATAAGGGGAAGATTTATAGTGTATACATTGTTTTTCCTAGTGCCTTTAAGCATGATTTCTGAGTCTTGTGCATTTCTAATCAGGCAATTAGAATTGTTGAAAGTAACCAAATAACCAGAATCACATAACTGACTTATGCTAAGTAAGTTAAAATTGAAGTTTTCCACCAATAGAACTTTCTTAATAATGAAATTGGATTTAAGTTCAATATTACCTGACCCAATTATCTTGAGTGTAGCATTGTTACCAAATGCCACTGAGCCCAGGTTTTTGAACTTGAGTTTGGTGAACTTCAATTTGTCCCCAGTCATATGTCTGGAGCACCCGCTATCTAACATCCATTGGTCCAAATCTTTATGTTCCTACACATAAAGAATTTTTTGATGATTTGGATCCAATTTAAGTTAGGGATAGCTTAAATTGAGTTTCACTTCCTAGTCTGTCTCACCCCAGTCTAGGGTTTTCACTCACGTTAACCTTAAGGTTTTTGTGAGACAGGTTTGAGGGTAGAAATTAGTTTTGAAAAGGAATTTCAATTTATTTTCGAAAAAAAAGTTATTTAATTTTGATAACAGATTAAAAAAAATAGAAATTTTGAAAACAGATTAAGTGTTTTTCAAAAAGATAATAAGTTTGAAAAATAGAAGTTTTGAAAACATATTAGAATCTATAATTATTTGAAATTTGAGTTAGATTCGAATTTGACAAAAGATAATTTGAATTTGAATTTCAGAAATTGGCTTCCAGGTCTTGGCGAGGCACTAGGCCTTCTTTGGCCGTAGCCTTATGAGATCATCCACCCTTTCCTTGACAAAGCCTTTTAATGAAATTTCATTTTCAAATTAAATTAAGTCATTTTCTGGTCTAACTAGCTTGGTTCTTGGATCGGTAGCTTCGGCTGGTTTCACCAGTCTAAAGAGACCAAGTAGACTTGATCTTATTAGAGTTGGTTTCCCCAACGTACTATCATCTCACCTCCTCCCAATACTATGTTTTCAAGTTTCAAGTAATTTAGTCCTTAAATCTAAGTATTCCTTAAATCTAAGCATGACAATTTAAAAAAAAAATTAAATAACCAAACAATCAATCAATTAACAAAAAATTATCTAATTATAAAAATTATTTTGATTTTGGCTCCCCCTGGACTAAAGCCTCTGTATGGGTTAAGCAAGATGTGAATCTTATCCTTGGAGATCCAAAATTGATTTGAACCAGTTGGTTTAGTCATGCACAGTTTTGGCACCCATGCCTGAACCTTAGGTCTTGACTGGTTCAGTACAGCAAAGTAAGATCTTTGCCGAGATTTGGTTCTATAGCCAAGTCCGGATCGGTTTAGAACAGACTTCTGTTTTCCCAGAATCAGATCAAGATTCTTGGAACCAGAAGTGAATCGTTCTAAAGCTGTTCTTAAGTCCTTAACTTGAGTTTTTAGAGAGGAATTCTCTGATTCAAGTTTTTCAACTTGATCAGGGGGTTCCTTCCTGAAGTTTCTCAGTTAAGGATTTAGAATCAGCTCCCTCTTTCAG
>JAGFNQ010002079.1:77671-181732 GCA_024364735.1 Boesenbergia rotunda | reverse complement strand
CTAGTTCTGAAATTTATAATAATTGTGAAAACTTCCCATCTTTGGAAACTTTCCAATTTTGGAAATTTTTCTATTTTAGAAATTTTCCAATTTTGGAAATATGTAAGTTTTCTTTGTACCGGAAACTTACAATTATTCTGAGAACCAATTTTTGAAATCTCGCAATTTTGGGCACTTTCTTTTTAAGAAAGTCTAGACAAATTCATGGACAGTTAATTGACAATTAAATTTGAATTGGTTTTTAAATTGACAACAAAATTCTTTATTTTGGATTGAGCCTCGGGGAGCCGTCCAATTTAAAGTTAGTTGTTGTAATTTAATTTTCCAATTTTTTAATTGAAGTTGTCATGTTTGATTTGGATTGAGCCTCGGGGAGCCGTCCAATTGGATTTACAACACATTACTTTTCTTTGGGTATCTGAGCCTCGGGGAGCCACCCTTAGAAAACGATTTGTTGTAATTAATCAAATCCATGAATAAAATATGTTTTAAGAGGTGATGCTCTTACATATTGTTGTCTCCAAAATTAATTAGGAAAATGGTTTCCTATAGAGTTTTCTTAAATGAGATTTTCATGAAAATAATATATAGTTGAATTAAGGGATTTGTCTCTTAATTTAATAAGATTTGATTTAGAGAAATCAAAGTCTTGAACATATTATTTCCGAAATTAATTATGACAATTTAGGAAATTGTTTCCCAAAGCAATTCCTTTAATAAAGTGTGAAATTAGAATTAAGGAAATCTGGTTCCTAATTCAATTCATGAGACTTGATAAATTAAGTCACATACATACTTTATTAAGGAAATCGTTAGTCATGACACATGTCATGAATGTGCTTAGAAAAGATGAGACCCAAAAACCCCTTACAAAAAATTAAGGCAACACCTTCCATTAATATGGTTAGAATCGGAGTTTTGTTTCTCGTTTGGGTTGATGGACACATCCATGCCCGACTTGAACCTTAACATGTTCAAACCATGGAATTAGTTTATGAATAATATAGTTGGAGTCAGAGGTCAATCCTTAGTTTTGGTTGTTGGACAGCCAAGTCTGACTAAACGGTTGAATGAGCTCCAACCATGTTAAAACTATTTCTTGATTAATGAGTCAGCCTTAAGCTTAGAGCATCGATTTGTTGAGCCACAGCCAAGGTCGATGTAAAGAGAGGTGCAGTTGGGTGCTATGTATATTGATACATACTTGTTAATGAGTTAACAACCCAATGATTTATGCAAACATTCAATTAGTTGATAGCATAAAGTGATAGTTACATATATGTGATATGTAATCGGTATAATTACCTACCTTCATAGCTAAGAAAAACTTGATGGACACAGCCATGGTGGTTCTTATCTATTGTTGGATATCAACCTATTTAGAGATGTTCCTACGATCTCCCGAATTGATAATAAGGGTTATTCAATTTGAAAAATAAATAGGATTTTATTTATGTATGTTGATACATTCTTTAATCAATCTTCTCACATAAGTTCAATTTGTATTTCTAGGATAATCACTCGATCATGTCTTCTTTAAACTTGCGTTCCATTTTGGACACCAATAAACTGACTGGGCCAAACTTCATGGACTGGCTTCGAAACCTGAGGATGGTCCTCAAGGCAGAGAAGCTTGCTTATGTCCTTGAAGATCAACTTCCCAACCGTCCTCCTGAAAACACAACTCCAGACCAGTTTCCTGAGTTGCTCAACCTGCTGAAGACTGTAGAGCCTTCTGTGAAGCAGGATCAAAAGACGGTACTGTTAGTTGGTTCCTCGAAGAAAGGTTCTAAGAGGAAGGCCAATGAACAGAATAAGGGAAAGAAGAAAAAGGCCAAAAAGACTGAAAATACCCTAAAAGGCACTTGCCATCACTGTGACAAGGAGGGTCACTGGCGAAGAAACTGCAAGGTTTATCTTGAGTCCTTGAAAGAGAAGGCATCCGATGCCCCACCCTCTTCAAGTATCTTCGTTGTTGAATGTCACTCTATTTTCCCAAACACCTGGGTACTAGATACTGGGTGTAGCTCACAGATATGTAATGACATAAAGGGGCTAAGGAATAGAAGAAGGCTCGTCAAGGGAGAAGCGAATTTGCGAGTTGGAAATGGAGCAAAGGTTGCTGCTATTGCCATCGGAACATATTTGCTAAAGCTCCCGACTGGACTTGTCTTAGAATTGGATAATTGCTATTTTGTTCCTTCGTTAATAAAGAACATTATATCTATTTCATGTTTGAATGAAAAAGGTTACCATTTAACTTTTAGTAACAATTGTTGTTACATAACTTTAAATGGCGTTCTTTATGGGAATGGAACTTTGTGCAATGGCATCTACACGTTAGATTTATCCAGTGACGTTTTCAATATCGAAGTTAACAACAAACGTGCTCGAATAGATAATCGAATAGACTCCTACACATGGCACTGTCGTCTTGGCCATATAAGTAAGAAACGCATGACCGAATTACACCGATGTGGAATTTTGGAATCATTTGAACCCGGTTCATTTGATACATGCGAATCATGCTTAAAAGGCAAGATGACCAAATTACCCTTTTCCGGAAAAGGTAATCCAGTGGGAGAATTGCTTGGTCTAATACATACCGATGTATGTGGACCAATGTCAACTCTTGCACAAGGAGGCTATAGCTACTTCATCACCTTCATCGATGATCACTCACGATTCGGGTATGTGTTCTTGATGAAACACAAATCTGAAGCCTTTGAGAAATTCAAAGAGTTCAGAAATGAAGTAGAGAAACAGCTTGGCAAAAGTATTAAGATACTTCGATCCGATCGAGGTGGTGAATACTTAAGTCAAGAGTTTCAAGATTATCTAAGGGACAATGGGATATTGTCCCAATGGACTCCGCCGTATACACCACAGCATAATGGTGTATCTGAGAGGCGCAACCGAACCTTGATGGACATGGTTAGGTCTATGATGAATCATGCAACTCTTCCAAAATCCTTTTGGGGCTATGCACTTAAGACAGCTGTTTACTTGCTAAACAGAGTCCCGACCAAGGTAGTCTCTACTACTCCATATGAGATCTGGAATAGTAAGAAACCTCACTTAACTCACCTTAAGATATGGGGTTGTCCTGCTTATGTGAAGCGGGTTGTATCAGACAAATTGGATGCTAAGTCTGATAAATGTCTATTTATTGGATACCCTAAGGAAACGAAGGGTTACCAATTCTATCATCCCTTGGAACAAAAGGTGTTTGTTTCAAGGCATGCTGTATTTCTAGAGAAAGAGTTTCTTTTACAAGAAAACAGTGGGAGTGGGATTGAACTTGATGAAATTCAAGAAACTCCAATAGACATCACAGAGACACCTAGTCTAGGCCCACAACCGATAATTCATAGTGATGAGCTATCAGTTGAACCTAAAACTACACCACCTCTTCGTAGGTCTGATAGGACACGCAACATTCCAGAGAGATACGGATTTCTCGTAAGTGAATCGAACGACGTGTTGCTCATTGGCGATGACGAACCTATCAGTTATGAAGATGTTCTGAAAAATTCAGAAAGGGACAAATGGCTTGAGGCCATGAAGTCGGAAATGGATTCCATGTATGAAAATCAAGTATGGGACTTGGTTAACCCACCTGAAGGGATTAAGCCCATAGGGTGCAAGTGGGTTTTCAAGAAGAAAACCGACATGGAAGGTAATTATGCTTAAATCCATTCGGATACTCCTAGCCATAGCAGCTCATTGTGATTATGAGATATGGCAAAAGGATGTGAAAACAGCTTTCCTTAATGGAAACCTACTTGAGGACGTATACATGATACAACCTGAAGGTTTCACATCGGTTGATAAAACCAAAGTATGCAAGCTTCGACGATCCATATATGGACTGAAGCAAGCATCCAGGAGCTGGACATCCGTTTTGATGAGATAATCAAAGAGTTTGATTTCTCACAAAATCCTGACGAACCTTGTGTGTACAAGAAGGTTAGTGGGAGTGCAGTCGTATTCCTAGTATTATATGTCGATGACATATTACTTATAGGAAACGATATATCAGTTTTACAGACAGTTAAGATTTGGTTGTCCAAAACTTTCTCCATGAAAGACCTGGGAGAAGCAACCTATATCCTTGGGATTAGAATCTATAGAGATAGATCAAAACGGTTGCTTGGTCTTTCGCAGTCTACATATATAGACCGAATGCTAAAAGGGTTTAGCATGTCGGAATCCAAGAAAGGTTACCTTCCCATCAGGCATGGGATCAACCTTTCAAAGTCTATGTGTCCGCGCACAAAAGACGAGAGGATTTGCATGAATAAGATTCCCTATGCATCCGCAATAGGATCTATCATGTATGCTATGTTATGTACTAGGCCCGAAGTATCGTATGCTTGAGCGTCACAAGCAGATACCAATCGATCCAGGAATGGATCATTGGGCGCTGTCAAGACAATCCTTAATACTTAAGAAGAACTAAGGATGTGTTCCTAATATATGGAGAAGGAGATATGGTAATACGTGGGTATACGGATGCCAGTTTCCAGACAGATAAGGATGACTCCAAATCACAGTCTGGATACGTATTTACTTTGAATGGAGGCGCAGTAAGTTGGAAAGGTTCCAAACAAGACACCGTAGCGGATATTACCACGGAAGCAGTTTGGATCAAGAAGTTCATCTAAGAACTTGATGTGGTTCCAACCATTGATGAAGCAGTGCCGGTATACTGCGACAACAATGGAGCTATTGCACAAGCAAAGGAACCAAGTCTCATCAGCGATCCAAACACGTGCTTCGCCGCTATCATCTGATCAGAGAGATTATAAGTAGGAATGACATACAAATTGAGAAAAACCCCACTGAGAGGAATTTAGCGGATCCTTTAACTAAGGCCTTGCCTCAAAACAAGTTTGAGGGTCATGTAAGAGCTTGTGGTATTGGATACCGTAGCGATTAGCATTAGGCCAAGTGGGAGTTTGTTAGTGATATGAGAGAAGTGTCCTAAGGCAATCGCCTTATGATGTAAACATTTATATTAATAAATGATAATTCACTATTTGAGTATACATGTTTTGTGTATTTGATTGGGATCTTAAACTCATCTACTGAATGTCCGCAATACAACTCACAGCATAAGAGAATTTGTGATGGGATCACAACTAGTGATTATCTCTAATGTGCAATTGTGAAGTATTGAAATTATCCCTAGTCGATGAATTGATAAAAACGGACACTATCAATTCTGTTGAGACTAGCATGGGTTATTCTCTAATCAGTTGATTCTCACTGGCTGGTGACATTGGGATGTCCGGAGATAAACATGGATGCTAGTTAAGGGAACTAGTTCATTGGAGTGACTAGCTATAAGACTTCATATGGGAATCTACATGTAGATATGTCAATGAAGTTCTTACTGCGGCTTAAGTGCGATGTTCCTTTGACTTGCGGTGTTCAAGTCATCTTGGTCATGGAGACTTATACTTTAACATCTTAAGCAAGCATCTCCAAGGAGGTGTGGACCCGGGATGGTTGGGTATAAGCCGAAGTGCCCGAAGATGTTTGAACAGCCTACAAAGGATTCACCACTCCTTGCGAGGAGATGTATACCCAAGGCCTATCGTCGGATTGTTACTCAGAAATCTCTGGCCAGAGTATATCATGTTAGAGTGCGAGTCTCTTAAATACATGAGAGTAATTAGAAATCCAAAGGACGAGGAAGACACTACTTGGGCTAGGTGTGACATAGTCAGCCTAGTGGGGACTGACACCATAGACCGTGTCCTGAACCAAGTGGGTATAAGGTGGTGAAGGGAATGAGGCACGATTCATTAGAGCTGCTGAAGGGTTTCAGAATAATTTCTTCTGGGGTCAAACCGTTGATCTTTCGATTAATTGGGGATCATGATGTACTACTAGGTGCCACTCATGATCGTTCTATAATTAATGGGTTAATTATAGACGGCCAACATAAATCGAAAGCCTATTTAGTCACACGCAATACGAGTAATCCGAGGGATTTAAAACGAGTTGAAAATTGGATTTTCCAGATCAAGAGAAATAAGTCGAATCTGAGTTAATCAGAGGCGCAATGGAAGCTAAAAATGGCTAAGTCTTTTGAAGGCTTTTTGGGCGAATTAAATGAGTTTAATTCGCGATGGTTCGGGTTGGTTTGGCCGGCCAAAGAGGGTGTCAAAACCCCCTTTGGTGGCCGGCCACAATAAGAGGAGAAAACCAATTAATTTTGGTTTAATTAATAAAGTAAATCTAGCTCGATTTATTTTATAAATTATGGATAAATAAATTTGTATAAAGAAATTTATATAAATAAATTTATAGAAATTTATTCCTTTTATGGAAGTTAAAATAATCCATGAATTGGTTTATTTTAATTTTATAAAATCAATTATGAATTGATTTATTCATAACAAGAAAGTTTATAAATTTCTTATAAAATTTATTCCATAATTTAAAGAGAAGAAAGAATAAGTTTTATTATAAATTAGTTTATAATAAAGACTTGGTTTAAACGGAATAATTAGTTAAGAAAATTTATGGGATAAATTTTTATAACTAATTCCGTTTAAAAGGAGACTTGGCAAAGAGTTGCTACTATATAAAGGAACCAAAGCTAGCCCTTATTCCTAATCAATGGATCAACTAACCCTAAAAGAGCTCTCTCCTTCTCTCTCCCTCTCTCCCTCTCCTCTCACTTCCCTTCTGGTCGCGCCGACTCATGCATGGAGAAAGGTCTTCTCCAGCGACGCAATAGCCGAGAGTCTCAAGGTAATTACCAAGAGGTTAAGGAAATTGTTGATCTTCGGTCAACAATTGCGGCTTGAGCTTCGGTCAACAATTGCGGCTTGAGGAAATTGTTGATTGCGGCTTGAGGAATTGCCCGTGGCTTGAGGGAAGAAATTGTTGATTGCGGCTTGACTTCGGTCAACAATTGCGGCTTGAGGAAATTGTTGATGCGGCCGAGGCAATTAATTTCTTTAGGATTGGTTGCCGTGAGCTTTAAAGAAGAAGGAGAAGCCAACCAAATAGAAGAAGAAGTGGATAGCGACTCCTCTCTTCCGGAATTCGATTCCGTTATTTCGTTGGTTAGTTTTTCCATTATTTCTCTTGTCCTTTTAGTTGTGCCTTCCGAGAATCTAGTAGTTCTCGTCGGCACAAAACTCGTGACTTTGTGAAGTCATCCCGAAGAGAACTCGGCGTGGACGCGAATAGAGGCGGAGCTTCCAAGGGACGCTACGGTTGGATCTCGTCCCTTACTTCGAGTTACGAGAGGTACTTGGTAAATTTGTTTACTATTCCGCAATGTTTTATTTTATGATTATGTCAACACACCATAAGATTGCATGCTAGATACGAAGTTAAAATAATTTAGGAAATTATTTTATGCAAACTCTTCCGCTGCACGTAAAAATTTAAAATTTTACGAACTCGTATCCTTGTCGACATGCACCCGGTCCCAACAGACACCATATCAGATATGGACTGGGAAGAGTCCCCAGATGTCTTTTATGAGGAATTGGGGTTGTGAGGCTTACGTTCGACGTCAAGTCTCAGACAAACTGGGACCCAAATCTGATAAGTGCTATTTTGTAGGATATCCCAAGGAAACGAAGGGATATTACTTCTACATTCCCAGTCAGCACAAAGTGTTTGTGGCGAAGACTGGGGTTTTTCTAGAAAGGGACTTTGTTTCTAGAAAAACTAGTGGGAGTACGTTCGATCTTGAAGAACTTCAAGATATGGACCAAAGCACTGAGGCCTTGATGGAGGTTGAACAGGAACCACAAAGTGTTGTGGATCATGAGATTGTTACACAAGGAGTTATGGAACAACATCCTGTTCAAGTAGACCTACCTCTTCGCAGGTCTGGTAGGGTACGTCATCAGCCTGAGAGATATTCATTTCTCTTGTCTGATGACAATGACGTTGTGCTCATTGAGAATGAGCCTACAACCTATCAGGAAGCTGTGATGAGCCCAGACTCTGAGAAATGGCTTGAGGCCATGAGATCCGAGATGGATTCCATGTACACCAACCAAGTTTGGACCTTGGTTGATCCACCTGAAGGGGTAAAACCCATTGGGTGTAAGTGGGTCTTTAAGAGAAAGACTGACATGGGAGGACTTACGCATACCTATAAGGGTAGACTGGTAGCAAAGGGTTTCAAACAAATTCATGGTATTGACTATGATGAAACCTTTTCTCCAGTAGCGATGTTCAAGTCCATTCGGATCATGCTTGCTATTGCAGCATACCACGATTATGAGATCTGGCAGATGGATGTCAAAACCGCGTTCCTGAATGGGAACCTACTCGAGGATGTGTACATGACACAACCTGAGGGTTTTGTAGATCCAAAGCATACTGGCAGAGTATGCAAGCTGCAAAGGTCCATTTATGGACTAAAGCAAGCTTCTCGGAGCTGGAATCTTCGATTCGATGATGCAATCAAACAGTTTGGTTTCATCAAGAATGAAGATGAACCCTGTGTCTACAAGAGGGTTGAAGGAAACATAGTAGTTTTCCTCATATTGTATGTGGATGACATACTACTCATTGGGAATGATATTCCTATGCTTCAGTCTGTGAAGACTTGGCTGGGGAATTGTTTCTCAATGAAGGACTTAGGTGAAGCAGCCTGTATTTTAGGCATCAAGATCTATAGAGATAGATCTAAGAGATTGCTTGGCCTAAGTCAGAGTACATACATTGACAAGGTCTTGTAAGATCGATGCACGTGAGAGGGGGGTGAATCACGTGACTTTTAAAAAATTAAATCAGAGTGCTTTAAAGAGCGTGCACAGCGGAAATGAAAGAGACGAAAAACAAACACGCAAACACGAACGATTTTTACTTCGTTCGGAGCCTTCGGCGACTCCTACTCGAAGGCCCAGGTCCCTCGGACCTTTCCGTTGGGCAATCTACTAAAACTCTCTATCGGTCAACCCCGATAGAGTAGGCGAGTACAAATGAAATGAAAGTGTGACAACCCCACACTTTCAAGTAATTAAGTGCAATAAAGTATTAAAAGAAATTCTTCTTTTTACCGACGTCCGGAGTAGGTCGACTCTTTCGGGGTAGCGGGACGTCGTCGGCTCGAAGTGTAGCGTTTCCGGAGCAGGGCGCGAGCGTAGAAGAACTTGGAGCGTTGAAAAAAGTGTTGTTCTTTGAAGAGGGTCGAGGCCCTCTTTATATAGGGCAGGGGGCGCCCGACATGCTCGGGGCGCCCCCCACGTGGCTGTAGATCCGGCGATGCTCCGGTCAGAGCTAATCTCGTCTACTTCGGGATTGCTTTTGACTGGGGCGCCCGACGCGCGCGGGGCGCCCGATTGACCGGTCAAAATCCCATCTTCTGGCTTCGCGAGGGTGAGCTGCAGCCGCCTTCAGTGGCGTGGCACAGTGGGCACCCGAGACATGCGGGGCGCCCCCAATTGCGCTGCTGTCGGGGCGTTTACCTCTCCGCTGACTTTGGGTTGACTCTGGGGCGCCCGACACATCTGGGGCGCCCTGCTCAGCTACGGCCTCACTCCTTTGAGGCTCTCTGAGCTGCAGAAACACAGTCCTTCGGTCCTGCATCCAGGGTTAGTCCAAAACAAGGATAGCACAATTTTATATGGACTAAAATAAGATATAATTCTAAGTTAATTAGATCCTGTCTCCCAGACCAGGATCTAACCAGGACTCAACTTAGATCACCTAAATGGGTCTAAGTTGGACCGCGCCTAAAGTCCAAGATTGGACTCGTCCTCACTGGGTCGCTCCTCCAGTGACTTACCTTACTTACCCATTGTGCAGTTCTACTTGACTTCTTAATCCTACCAGGACTTCCTGCCAAGGCTCAACCACCTTGGTCTTCTTGCCAAGTCTCAACCAACTTGGTCTTCAGCCAGTTGTCAGGTCCCGCGGACCCAACTGGACTTCCCGCCAGGACTCAACCATCCTGGACTTCAGCCTGGTGTCTGGTCCTAAGTCTTTCAATCCTGCACACTTGGTAAAGAGGTTAAACACACACAACCCTAACTTTAACCACTTTGTCATACATCAAAACCCGAGTTTGACCGTTAGTGCAAACTGTACCAACAATCACCCCCTTTTTGATGTATTGACAACTCAGGTTAAAGTTAGAGAAAAACTAGCAGATACATGCAAGTAAAAAAAATAAGCATGAAAGAATTAAGTAGCAAATAGAATTTTCTAAACTTTAACCCTACTCTCCCCCTTTGTCATTCATCAAAAAAAACATACGTATATTAAGTTACGGAGAGTAGGATCCAAAGCTAAGTGATAGGGAAAACTAGACTTAGGCAAAATAGATTAAGTAAGATAAATAGTCAAAAAAACTCCCCCTAAATCAATTAACTTAGCTTTTATTAACTTAGCTTTCAAAACTAACAAATAGTTTTCAACAACATTAATTCGAAATATTTTCAAAGTTAAGCTTGACAATATATAAAAATTTCCCAAATAATACATATTTTTCAAAGTCAAAAGAAACTTTGCTACTGAGCTTTAAATCAATTAAAATATTTTGATACTTTCTAGTATAAGAACAAGCTAATAGTGGATTTTCAAAAAAACATAAGTGTTTTTATTTTAAAGTTAATTTGAAAAAGGAGATTTGCAAGACAGAATTTTCAGTGCTAAATAGGAATTGCAAGGAACTATTTATAAGCATAAAAACTTTTAAGGGAGTAGAAATATATGCTAAGTGTTAAAAAAAACTAGTCTTAAATTTTTTAACTTAGTTTTTTTTTTTTTTTAGAAAATATAATATCAAAAAAATTTTAGGGATCAATATTTATCAAAATTTTCAAATGTGTTTTGTTAAAAATGACATTTTGAAAAAGTATTTTGACCTCAGCTCCCCCTGGACCAAGTAATGATTGTGGTCCCTTTTCATATGTCTAACTCTAGTTACTGACTAACTATCTAGATGATAGTAGTGTTCATTGAGTTAGTCAAGTCAAGTAACAATGTCTAGCTCAAATTTCAGTGCAAGACTACTTGACTTGATCACTGTAACGTAGGTATTTTACGCCCAGACTTACTGTGATGCACTGACTTAAGCATTCGGAAGTCCAGGCAGAGTCCTATGCATCTCACAACCGTTCTATGTTTTTGCAAACACAAACAAGGTAATCTTAATGTGTTTTGTGAGATGCGGCTACCTAAATCTATAGGTTCATGCAATTCTAGGGGTCAGAGCCTAGGCTAAGTCTGCCAGTTTTGAAAATCAGATTTTGAAAGACAATAAAAGTTTTTGAAAACCACATTTGAAAAGTCCGTGTTTAAGTTAAATTTTGAAATATAATAAACTTTGAAAAACAAGTTTGAAAAAGTCCATGTAAAAAAAAGTTAACTTAAGCTTATCAGGTCAGTCCTAGTCTATAACACACATTCCTATTAATCAGGTTCAGTTTCAGGTGTGGGTTCAGTTAGATCATCGTTTTGGTCCTCAATTGGCCTTTCATCAGGGTCAGTACTGGATCTAACAAAGTCAATTGGTTGGTAGGTGGTTTGATCAGAGTTATTTGGGTCAGATTTTTCATCAAATTTTACATTTGTAGTTTCTTCAATTTTTAGGGTAGTTTTGTTATAAACTCTATAGGCTCTACTGGTTAGGGAATAACCTACAAAGATACCTTCCTCAACCTTAGAAGTAAATTTTCCTAAGTGTTCTCTAGTATTTAAGATATAGACTTTACATCCAAATACTTTAAGGTATTTAATGTTTGGTTGTTTGTTATAATAGATTTCAAAAGAGGTCTTTCCTAGGTTTTTAATTAGAGTTATTCTATTTTGTACATAACAAGCTGTACTAACAGCCTCAGCCCAAAGGTATTTAGGTAAGTTGTATTCATTAAGCATTGTTCTAGCTGCTTCTTGTAGTGTTCTATTTTTTCTTTCTACAATTCCATTTTGTTGAGGTGTTTTAGGGCAAGAGAATTCGTGATGGTAGCCTTTTTCTAGACAAAATTGATTAAATTTATGATTTTTGAATTCTCCGCCATTATCGCTCCTAAATCTTTTGATTTTAACCCCCTTTTCATTTTCCGTTAATTTACAAAATTGAGTGAGTGTATCAAAAGTTTCATCTTTATTTTTTAAGAATTTTACCCAGGTAAATCTTGAATAGTCATCTATAATTACTAGGCAGTATAGGTTACCATTAATTGATTTAACCCCATGTGAGTCAAATAGGTCTAGGTGAATTAATTCCAGAATTGACTTGGTTTGAGTTTGATTAGTTGGTTTGTGGGTTGACCTAGTTTGTTTTCCTTGTTGACAAGCATTACATAAGGTTGACTCAAGGTTAGATAACTTTGGTAGGCCTCTAACTAAACCATTTAGTTTAGGTAGTTTTCTGAAGTGAGTATGTGAAAGTCTCCTATGCCAGAGCCAAGTCTCATCCTTATGGGTTAAGAGGCAATTTTCTAAGGGACAGGTTAACTTAATTTCATAAATGTTATTGTGCCTAAGTCCTCTAAGTGTGATGTTTGGGTTGTCATTGTGTTTGATCAGACATTCATTTGATAGGAACCTAACCTTATAACCAGTGTCACACAATTGGCTAATGCTTAGTAAATTGAAGTTAAAATTCTCAACAAGTAATACATTTGTTATTATGAAATCAGACTCAAGTTCAATATTGCCTAGGCCAATTATCTTAAGTTTACCGTTGTTTCCAAAAGCAACGGTCCCTAGTCTTTTGTACTTGAGTTCTGTAAATTTGGTGGGATCCCCAGTCATGTGTCTGGAGCATTCACTGTCAATAATCCATTTGTTTTCCTACAGTTAAGTAAAAGGTTTAGACCTTAGGTTGAGTTTTTTTTTTAAAAAAAAATCTAAGAAGATTTAAAAACTTGAGTTTGAATTTTGAATTTGAGTTATGTTAATTTTGATTTTGAATTTTAATTTTAATTTGAATTTTAATTTGAATTTTAATTTGAATTTGAATTTTAATTTTAATTTTAATTTGAATTTGAATTTTAATTTTAATTTTAATTTGAATTTGAATTTTAATTTTAATTTTAATTTGAATTTGAATTTTAATTTTAATTTTAATTTGAATTTGAATTTGAATTTGAATTTTAATTTTAATTTGAATTTGAATTTTAATTTGAATTTGAATTTGAATTTGAATTTTAATTTTAATTTGAATTTTAATTTTAATTTTAATTTTAATTTGAATTTGAATTTTAATTTTAATTTTAATTTGAATTTGAATTTTAATGTTAATTTTAATTTGAATTTGAATTTGAATTTGAATTTTAATTTTAATTTTAATTTGAATTTTAATTTTAATTTTAATTTTAATTTTAATTTGAATTTGAATTTGAATTTTAATTTTAATTTTAATTTGAATTTGGTTATCCTTATTCATCTCACTCGGTCTAAGTTATCAATCAATGGAGTCTTATGATTTTGTGAGATGATTTTGAGTTTGATTAGAAAAGTTAACTTGACCTTGTGTTAGATCCAAGTTTAACAAGTAGTAATTTAAAAGTACACTTCAATAATTGGCTTCCAGGCCATGGCGAGGCACAGTGGCCTTCTTTGGCCGAAGCCTTATTGGAGCAACAACCATTTTCTAGGCAAAGCCGCTTAAAGAAGTTGAACTTTTAACTTACTCATTGAAAACCTTGGTACTAAATAGTACAAGATTCAAATTAACTTTGAAGCTAATCCTAAGTGCCCACCTGGGCAGAGGCTGATTTTAAGGTGCCAACTAGTTTGGAGCCTCCCCCTAAATTGTAGACTGGGTGTTTAGGGTCAATGTAATGGATGTCCCTTTTTGGGACATAAAATTGATTCTGACCTACTTGCTTTGTTAGATAAGCTTTCGGAACCCACGCTTTTCGTTGATTTTTGCGGGGGTGGATAAAGGAGATAAAAGATCTTTGGTTCGATCTTGATTTATATCCAATCCCAGATTTGTTGTACATGCCCTTTTGTGATCCAAGAATAAGGTCAAGGTTCTTGGATCGGGTTGTGAAAGTTGCTAGTAGATCCTTAAGTTTTAGGACTTCACCCTTTACGGTTAAGTTTTCAGTTTCAAGCTCAATTAATTTTTGATTTTTAGTTTGTTCAGTTAATGTTATGGTATTAATTAATTGCTCCTTAAGGTCTTGATTTTCCTTAAGAAGCTGGTCATTTCTAGATTCAGATTCAAGCAATTTTTTATTTAAAACAGAAATAATTTTAAAGAACTTTTTATTTACTGAATCTAAATATACCTTAGTCGAGTCGTCCGAAAAGAGTCCGATCTCTTGACTCGACTCGTATTCGGAATCCTCGTCTTGCTCCGAGTCCGATTCTGGTCCGGTTGCCATCAGTGCGAGGTAGCTTGCATTCTTCGGTTGTTCATCGTCGGAATCGTCCGAGCTTTCATCCCACGTGGCTTGAAGAGCCTTCTTCTTTTTGTTCTTAGTGGGTTGGTCCTCTTTCTTGTAAGGGCATTCATGTTTGAAGTGCCCTTTTCTGTTACAGCCGAAGCAGATCATTTTGCTTTTACCTTCAGTGCTGTAGGGCTTCATCACCTTTTGAATATCCTTCTTTGAAAGTTTGTTCTTCCTTCTGGTGAACATTTTTCTTACCAAGTTCACCAGTTGTTCTTCTTCATCAGAGCCTGACTCATCTTCAGGTTCTTCTTGGACTTTTCTCTTTGATTTGGCTTCCTTTGGTGAACCTGCAAATAAAGCTAGCCCTTTCTCGGCCTTGACGTTAGTCTGTTCGTGCAGTTCTAATTCACAAAACAATTCATCTAAATTAATTTTAGAAAGGTTCCTAGAAATTTTATAGGCATCTATAATAGATGCCCATAGTGAATTTCTAGGGAATGCATTTAAAGCGTACCTTATTATGTCCCGGTTCTCCTGTTTGTGCCCGATCATGTGGAGTCCATTCAGTATGTCCTTGATCCGGGCGTGGAGTTGGCTAGCAGATTCTCCTTCCTGCATTTTTATATTAAATAACTTATTTAAGAGTAAATCCCTTTTTGTTACCTTGGCATCAGAGGTGCCTTCATGTAGTTCAATTAATTTGTCCCATAGCTCCTTTGCTGAGTCGGTTGGTCCAATTCTGTTTAGCTCCTCTTTGGTAAGTCCGCACTGGAGGGTGTTCTGGGCTTTGAACTCGGTCTGAGCCTTTTTCTTCATTTCTGAGTTCCATCTGTCGGGCCTTAGTGGAGCATTATTTCCCTCATCCATTGGCGGTGTGTAGCCTGTTTGAACTGCAAACCACTGATCCATGTCGGTCTTCAGATACACCTCCATCCTTCTCTTCCAGTAGGGAAAGTCTTCCCCATTAAAGAGGGGAGGGCGAGCAGTGCTATAGCCTTCACCTTGGGCCATTTAACTTCTGTGCACACGAAATAAAAGTAGAAAAAATATCCCAAGACTGGGTCTTGGATTAGTAGTGCGGGAAATGATAAACTAACTAAAAAGCAACTTGAACGGTGTTGCACCAGATTCAAGTAAAATCAAACGAACGGAAAAAGTAATCCAAATCTAGGCAACAATACCTAATTTAGATCAAGTGTAGCGAAAAACCAAAACTCAAAAAAAAACTGGATTTCCCCCGGCTCTTATGGTGGTTGCACCGATACAGAGCGTACCAAGCTCTGATACCACTTGTAAGATCGATGCACGTGAGAGGGGGGTGAATCACGTGACTTTTAAAAAATTAAATCAGAGTGCTTTAAAGAGCGTGCACAGCGGAAATGAAAGAGACGAAAAACAAACACGCAAACACGAACGATTTTTACTTCGTTCGGAGCCTTCGGCGACTCCTACTCGAAGGCCCAGGTCCCTCGGACCTTTCCGTTGGGCAATCTACTAAAACTCTCTATCGGTCAACCCCGATAGAGTAGGCGAGTACAAATGAAATGAAAGTGTGACAACCCCACACTTTCAAGTAATTAAGTGCAATAAAGTATTAAAAGAAATTCTTCTTTTTACCGACGTCCGGAGTAGGTCGACTCTTTCGGGGCAGCGGGACGTCGTCGGCTCGAAGTGTAGCGTTTCCGGAGCAGGGCGCGAGCGTAGAAGAACTTGGAGCGTTGAAAAAAGTGTTGTTCTTTGAAGAGGGTCGAGGCCCTCTTTATATAGGGCAGGGGGCGCCCGACATGCTCGGGGCGCCCCCCACGTGGCTGTAGATCCGGCGATGCTCCGGTCAGAGCTAATCTCGTCTACTTCGGGATTGCTTTTGACTGGGGCGCCCGACGCGCGCGGGGCGCCCGATTGACCGGTCAAAATCCCATCTTCTGGCTTCGCGAGGGTGAGCTGCAGCCGCCTTCAGTGGCGTGGCACAGTGGGCGCCCGAGACATGCGGGGCGCCCCCAATTGCGCTGCTGTCGGGGCGTTTACCTCTCCGCTGACTTTGGGTTGACTCTGGGGCGCCCGACACATCCGGGGCGCCCTGCTCAGCTACGGCCTCACTCCTTTGAGGCTCTCTGAGCTGCAGAAACACAGTCCTTCGGTCCTGCATCCAGGGTTAGTCCAAAACAAGGATAGCACAATTTTATATGGACTAAAATAAGATATAATTCTAAGTTAATTAGATCCTGTCTCCTAGACCAGGATCTAACCAGGACTCAACTTAGATCACCTAAATGGGTCTAAGTTGGACCGCGCCTAAAGTCCAAGATTGGACTCGTCCTCACTGGGTCGCTCCTCCAGTGACTTACCTTACTTACCCATTGTGCAGTTCTACTTGACTTCTTGATCCTACCAGGACTTCCTGCCAAGGCTCAACCACCTTGGTCTTCTTGCCAAGTCTCAACCAACTTGGTCTTCAGCCAGTTGTCAGGTCCCGCGGACCCAACTGGACTTCCCGCCAGGACTCAACCATCCTGGACTTCAGCCTGGTGTCTGGTCCTAAGTCTTTCAATCCTGCACACTTGGTAAAGAGGTTAAACACACACAACCCTAACTTTAACCACTTTGTCATACATCAAAACCCGAGTTTGACCGTTAGTGCAAACTGCACCAACAGGTCTTACTTCGGTTTGCCATGCAGAATTCCAAGAAAGGATTTCTGCCTATGTCACATGGTATGAGTCTTTCGAAGACTCAAAGTCCCTCTTCTAGAGAAGAGAGAGACCGCATGGATAAGATCCCTTATGCCTCGGCCATAGGATCTATCATGTACGCCATGCTATGTACTCGTCCTGATGTCTCGTATACTTTAAGTATGACGAGCAGATACCAGTCAGATCCAGGTGAGCGTCACTGGATAGCGGTCAAGAATATTCTTAAGTACTTGAGAAGGACTAAAGAATATTTCTTGATATATGGGGGCAATGAGGAGCTAACTGTAAAGGGTTACAGTGATGCTAGCTTCCAGACCGACCAGGATGATTATAGATCGCAATCAGGGTTCGTGTTTTGTCTAAATGGCGGCGCTGTGAGCTGGAAGAGTTCGAAGCAGGACACAGTTGCTGATTCTACAACAGAGGCTGAGTATATTGCTGCATCAGAGGCAGCAAAGGAGGCAGTTTGGATCCGCAAGTTCGTTGCAGAGCTTGGGGTGGTTCCTAGCATTGCAGATCCCATAGAGCTCTATTGTGACAATAATGGAGCTATTGCGCAGGCTAAGGAACCTCGCTCACACCAGCGGACCAAACATATACTACGGCGCTTCCATCTCATTCGAGAGATCATCGATAGAGGAGATGTGAAGATATGCAGAGTACCCACAGAGACGAATGTCGCAGATCCCCTGACCAAGGCTTTGGCACAGACAAAGCATGATGGTCACACTAGATCATTGGGTATTAGATACTACAGTGATTGGCACTAGTGCTAGTGGGAGATTGTTGGTGAGAGCCCTAGAGCCGATCATGTAATGATTGTATGGACTAATTTGTATCATATTCCTATGTATAAATAAAGGCATGTTTTATGGTTATTATACTTACGTGTATTTGTGCCAATTAGCTAAGTATAATAATGTCCTTGAGTAGAAAGTTCTTATCTATATCAATTGATTGGTTGAATCGATAGTGAGATGATATGGAGAACACTACTCTAAATTATTCCTAGTCGAGTATTAACATTCAGGGACAATGTTAATACGTAGAGACTAGCATGTAGGTTAACATGATGACTTGATCTCAAAAGTCATGGATATAGAGATATCAAGTTGGCACATGGGTATGCATTGGAGAATGTATACTGAATGACCCGCCATGAGAAAGTATCATGGATCGTTATATGAGTGTCATATACTTTCTCATGTGGCTATTAGTATGACTATTAGTCCTTGGACCTGAAGTCACCATGGATTCCTACATAAGGAGTTACGTACTTTGGCTTCGTCAAACGTCACCCGTAAATGGGTGGACTATAAAGGCGATTACTGGGTATGTAACAAATTATGGAGAGGGATGTGAGTGATGTAGATGGGATCTATCCCTCCTATATGACGGGAGCGATATCGTATTCTTGATAGAGTTAGACCACAAAGTGCATGGCCATGCCCAAGTGAGTCAATATGAGATATTGAACTCATTTGATTAGTGTGAGTCTACTTGGAGTTCAAGATATAGATTGACTCGAGGATGACACGGTCTATGCCTCAATTGAGTCGATCTAGATATCAAATGGATAGAGGGACATTATCATATATTGTGAGAGTCACAATTATTAGTCACAAGGTGATGTTGGATCTCAACATTCTTGTAACTTGGGTAGCAATGATGTGTTGCTAGATACCGCTCATTGCTTATGTTTCTAAGAGGTTAGAAGCATTGCCAACGTTACAAGAACCTATAGGGTCACACGCAAAGAACAAATAGATGGAGAAAAATTGAAGTCAAGTTTGACTTGGCTAAATATGGAAAGTCCATAAAAGGCAAGTTTGACTTGACCTAAATCCAAATCAAGTTTGACTTGACTTGGTTCCACTTTGAGTTAGACTCAACATGGGAGAAGAAATGAAGTCAAGTTTGACTTGGCTAAATATGGAAAGTCCATAAAAGGCAAGTTTGACTTGACCTAAATCCAAATCAAGTTTGACTTGACTTGGTTCCACTCCGAGTTAGACTCAACATGGGAGAAGAAATGAAGTCAAGTTTGACTTGGCTAAATATGGAAAGTCCATAAAAGGCAAGTTTGACTTGACCTAAATCAAAATCAAGTTTGATTTGACTTGGTTCCAATTCAAGTTAGACTTGACTTGGTTTTCCCCCCCATTTGAATTCCGAATTCAAATTGATAGGGGATTTGGAAGGCCACCTAATGGCACTTAATGGCCATTATGGCCGGCCACCTAATGGCCATTAATGGCCATTAAGTGGCCGGCCACCCAAGGTGAACAAAATGGGTTTTGTTTCATTTTTGGTTTGGCTCTTCTTCTTCTCCCGGATTTTTCTTCTTCCTCTCCCTCTCTTGGCCGAAACCCATAGGGTGCTAGCACACCAAGGTTTCGATCCATCTTCTTTTGTTCGCGTGGATACGTATAGAGGAGTGTCTACTTTGATACTCTACGAGATCCGGCAGCCTCTTGGATAAGCGGGAAAGCGAAGGGCTACGCGTCAAGGGTAATGACCTTATCACGTAGATCTAGTGTAGATCTAGATATTAAACTCGTACTCGTATTTGTTTTTTTTAAGTTCGCACGGATCCGTGGCCGAGATTCTGGGGTTTCCGCAACGCAAAAAGCGGTTTTTGCGGCCTAGAATTTCCAACAATTTTAAGAATGAATGTCCGAAGCTTAAGAAGAAGGAGGAGAAATCCAAAAGAAAAGAAGAGAGATCCAAGAAGAAGAAGAAAGCTTTGAAGGTCTCTTGGGATGAGTCATCTTCTAGCTCATCCGATGATGAAAAGGAGGAGAAGAGCACAAGGCAAGTGACACTCATAACTCTTGGAGAGGAGAGCAGTGATGAATCTTCAAGCTCCGCAAACACGGCTTCATCATCTTCGGATGATGAAGAGGTAACTTCTCCCGAGCTTGAAAAATGCTATAGAGCAATTGCATGTTTAACTAGTATGCTTAAGAAATCCAAAAGTAAGGTTAAAGCATTGCAATTAGAAATTGCTCAATTGAAAGCTTCTAGGGATGATAACATTGATGACTTGCATGTTGAATTACTAGAAGATGAAATTAAATCTTTGAAACATGAGATCGTAGATTTGAAATCCTCTAAGGTTGAGGAAATCAGTGATTTGCATGATAACGTGTTAGTAGAGGAAAACCAATCATTAAAGAGTGAAGTTGAGAAGCTCAAGAATATTCTTGGGAAATTCTCAAATAGCTCTAAGACCCTAGATATGATCCTAAATGCCCAAAGAGCGGTTTACAATAGGGCCGGTATTGGTTATCGCCCTAAGGAACCCTCATTTGTATCTCTTATGTCTAGGACTAACATGAGACAATCTAGGACACCCAAGACTCAAAAGAAAGTTGTCAAGACATGGGTGCCTAAGTCATGTTTAGTTGACACTTTAGGTCCCAAGGTTTGGGTACCTAAAACTTCTATTTTTCGAATTGTGTAGGTTATGATTGAGGGGGAGCATCTATCAACTTAGTTCATTGATAGTGGATGCTCCAAACACATGACCGGGGATAGATCATTGTTTACCACACTTCACAAGAAAAGTAGAGGTAATGTATCATTTGGTAACAATGGTAGTCTTAAGGTCATAGGAATAGGAGACATTCAAATATCCGAATGTCTTAGAATCTCAAATGTCCTTCTAGTCAAGGGGATGAAGTTTAATCTCCTAAGTGTCAGTCAATTGTGTGACACGGGTTACACAATTGACTTCCAACCAAGTCAATGTCTAGTTAGACAAAATGACACCTTGGACACGGTACTAGTAGGAGCAAGAGTAGACAATATTTATCAAGTTTCACTTAAAAGTGCTACTAATGCTTTTGCTAAGTGTCTCATGTCAAAAGAAGAAGAGTCCACCCTTTGGCACCGGAGGTTAGCGCATGTGAACATGAAGAACATCCGGAAGTTGGCCACCAAGGGACTAGTTCGAGGCTTACCGAGCATCAAGTATGGAAAAGACAAATTATGTGATGCGTGTCAAATGGGTAAGTAAACAAAATCTGCACATAAAGGTAAAAGCGCTGTAAGTACTTCCAATGCATTAGATTTACTTCACATGGATCTATTTGATTGTAGTACCATTATATCATTGAATGGAAGTAGATATTGCTTTGTTATCATTGATGATTTCACTAGATACACATGGACCTACTTTTTGAAATATAAGAACCAAACCTTAGATATTTTCATTTCTTTTTGTAGAAGAGTTGAAAATGAGAAATCATTAACAATTAAGACAATTAGAAGTGATCATGGAGGTGAATTTCAAAATCAAAGGTTTTTAGAATTTTGCCAAGATAAGGGTTATAGACATGAGTTCTCTACTCCTAGAACACCACAACAAAATGGTGTTGTAGAGACGAAGAATCGTGTACTTCAAGAGGCTGCACGAAGCATGCTCAATGAGTACTCACTCCCGAGTTACTTATGGGCCGAAGCTGTAAATACAGCGTGCTATGTACAAAACAGAGTCCTGATTCATAGATTTTTAGGAAAGACTCCCCATGAACTTTGATTTGGAAAACCACCTACGGTTAAACATCTTAGGGTGTTTGGTTGTAAGGTGTTCATCCTAAACACCAAGGATCACCTTGGAAAGTTCACGGCAAAGGCTGATGAAGGGATACTAGTCGGGTACTCTCTCGTTAGTAAAGCCTATCGAGTCTACAACAAGAAAACTAGATTAGTTGAAGAGTCTTCTGATGTGGTTTTTGAAGAAATTCCGAAGTCAATTGACCAATCAGAAAATGCAGAAGGAGTTCAACTTGAACTAAGGAGACTTAGTTTGAATGAAATTCCAAGTGTTATTGATGGTGATGAGTCGGATGACGGTGAGCCTAGACAACTCATTGATCAACCGGATCCTGAGGCTGAACCTGTGTCTAGTGAACCCGTTCAAGAAGCACCACCAACACAAAGGCAAACTAGACTAGCCTCTAGTCATCCCCAAGAACAAATTGTTGGAGACATCCATCAAGGGGTTAGGACTAGATCATTCTTCCGGAATGAGGTTAATGAAGTTGCTCTAATTTCCAAAATTGAACCTAGAAAAATTGATGAAGCATTAAATGATCCCGATTGGATTATCGCGATGCAAGATGAACTAGGTCAATTTGAAAGGAGTCAAGTTTGGGACTTAGTCCCTAGACCTAAGAAGACCACCATTATTGGAACCAAATGGGTCTTCAAGAACAAATTGAACCACAAGGGAGAAATTATTAGAAACAAGGCGTGCTTGGTAGCCAAAGGCTACAGTCAAGTTGAAGGCCTTGATTATGATGAGACTTATGCTCCCGTGGCACGTTTAGAGTCCATCCGATTGATGCTTGCATTTGCAGCACATCGTGGCTTCAAATTATTTCAAATGGACGTCAAATCGGCCTTCCTAAATGGTTTGATTAGGGAAGAGGTCTATGTCGAACAACCTCCAGGGTTTGAGAGTACCGAATATCCAAACCATGTGTTCAAGCTCAAAAAGGCACTTTATGGCCTTAAACAAGCACCCCGGGCTTGGTATGAGCGGTTGTCGACATTCTTGATTGAAAATGGCTTCGTTAGAGGTCAAATAGATCCTACACTATTTCTACGACGAGATGGTGAGAATACATTTGTAGCCCAAGTATATGTCGATGACATAATTTGTGGCTCAAACAATAAAGGCTATTTAAATGAGTTCATTGGACACATGGAGAGTGAGTTTGAAATGAGTCTAGTGGGAGAGTTGACTTTCTTCCTTGGACTTGAAATCAAGCAAACTCGCGATGGTATCTATGTGCACCAATCAAAGTATACACATGAAATGTTTCGAAAATTCAATATGAGTGATTCGAAAGAGGTAACCACTCCCATGGCTACAAACACAAGATTAGACAATGATGAGAGTGGTAAACCTGTTGATTTAACTCAATATCGAAGCATGATAGGCAATTTGCTATACCTCACAGCTAGTCGACCAGATATACTATTTGCTGTAGGTATGTGCGCGAGGTATCAAGTCTGTGCCAAGGAATCTCACCTAATTGCTGTTAAGCAAATTTTAAGATATCTCAAGGGCACAATTGATGTAGATCTTTGGTATCCCCGTACCGAATCTTTTGATTTGATGGGCTATACGGATTCCGACTACGCTGGATGTAAGTTGGACCGGGAAAGTACTAGTGGGGGCTGCCAATTCTTAGGGTCGTCCTTAGTAAGTTGGTCGAGTCGGAAGCAACATTGTGTTGCTCTTTCCACTACCGAGGCAGAATATATCGCTATGGGAGAGATTATATCGCAATTGTTGTGGATGATTCACACCCTAGAGGACTATGGTTTGAGTTACAAGGGTGTGCAAGTGTTATGTGATAACATTAGCACAATCAACTTAACCAAGAATCCAGTCCATCATTCTAGGACAAAACATATTGAAGTAAGACACCACTTCATTAGGGATCATGTAGCTAGGGGAACATCATACTCTCACATGTAGAGTCAAAGTCAAACCTAGCTGACATTTTCACTAAACCACTTCCCGAAAATGAATTTAGCTTTCTAAGACGGGAATTGGGAATGTGTCGCACTTCATAGTCTTTCTATTTGCACTCAAACTCTCCATGATTATTTCAAATTGTTGGGAACAATTGGGTCACGTTGGGAACATCTCACACAAACTATAAGGTTAACAAAACGTTTTGTTTGCTAGATATGAGGTGAGATGTTAGGTTCAACTCAATTTCTCAAAATGTCATTGCATCACTTGAGAAATTAAGTTGACGAGATAATAATCACGGTGGTGACCAAGTATGGGGAAAACCATTGCATAAATATGTGNTCGAATTGCCTTGATTGATTGTTGATTGAGTTTGACTCCATTTGTATGGGTCAAAGTGATTGTTGAACCTATAAGGACTTTTGATTCTTGTTCAGGGATCAATTCTAGTCATGGGATCATGTCCAAGTTCGACAAAGTCCATCAAATATCGTTTGAAAAATTCAGAAAGTTCTGAAACTGAACATTTCAGTTCGTATCAGGAACCCTGATCGGTCACCGGACCGATCAGGCATAGGGCTGACCGGTCCTAGACCGATCTGACCCCCTTCTGTGGTGATCGGTCCACAGACCGATCAGAGAGTCAGCGGTGACTCTCCGAACTTTTTGACCAAGGATTCTGAGCCAGCCTGGATCGGTCTCCGGACCGATCTGGCACCCTGTGGGGATCGGTCCACAGACCGATCAGGGAGCTCAGAGGTTTCTCTCCGGACCCTACTGATCGTATCCTGATCGGTCACCCGACCGATCAGGAGCGCGTCTGATCGGTCATCCGACCGATCAGGCCCATGCCAGTCCGATCAGGATGTAGTCTGATCGGTCTGGACGCGACCAGATCGAACGGTGATCCGTTCAAACGCATTAAATTCTGGTTGGTGGACCGATCCACCAACCGATTAACTCTCTCCAAAACCTCGTTTTTCCAAACCCTAGCGCCGAAACACCCTCTTCTGCGCAACCTTGTGCGAGCGAGAGAGTTCTTGCTTCTCCCTTCTTCACGCGCGTGCGAGCTCTTGCGAAGGCTTCTACGGGCGTCTTCTCCTAACTGCAAGTTCTTGTGTGCTCGAAGTCTCCTTCTCCACCGCAAGTTCTTTCTCAGTCTTGCAATCCCTTCAAACAAACTTCAATGGCGCCTAAGTAAGCTTTGATTTCAGTTTTCTTTTCACAACAGCTCTTGGAATATATGTTTGTGAAGCTAACCAAGTTTTGTTCTTATTCTTGCTATTGTGCCGTGACTTACTTGTTGTTGCCATGGACTTCCATTCCAACTAAATGATCAATTTTTCATCTCTTCACTATCCTACGTTTGATCTTGATCGAATCTATCTATCTTTTGATTGGGTCTCATCCTATAAATGATCAATTCTTGCTTTGTCGTGATTCACCCTAATTGTATGATCAATCTTACCAAATGCATTAAATTTTATATCATGATCCATTCAACTCTTTAGAAAATCTGCTAAGGGAAAGGAGGTAGCGGAGGGTAGTTCAAGGGGGAAAACTCCCTCGTCGTCTGCACCTTCCAGAAGGCCACAGCCTTCTACTAGCTCCCGGTTTCCCAATGCGGCCTGTGAACAGGCTTTTCAAGCAAGGACCTTCAAACTATTACCCTGCAGATCCATTGATGTTCCCTTCCTGACTGAGTTCTGTCCCTCGGTCATGGAGATTGTCACTTACTACAATCTGGGTTTTCTTCTATCCTTGGAACGGACCATAAACTACGACCTCGTCTCTGAATTCTACAACAACCTCCAACAAGGTCCTCAAGGAGGATTCGAGTTCACTACTCGTGTCGGGAAGATGAACCTCGATTTTTCATATGAGATTCTAGCTGAGTACTTGGGTGGTCGACGATCACCTAACCTCTATTCGATTTATCCAGAGCTCCCTGATCCTCTGTTAGCACCATTCGCAGATGTTACCCCTGACTCTATCTATCAGCACTTCTTCGGTCATCCTCGCCCTGCCGGGCTTGATGAGTTGGGTCCAGTTTTTCCTACCTTTGCAGCTCTCCGCCTTGCTCCATCTGACTATGTTCTTTTCAAGATAATCACAAATTGCATCTTACCAATCACTTCAAAACCGTTGGCCGAGATCCGACCCTACCATTGCCTTATGCTCTACGGCATGCATTGCCGGATGGACTTCGATATTATGGAGAGCATCTTCCAGTCTATCCTATCCTACCGTGAGCCGAGTCGTCGCACGGTTTATATGTCGTTTGGTCACATCATCACTGATTGGCTTATGTCAGTTGGTGTTGATGTCACCAAAGGCAGGACCATGCCCATGGTTAAGCAAGATTGTCGGTTGGGTCGACGAGCTTTTGCGAAGTCTGGTATGATCATTCGTGAGCGAGATGGGGTGTTGGTGTGGAAGGATGGGTGAGGTCTCGGTGAGTTACCTGGCGGAGCACCACACTTCCAGGCGCCACCCGATGCTGCTCCCCATGAGCCCCATGCTGCTGACGATTACTGCGATGAGCCCGAGCCAGATTTGCGCTGGCAGATTTCAGAGCTCGAGTGGACCATCCAGCAGGATCTTCATTTACGAGAGCTTCATCGAGAGGAGATCCGCTCGAAGTTCAGGGCATTCGATCGCCGATTGACCGGCGTAGAGTCTACTGTTTCTGGGGTCCAGGCATTACAGCAGACGTGGTACGAAGAGTGGCGCCGCCATACATTTCCAGGGGATCCTCCTTCGGGCAGCGCTGCACCGGGATCGACTGATGCCACGATGGATGACCTCATGCGCGATGACGACCCCCCCACTGACACTTGAGCTTGGATGTCTGCTGTCTTATCATGATTTGTGTATTTGACTGTGATACTTCTGGGCTGTATGCTCTGTGACTTGATTGTTGTGACCTTGTGTCACATGTATTTTGCTACTTGTCTGGATGTCTTATGCTTTGACTTGTCTGACTTTGCTTCACATGCTTATCTGATCTTAGTTTGTTTATTATTGATGCCATGTTGTTTATATGACTATGATCTGCATCTTTGATCTATTGCCATGTTCATGCTTACAATGCCATGTCTACTTGATATTTATGGATATTACGGCATGCTTTGTGAGTTTATACTTCATACTCATATGATGCATGTGATTGGTATGTCTTGCTATATCTTTTTCACATGAGGTCGTATGATTATTCCACAAACTATCACATCTTTGTCGATTTGGGATACCTCTAGGGTTGAGGGGGAGTTTGTTTTAATCTTAACAGTCCCTCTTGCCCCTTTTCGGTGTTCGACAAAGTGGAAGAGTGTGAATTGGTTAAGTTTAGAATGATCATGTTGTAGGGGGAGGATCTGGATTCCCTTATGATTCTAAATTTGGAAAATTGATTGAGAATCCCTAAACTTAAAATCGGGTTGTCAAACAACAAAAAGGGGGAGATTGTTGATGCAGTCTGGCCCTGATTGTTGTTTTGGTGTTGACAACGATTTTAGTTTAGGTTGATGATGATGATAATTATGATTAAGTCCTGATCGAGGATTAGGCATGATATGGAGGACTCTAGCCTGGAGGGCTAGGTGTTGGAAAAATCCTAACCTGGAGGGTTAGGTGTGAGAAATCCTAGCTTGGAGGGCTAGGTGTTGGAAAAGTCCTAATTCGGAAGGGTTGGGTGAAAAGTCCTAGCTTGGAGGGCTAGGTGAAAAGTCCTAACTTGGAGGGTTAGGTGCAAATTCCCATCCTGGAGAATTAGGTGAAAAAGTCCTGGCTTGGAGGGTCAGGTGCCTAGCTTGGAGGGCTAGGTTGGATGAAGTTCTAACTCGGAAGGGTTGGGTGAAAAGTCCTAGCTTGGAGGGCTAGGTGAAAAGTCCTAGCTTGGAGGGCTAGGTGAAAAGTCTAACTTGGAGGGTTAGGTGCAAATTCCCAACTTGGAGAGTTAGATGGAAAATCCTTAGCTTGGACGGCTAAGGTGAATGGTAACTTAGCTTGGAGGGCTGAGTTTGAGTCCCTGGATCGGTCTGGTGATCGATCAGGGATTCTGGCACGCTGCTCCTTCGTGGATCGGTCTGGTGACCGATCCAGCGATGACTGATCGGTCGGGTGACCGATCAGGGAGCACACAGTGAGGTTGGGAACCTACTGTGTTGCTCCTGATCGATCTGGTGACCGATCAGGGAGTATGCGTTTCACCCACTGACTAGCTCCTGATCGGTCTGGTGACCGATCAGGGAGCGAGCAGTGAGGTTGAGTTCCCTCGCTGAACTGCTCCTGATCGGTCTGCTGACCGATCAGGATCACTGTGCAGATCGTTCTGGTGAACGATCCAGCGTCGCAGGTTCCTCACTATGATCGATCAGGCTCTAGCCTGATCGGTCTGGTCATGATCTGATCGGTCTGGTGACCGATCAGGAGGCTGCCTGATCGGTCTGATGACCGATCAGGAGGTCTGGACTGCGAAGCTCAGAAATCGCCCAAGAAAGGGGTGGATCGTTCAGGTGATCGATCCACAACCTGAGATCGGTCCGGTGATCGATCAGGAGAAGTCACAAAGGAATCGCGATTTCTGATTGAGCGTTGGGGACCGATCAGGATGGATCCTGATCGGTCTGGACCTAGCCTGATCGATCTGGTGACCGATCAGAGAGACTCTCTGATCGGTCCGGTGACCGATCACTTTAATTCAAATTACATTGTCAGACGCTCTGATCGCATCTGAACACAACCGATTTGCTGCCACTTTCCTCTGATATTTGATATGCTGGTTGATTTGCTGTTCTAATACTCTGATCAAGCTACAGGTGACAGGGAATGATTCAAACACTTAAGGAGAGGTCAATGGAGGCTTTCCTTGGAGCAGGTTTGTCCATTTTCCATCTCAGGTTGCAACGGCGAGCTGCAGACTGGAGCGGAGACTGGAGCTTGACTGAGGGGAGCTCAGTGAGTCCAGAGATAGCTCAGTAGAGGCTGGCGTTGGCAGATGAGTAGCTGGGAGCTACAGAGATGTTGTCACCTGGTGCTATGTGAAGAATCAAAAAGGGCGGTGGATGGCTTCGTTGAAGCAAGTCTTACGAACTATTGTTCTTGCCGTGCCTTGAGTTCTCCACAACTTGCCTGCTGTGTTCTTGCGATCTTCATCACTTTTGAGCAAGCAATTGAGAAGCAACCATCGTTTACTTGAGCGCTTGAAGGAGAAAACAAGAGGCTTGGAGTCCGACAGTGGGAAGACACGGAGAAGGGTTCTTGCGTGAGATCGCCACTGGGTGGAGCTCAGGGAAGCTTGCTGTGTTTTTGTCCTTGCTAAGTGTTTGAGTAAGATCCTTCTTGTTGTTTCTTTGTGCTTAAACTATATCCTTGTTTGAAACACACTGTGGAGAGGTTTCTCCACCGAGAAGGAGGTTGCTGATTTATCCGGTGATAACCGGGGCTTGATCTGCCGACGATCAAGGGATCGCCCACCTTAAGGGCACGCCAAGGAGTAGGGGCAAGTTATCCCCGAACCTTGTAAACCCTCCTTGTTAGCGATCTTGCTAGTTGTGTGTGTTTTGCTTCCGTTACGTTTTCTGCATAATCTGTTCTCTACTCTTTCCGCTGTGCTACTGATATTTAAGTTGCAGAAATCACTATAAGTATTCAAGTTGCAAGTGGTTGGCTATATTCACCCCCCCTCTCTAGCCATCCGATCCCAACAACTTTCTCATGGCGGGTCATTCTGTACACATTCTCCAATGTATACCCATGTGTCAACTTGATATCACATATCCATGACTTGTGAGCTCAAGTTATCAGTTGACCTACATGCTAGTCTCCATGCATTAATATTGTCCCTGAATATTAATGCTAGACTAGGAATAATTTAGTGTAGTGTTCTCTACATTATCTCACAATCGATTCAATCAATCGATATAATGTAGATGAGAACCTACTACACAAGGACATTATTATACTTAGTCATTCGGCACAGAATACAAAGTAAGTATAATAACCAAACATGCCTTTATTAATGATAGAATATGATACAAAAATGTCCCTAGTCAATTATCACATAATTGACTCTAGGGCTTCTACTAACAAGGGCATCTCGGTGTCAAAAGGGAAACTGCTTTATAAGCACGGATCATAGAGAGAGGGATCAGAGAGGTAACACGTTGTGGCGGCAAAAGGGGCTTCTGTCAAAATTTTATCGTTTGTTCGGAGGTTAATGATAGTGAGAGAAGAGGAGGCGGAGAGGAAAAATGAATTAAAAAAATATTTATAAAAAATATACTAATTTTGAAGAAATATCGAATCTATGCAAAATGATATATATTATATATATATATATATAATTATAATAATAATTATTATTATTTTTGGGACCCCACTCAAAGTGGGGTCCTGGGCAATTGCCCTGCCTGCCCAGCTTCAGCGCCACCCATGGTTAGACGGTAAGTGTGTGGTCATCCGTTGCCCAACGCCTTGGTAGTATTCAATCAA
Source organism: Boesenbergia rotunda (assembly GCA_024364735.1). Lineage (NCBI taxonomy): Eukaryota > Viridiplantae > Streptophyta > Magnoliopsida > Zingiberales > Zingiberaceae > Boesenbergia > Boesenbergia rotunda. The sequence goes on along the minus strand of JAGFNQ010002079.1, from coordinate 151,712 downwards.
TTGACTAATCGATAAACAATATATTTCCTCGTGAAATTTCTATCAATCGATTCAGTAAGTTTTTGTTTCTCGTAAAACTCATGTCAATCGATTGACTAATCGATTTGAAGTGTTTAATCAGATTTGATAGGCTTTTGTTTCTAGCAAAACTCATATCAATCAATTGACCAATCAATTTATAATATTTAATTGACTGGTTAATCAATTCAAAAAGCTTTTGTTTAAAAAAAAATCGGACACCCAATACCTCAGCAATGCCTAATCAACTGATTAATATAAGTATACAACAACCTTTATTGAGGTCGCCTTTGTTAAGCCTCCTAAGTGACATTTTTTAGAATACTAGTTATGATTAGATCTTACAGTAATAAATTAAGATTTAGAATTTGACGTATTATTGTTAATTTTCTTAATAATTAACGAATCTAAAAATATTAATTATCGGGATAGATCTTCAACGTACTTAAGTTGGGCCGGCGGTACCAGATTTTCTAGTTCTTTGTTTTTTTTACTATCGTAATTTTTGGGTTCATTTTAGTGTATCTGAATCTGGCGGAGTATCACACCGTTTACAAATGGATATAATTGCTCTTCTTCGCCTGTCTGAAGAAACCCTAGCCGTTACCCAAGCACCTGCGGCGCCGGGTGCACCCTCCGACGTGAAGATGCAGATCTTCGTGAAGACCCTCACGGGGAAGACGATCACTCTCGAGGTGGAGTCGTCGGACACCATCGACAACGTTAAGGCAAAGATCCAGGACAAGGAAGGGATTCCCCCGGACCAGCAGCGCCTAATCTTCGCCGGGAAGCAGCTCGAGGACGGCCGCACTCTCGCTGACTACAACATCCAGAAGGAGTCCACCCTTCACCTAGTCCTCCGGCTCCGCGGCGGCGCCAAGAAGCGCAAGAAGAAGACCTACACCAAGCCCAAGAAGATTAAGCACAAGAGGAAGAAAGTGAAGCTCGCCGTGCTGCAGTTCTACAAGGTCGACGATTCGACCGGAAAGGTCACTAGGCTTCGCAAAGAGTGCCCCAACGCCGAGTGCGGCGCCGGCACCTTCATGGCCAACCACTTTGACCGCCACTACTGCGGCAAGTGCGGCCTCACCTACGTCTACCAGAAGGCCCAAGGTGAGTAAGCAGTAACGGTTCCGCTACTCTCTAGATATTCCAAGTATCAAGCGGAAAAAACTCACCTTTTTTACTTCATTCTGCTCTTATGTTTAGTTGATTTTCTACCGACCAATAACCAGGACAGCCTTGTTTTCAGGCATCGTTATGTTCTTTATGAATTCAATGTTGGATGATTAATTGGTAACTTTACTTCTCAAAGTTTGCATATTTTTTGCCTGCTCATCTGATCGATACTACAAGTTTGTGTCTGTTCTTATGATTTTGATGATTCAAAGTCATTGTTTCTACTAAAGGCGATTGCTTTGATCGATTTGCCATTATTTAGTTGAACAGGTGTGGCTGATGTGTCTTTGTTCATAGATTCAACCATTTTTCGCCTACTATTTGCTCTATGTTTAGTGTTTTAACTGGATTTGCACTTGTTCCACTTAGAAAAACTAGAGAATTCCATGTGTTTTTTTTCATCCGTAGAACACGACAACTGTGTTTGTATTTTGTTCTGGAAGTAAATTAAATTGCGATATAGAAAAGGATTGGCCAGGTGTGAAATGAGAACTGTGTGATCTAGATGCTGCTTCTGTCAGTTGATTGCACTCATCATAAACCCTAAAATACAAGTTGAGTCTCTGTTATTTCTTCGGAGTTTGTCTTATCAAGTTTTAGGTGATTAGTCTGTTAAGTCAGAAGTTGGTCAATCCAAGATTCTAAAATTTGTTAGGCGTTAGTCGGGTGTTAGATTAATGCCTAGCGCTTAGGCGGGGACTAGGCGCCGTTAGGTTGATTCCTCGATATCAACATTGATCCTGTCGTAGAGTGAGGTGGAATCCCAAGAACGAAACTAACCCAAGTGTTGCTGATGTTGACTCCGATCTGCAAGAAAATGACCATTAGCAAATCCGCTGGGAAAATCCCCGGCAATACCCTCTGACGTCCAAGTCAGTCTCCGGTGAAAAGACAGGAAAGCAATAGAACAGTGGAATGAAAACACTATCGCGCGTATCTGTGAACTGGAATGAGGAGGGGCTCATATAGCCAAGGGAACTGACAGCTTCTGCCCTTCTGCCCACATCTGTCACCTTTTGTCTTGTGTGGGGGCATGATAGGGCGTCTCATGCGGGGGCAGGATAAGGGGCGTTGTCAGTTCGTCGACTGATGCCATCCAGCGTCTCTGGGTCTGACCCAAGCATGGGTTGCCATGGTACGGGCTGTAAGGAGATGATAAGAAGGTACTGTGTCAGCGGATCATACTTTGTCAGACGATCATACTGTGTTAGCGGGATATTCGTGATTCGAGCAGGGATGGCGTCAAGCATGAGCCGGGAGTGGGTCATCCTCCGATGGGACGACCATCTCCGGGTCAACTAACGGACCTGAAGTCTCTCGGTCAGCAAACGACGGAGGTGCAGCAGGAGCCTCTGCCCGCTCTGGCGTTGTCATGCCCCGAGACCTAGGAGCCGCTGATCCAATAGAAAATCGGGCAGCACATCCCCTGTTCGGCGGACAAATTACACAATACCAACATCCCACGCAATATATATTTGGCCTCAGGCCTCCAAAATAGATAAACACAACATAAAAGCGCAAGACAACTAAGTAAATCATACCTGACTGCGGACCGGTCCGACTCACGACAAATCAACCAATACATAAACCCCTTAGGGCACATCACAACACTCACAAGACATATACAAAGTCCTAAAAGAAATATGAAATAACTACATCGCCAAGTACAAAAACAAAACCCTGTCGTCGCGATGGGTAGGGACTGGCTGCTGGGCTCTTCTGGCAACTCCAAGTATTTCAGCCTGAAAATAACAATATATGGCAACTATCAAGACGGTATAAATCTAAACAGAAGATAACCTCAAGGACAAGTAACATGTATCAAATACAGGTATACTAAGGCAGATATAGCATATAACTTACTGTTATCTATAACAAATCATGCATAGCAATAAGACAATATCTAAAAGATAAGTCAAAGGGTACCCGCCTCAAAATAGGAGTCCGTACACATGGAGCACCCCCGCCCAGACATTCGATCAACTCAATGTCCTGTAACAATATATGTTATTTAGCTAAGTACATATGAAGTAACTAGCTAAATCAAATCCTAGCTTTACTGCAGGTAGGGCAACGAACCAAACCCTAATCAACACAACCTCACTCAAGACAAGATCGAACTCTGGTTCACATGTGGCACACAACAAGAACAAAACACCTAAACCCCAATAGAGAGCCTCACGGCAATGAAGACCAAGAGGTCCAATACAAGGAAAATCACCTTCAGTTTCATTAATCAAGATTAACAAGAGGACCTACAACCCAATTCCAAGAAATCCAAAACCATCTAACACCAAAGCGGACATTAGCACCCCAATCCGAGGAAACAAAGCTGGTTACAGATACCAATACAACTACATCCCAACAGATCACAAGATTAATTTCCCAAAATTAAAGCTCATGGCAACTAGGTTCAATCCTAATCCCATCTCCCAAACATAAGTGAACTCCAACAATTATCAAAAAACCACCATCACAGATTCAATTTCTAAGAGAGGACACAAAATGAGCATTTTCACAGTAGCGAGATCAAAAGAATGATCTACTCAATCACCCTTACCGATCTATCCCCATACCTGAGCAATTTATCCCAATTACCCCCAATCAGCCATGGAATAAATCTAAGACTTACTTGGGATTTGGCTGGAGCAAGCAATCCTTTGCTCAATCAACAGGTTGGCCACTGAAGACTCTTATCAGCCAACCCTAGATCCAGAACCGAGCTATATTAGTAATCCCAAAAGTAGGTTGCGGGAATAGAATTTACCTTGTGACAGCTACTTCCAGCGATAAACGCAAGATCGAGAATTACGGCATAGCACCAGTGATGATCCTCAAGCATAGATCCGCCAATCCCATGAGCGCAAGGAGAACGCCCCTGGCTTGTGATCAATCCCTGAGAGTTCGATGACAGACCCCTCGTCAGGAATCCAAGATCTTCCTCACTTTCAGATCTTAGTAGACGGATGCCAACTCCCACAGTCGTGTGCCCTTCACTGGATGCGGCTCTGCTCCTCCGATGATGCAGCGTTCGTACGACAACGCTAGCCAGAAACAGAGACCTTTGCGAGGAGAACAAAACCACCATGGTACTTGAATCCTTGCACTCACCTCCCTGTGCGCTCGGCTAGGTCTCGCGATGAGGAGAGTAGAAGAGGTCGACATCAACCGTGGCTAGGGCACGCGGAGGGGAGGAAGAAGGAAGGGGTCGGGTCGGCGCAATCGAATCCTTCAACTTCGAGAGCAAGCCTCGCTGCGATCGGGAGAAAGGGAAGAAAGCGGCGGCATCAGCGCTAGGGCACGGGGAAGGACAAAGGTATAAAGGAGGAGGCGGTTGCGTGCGTTGGATGCGAGTGAAGGCAGAGAAGAGAAATAATATAAGAGGAGGGTGTTTTGCATAAGAGTCCCTCAAATCTCCAAAATCCAAATGGTGCCATTAGGGTAGGGTTTTTAGCAGTTTAAACCCTCTAACTTATTTGTAATACACCTTAAGTCTCTAAGGTTAAATATTTTATCAGCTTAACCCCTTAACTTTAGGTAAATTTACCTAAGCCGACTTATTTGAGGTTTTCTTTTATGAAACCTTGATAAGTTTTAAGTTTTTACAATAAAGCCCCTTGGGCTCCTCCCGTAAGGCTAGCAACCTTAGATTCTATTCGGAAAAATTCCGAAAAATTTTTGGTTCGGATTTTTGAATTGTCGTATTTTACAGGCGTAGCATACTCACTGGATGATTTCTCAATCCCCTCCAAGGACTCGGTTGAAGAGGAGGGCGCACCAGGTGCAGTGGGGGAGGATCCAGAGCCTCCTTGTTGGTTTTGTCCCACTTGATAAGTCGTTGCATCACCTTCGAAAACATGATTTCCTATGCGAAAATCAGGTGAGAGAATATCAATTAGAACTAACAGACATTGATGGAAAAGACGAACTTACCGAGGTTGGGGCTAATCCGGGTCACTTTGGGGCTAAGGCTCGCTCCGTACATGAGCTCCTCACTTTGCACCAGACCTGGTCCACTGAACTCCATGTCGGAGAGAATGTTCTTGGCGCGCTTGTAAGTCGGATTCTATAGAAAATTTTCTAGTGAGGGAGGAGTCGGCATATCCTCCATCCAACGTAGAGGACTGAAGGGCCGCACAGGTAGTCGGATGAAGAATAACTTCTCCTTCCACCCTTTGTGCGAGGAAGATGGTCGAAGATCCCCCTCTTATAAGGAAGAAGCCGCCCGCATATGCGCAATAGGGGCGAGACACATGGAATGCAGGAAACTGCCACATTAGGGCGGCGCCATAGAACAACCGCTTGACGTGAGCCTGCTACAGTGGCACATGTCAGTGAGAGATCACGAAGGAGAGCAGTTGGGGCACGTGACAACAAGGATTTTGCTAAAGGGCTTTGTTGCCATGAAAGTGCACTATACGACTTTATGAAGGAAGGACAAGTATCACTGCAGTACCTCGAAAACCATATAAACCTTTTTGGGAAAACAAAATCAAAAGGAGGATTGTCTCGAGACCCGAGGCAAATTCTACAATCCTCGGACCCAGTGTAACCGCCAAGGAAGCAGTAATGGGTGGAAGGACCCACGGTGACATAACTTCTTCATCGCAAGCACTAGTCTAATCAGTCAGCAACACTTCCTTCGATCAGACTTGAAGGGAGGGGTTTGTGATGAGGTTAAGCACCTCGTGGCTGACACGTGGATGGAAGAAGCTATGTGGCAAGAGGTATCGAGTCTGAGCGACTCTCTTTTCGAAGCACCCGAGATCTTCTCGGGAAGGGGATCCTCCGAGACCAATCGAGGGGGCATTGCTTTGAAGATAGCTCCAGAAAGATACACCCCCGAGATCACCTCGGGAAGCCGGGTCCCTGAGACCCCCTCAGGGAGGCAAAATGTTCGGGACCCCCCGGGCCAGAAGACTCCGAGATCACCTCGGAGAAGCGGAGTCCAAGAAACATTCGGCCTCGAGGAATAGTCTCCCTTTCTTCGTTTCTGCGGATAACCATTACCAATTATCGTGGAGTCATCATGATCTATAATTGTCGTAATGGTTCGATCTTAATGACGGAGTGGACCGTTGTAAAGGTTATCTTATAATCGATAATTAGGGGGACGTGGCAAAGATCGTGTGGACTCGTGAGATAACCGTCGCAAGTATAAAATGTACCAAAACCCCTTCGGTAAAAGGGTTACACACTCTCTATTACACGTATATTTTCCTGCATTATTTTCATCTCCTTAATAGAGGCACTGACTTGAGCGTCAGAGTGGGTTCTGCCGGACAACCTCCGGTGTGTTCCCCTCACGCTCTTGTTAATCTCATAGGGTGTGAGTTCCTCCTCTAGCATCAGCGTCCGCGTGGGATGAACCCTGATGACTGATTGTTGATGACGATTTCTTTCAGAATAGATGTGAATTATGAGTAATGATAGGGAGAGTGAATTTGAGAGAGTGAATGAGAGAGTGAATGACGTGACAGTTATTGTATACACGTCCGATCGCTGATCGGACACCACCGGCGGCCTCTGATCACCGTCCCGAATCAAACTATGTCCTAAGAAGATCGGTGAACTCATCGGGAATCGCCGTAATTATGATCTCGTCGCATTCACCGTCAATTCGGCGAGATCTCAATTACCGGCGATCCTGCCGGATTCATCATCCCCCAAGACATAGTTTGATTCGGGACGGTGATCAGACGTCATCGGTGGTGTCCGATCGACGATCAAACATGTACACGTTAGTCACTCTCCCATTTACTCTCCTAAATTTGCTCTCCCAATCATTACTCGTGAATTATTGCAAGTTTGCAATCAGGGAAAGTTTTAACATGGTCTAATATTTTCTTGAAAATTTCGTTAAATGCTCATAAATTGTTTTTTTTTCAAAATAACTGCCAAAGTTTTAAAACTGTCGAATCACACCTTTGAAAGTTAACTAACCTTATCATTTATACTGAGATCGTTGTTTTATTGTAGACTTCTGGTAATTAGTAAATAATGAAATAGAGCAGGGTATTTTGACCATTTTATGATTCTTAGAGTCTTTTTAGAATAGTGAATTAACATATTACAACAATATTAATATTAATAAATTAGAAAAAGATATTTTGATTATCAAATTTAATACTAAATTAATATTTTTGATATTAAATTTTAAAAAGAATTTTTTTAATTTTTAATTTAATATTTTATTTTTATTTTAGTCTAAAATTAATTTTCTAATTATATTATAGTGTTGAAACTAAAATAAATTAAAAAACGAAAATTTTTAGATTTTTTCTTTTCAATTAGATTATAATGTTTAAATTAAAAAAATTAGGAATCAAAAATTTTTAAAGTTTAATTTTTTAATTGGATTATACTGTTCAATTATCTTTTAAAAAAATTGGAATCCGTTATGATATTAAAATTGTTATTTTTAAAATTTAAAATAAAAAAAATTATAATTTAATTTTTAAATTATAATTTTTTTTCAAAGTTTAATATTAAATTTAAGATTCAAAGAGTACGCTTCTCATTAATAAAAATATAATTAAAAATTCGCATGGTGTTGCTTTTGATGGTTATATTACATATTTGCATTGCATAAATATTATAAATAACATTGATAATTATCTTTTTGGAAATTAAAATGTAAATATTCTTTTTCTTTTAAAAAGTTTTTTTTTACTACAAATATTCTTATTTTCGGTATTTTTTAACAGGCTGCTAGATCTACAATTTAAACATGATTTTAAATATTAGAACTTATATAGAAGGACCGTCTTTATATATAATATTTTAATTAAATTGTTTTAATAAGAATAAATATATTAAAACCTATTTTGACCTTTTTAGAAGAAAAGAATATTTATAAATTACATTAAAATCCTCAATTACATTTTAAATTTTATCTGCAATCCCTATATAAAAAATGTTTATTTTCTCTCCCTACCCCCTAAATGCAAAGTATTATTTATTTCAACTCTCTAATATATATTGATTTATCTAATTATTCTTATTATTTTTATGTAAAAAAAATTAAAAATGAGGTATAATTCCTTTTAAATACATTATCATATAACTAGAATCTAGTATATTTTATATCAAATTAAGTATGATTTTTTTTTTTCAAATCTAGTTGATCGAGAATTGATCAAAGCTACTCACAATTGATTGGAGCTACTCTAATCGATTGATAGGGGAACTTAGATCAATTAGGAATTGATCAGTAATCGATTAGTTGTATTTGTTGCGAGAATATCGCTCTTCTTTTTTTGATGGGTACAAAAGTCCAAAAATAAATATAGTTTTTCCTAAATTTAATACATTTAAATTAAAATTTGGTATATTTTTTATCAAAATGAACACTCTTTTTTCGTTTGACTAATTGATTAGGAAGTTATATCATTAGCTTATGATGAATTGATTAGATCGTACTTAATTTGATAAAAAAATATACTAGATTTTAGTTAAATGATGTTGAATTTAAGAAAATTTTACTTTATTTCATACCTTTGTACTTAAAAAAATGTAGGATAATTTAATAAATTTGCATTTGAAGTACATAAAATTTTATATGGAGAGTAAAAATAATTTTTTTTTACGCAAAGATTGATCAAGAAGTTGAGTTTGCAGGCAAAAAGTTTAGTATAATTTTTCCAAAGAATATTCTTTTGATTTTGCACTTTTTTTATCAATTAGAAAACATGTATTACTTCTAAAAATGTTAAAATAACACTTCATTTTATTTCTATTTTAAAATATATTATTCTAATAACTATGGAAAAATAATAAAGAGAAATTGAAGCAATGTTATAAATATTCTTTTTTTATTAACTTAATGAAAATTATTTTAATATAATTAAATTTAATTTAATAAAAAAATTAAAGTAATTTTGATTAAAATTATTTATATCAGTTTCAAATAGAGTTGCCATACCTGATGTAGTTTTGAATAAATCTCTGATATTTTTGGTCAAAATTAATATAATATTTAATAGTTTAAAATAAAAAAAGGGATAATGTTTTATGAATTTTTAATAAAAACCGCCAATAATTAAAATAATAAATAATGAATCTTTTTTCATCATTTGCCGTTAATATTAATTGCAGACAGTGATATATACTGGAATTTCTCCCAAAGTACCAAATTGGTCGTATTTCCATCGATTAATAAGCTTCAATCGCCCAGAAACGTGAGAGATCTCTGGATCCAAAAATGGCGTCTTCGGCAGTGGCGGTAATGGCGATCGTTCCCTCTCGAGCAAGATCGGCATTTCTCAACCCCCAGAAAACAGATTGGGCGGACTCCTTTGTGAATCCCATTTCCACCTCGAAGGCTTCGCCACTCCGAGCTAGGTTTAGGAGCAAGAGATTTCATTCGGTCATCCCGAAGATCAAAGCCCAGAGCCCCTCAGGTGCAGGTAAATAAATAAATATATGTTTTTTTTCTTTTTTCACAATGACAAAAGTTGCATCTTTTCTTTGATTGCTTGCAGTAGAGTATATTCCGCAGGCAGAATTTTACAAAATCGAAGCAATCCTAAGGTGAACCTTTCCGTATGGTTTCTTGTCAAAAGAATTGTCTTTCTGTTTCTGATGAGACATCGAATTTAGCCTCATTAGCCTTTTATTTTCTGTCAAAATTTTTGATTCCTTTGATGGATAAATTGGAGTCCAGGCCGTGGCGAGTTCCCCATGTATCATCGGTGAGATAACAGTGATTCCTGTTGTAGTTGCAGTGATATAATGGCAAAAGTGCCGATCTCCTAGTTCACTGGAACTAGGGGCTTTTTCCCTACATAAATCAAGCCTGTGTGTTTATGATCTAGGGTTTGCTGCAAATGGGCATTCGAGGGGTTACAATTTCGGACGTTCGAGGTTTTGGATCACAAGGTGGCTCAACAGAGAGGGACGGAGGTATGCTCATGTTTTTTGGCTGTTCAATATGTCAACGTGGGAGGCATTCTTATGATTCATCCCCTTTGTTTACTTGGAATAAATGAGTACATTTTACTTCTTGCCTTTGGTTATGAATTATGATGCCATAAGCTTTGGTTATAACTTTACAAATATATTTCCGTTTAGCATATTATCACATATATATTTCCTTTTATGTCATGTTGCAATCTGCATAAAATAGTGTATCATGTATGATTACTTTAAAACAAAGTCAATGAGGAATTATTCCCGATAATATTATTTACAATATGACAGCGTAGTTGTTCACCAGGAATGAAAATCTTGATGATTTGTTCAAACATAAAATTCTTTACACATGAAAATTCTTAGAATCGTTATTGACTACTTCCCTTCAAGAGTTACACTTCTAATTTCTAATATGTGTCTATCAAAAGGAAAATGCTTTGCACTCATACATTCAGCAGTATGATGAAAAAAGACTCAAATTGTATTTGTCTTTGCACCTTTTATTTTGCAATAGAAAAGAAGATATAATCAGCCATTTGGTTTCATTTTTTTGTTCTCTTTGTAGGACTGTAGATGCCGAGAGAGAGGGGGGGGGGATCTCGATCGATTAAAACTTTTCTTTTCTTTTCGTAAATTCAAATCAAAGTAAAAACAGCGGAAATATAAAACCAAAGACAATCACACAATTGGTTTTTACTTGGTTCGGATTTTTCGTCGACTCCTACTCCAAGGTCCATGATCCTTGATCGCTTTTGATGGGCGATCACTATAATTCTCCTTCGAAACTTCGAAAGGAGAAGTTGAATACAAATGAAGGAGGGTGTAACAATCTTTACGCCTCTCCTAATGAAATGAGTACAATATTAAATTTGCTAACAGATGTATAATGAAACTTGAAGCTTGTTGTCGGAGTTACTCTTGGCCCGGAGACTTGCTTGAAGATCATCTTGGCGCAGAGCGTGAAGAAGAGCAGAATTCGAGTAGTTGAAAAGTTATTTTGAATTGAATTTTTAAGCCTCATTTTATAGCCGAACCAAACCAGACAATTTTGGAAATCATCGATCCGTCGACTGATCCCTCTGATTCGTCGACTGAGTCCCCTGTGAATCTTCCTTGGTTCGCGTCCAGCTTCGTGATCCATAATCCACTTGATCCGTCAACAGAACAACCCTTTCAGTCGACAGAACCCCAGTTTTACTTTTCTGATCGAACTAACTGAACTAGTTGTCGCGTTAAAGTATTAATTACCCGTCTACTCATCACATCTTTCATTCGACGAAACACCCCTTCCTTTTCTTCCTCGAAACAAAGCCTGGTCTTGCCTTGATCCGTCGATTGATCCTGTTGATCAGTTGACGGAACCGCTTTTTTCCTTTTGGTTATGTTTCAGAATTCGCTATTCTGCATTTACTTGGTTCCGTCGATAGAACCACTTTATCCGTCAACAGAACAATGTTTCCAGCAAAACAGTGTTATTTTACCCTACAAAACAGAGTTAGGATAGATATGAATATGCATGATATAATGGGCAGATAGGACTGTCATGATCTCGACTTAGAAACCTCTGTTCGTTTCTTTGGTTGGATCATCGCCTAAGGTTTTGTCCCAAACTGGGACACGGCCTTACTCACTCCCTCTTACAAGTATAATAGTTGTAATGCAAAATTTGTACTCAAGTTCATCTGAATCCGTTGGTCTAATCCTTCGGATAAACGTACTTGGAGTTCACTCCTCCAAAACCTAGGTTCACTCCTCTAGGGTTTTCTCCTTGCATCGAGTTTACTCTTCCAAGACTTCTCATCACCTAATGTTCACTCCCCTAGGGTTTTTCCCATTGCTTGGAGTTTACTCCTCTAAGACTTCACTCTTGCTAGTCATCTGGTCAACCTTGACCTGACTAAAGTCCATTAAATATATTGTCAAACAAACATCAAAACTCTTGAGGTCAATTGCACCAACACTCTTCTCTCGTCTCCATCCAAGTAAGCACAACAAGGGATTAACTTGCAATTCAATCCATTAGTTTTTCATTTCTACATATGTCAACTCTCTAATGAACAACCATAATCCTATTTTTTTTTCTTTTTTTCCCATGGTTTGACTCGTCTTGGTTGTTTAAGCATTTAATACTTCGACCCGCACTCCCTCATTGTTTAAATCATGACATGTCCAATATGTAGTGCTAATATCAAACCTTGCATAGATCTGAGATCAATAAGAGGTGCTGGAGCACTAACTTATTTTGTTTTTCTTGGAAAATGTAATTCCAAGGTAAATGTTTCTTCTTCATTGTATATCTTCTTAGCATATTAAGAAATACAGATGATCTGTAGCTAGTAATTATCAGGTACAGGAAATTGTATTACATAATTGTTTAATGTTGGGGAAATTATTGCTAATTCATAAGGCTTTACCTTTTGCTACATCAAATATGACTACTTCAATTTGTTTAGTATATAACTCATCTTTCTGCCAATTTAGGTATATTGGACCATTAAACTTTTCTTTTCCTTGCTTAGAAGTTGTGGATATCAGACGTTGATAATGAAACTTGGAAGAAATTGTATGAGCATGTAACCTGAAATGTAGAAGGGACCTTTGTTTCCATGATTAACTTTTCTCTTAGGTAATTGCTTTCTACATTCAAACTTGCTATTTATCTCTTCATCATAGACACTTCTACTACTTGATAAGGTTTTGGTTATTCCACTAGAGTTGCTTTCCGTTGAATGTTGATATCTTCTTATAACTTCATTTTTTATCCACACACTTTCTCATGGGAAACCTTAATGATACTTTTTTGTTTTTTGTTTTTTTGCTTTGGATATCCCACTTCAAAGCAATAAAAATCATTGATTTGTGTTTTCAGGATCTGAGTTTTCAGAAGACAAGTTCATAGCAAAAATCAAGATGGAGGTAGTGGTATGCAAAGATCAGGTAAAGATGTAGGTTAGATATACTGTTTTTCTGTTTCTAAGGATAAAATCATTCATATTGCACTCTCTAAATTTGACATGGAAAATCTACCGGTTAGATCACCCTTCACTAGACAAATATTGTAGTTCTGCTATTGATTGATGTCTTAGTCTGTTCAATTTTCTCATCCTTGTTGTGCCAAACCGCAGAAGTTATTTTTTTAGGCTATCACATCTTATTATGTGCTTGTTCCTTGAGAAGAGAACAGCAAATCAGTGACGTGCCTAACTTTTGTTTTACATTAATTCATTTTAATCCGTAGGTGGAATCTGTAATTGACAAAATAATCAAGGAAGCAAGAACTGGAGAAATTGGCGATGGAAAAATTTTCGGTAAGATTGGATTTTAACTACCATTTACTAGAATATACTCTTCTCCCTTTACAAGGCGGCATGCTCCAGTTAGCTAACTGAGGGAAATCAACTTATCTCAGTTGTGGCTACCTCTATAGTTATCTACATCAGTTTGTGATATTATTATTCGATTAGAACTAATTAAGCAGAAAGGTGTGTGAAAATATGTTACCTCTTTATTTTTTGTCACTCCATATGACAAAAGTGAGGTCCTAGAGATTCTTCCGATAAATTAATTATTCCTCCCCTCAGCCTTCTTTTCATTTTTTCATGCAATAAATCTCTTTCTTTCAGCCTGCTAAGTGAATAAATTTGCACCAAATGTCGTCATACGAAGTTATGATTGTTAAATATGACTAGAGTTGTTATATCCGTAGGCAACCAAGTGACAAGGTTTTATCTTTTGCAGTGATACCAGTTTCAGATGTAATAAGAGTTCGTACAGGTACAACAGTAAAGTTTTAAGAAAAAGACTACTACATTCTCACTGATGATGCTTATCTTTCTTTGATTTTTCATATATTTTGTCATTTAGAACTCCGTTATCTTTGAATTATTCTTCGTTCAACATAAATACTTATTCTGAGTTATCTGTGATTCATGAATGGTCAGGTGAACGTGGCGAGAAGGCTGAGAGAATGAGTGGCGGACGAGCAGATATGATTTCATCCTCTATTTCTACTTGAAAGGTTTCATGCCGCTATAACTTATCAACAGAAAATAAAGAAAGGTGAGAATGTGATGATATCTCATTGATGTGGTTGCTGTTCCATGTTAAATCTTCGTTAGAACAAACAAACTGAAAGATAACTTCTAATATTGTCCCAGCGTATTAACGCCTAAGTGGGAATATTACCGCATAATATCCTACCGTTCCATGCCTTGCTTGAGCAAGCAACCAAATATCGCGAAAAGGACTTACTGGGCTAAGATAAAGGAGCCGCGGCCTTTGTTTAAATTGTGCTTTGTATTGAAAAAGTGACTACCTAAGACAACTGGTTGTTTATCACACAATTAGATAAAACTCTTCCATTTTTGTTGGAGTGTTGAAGTTTTTAGATCGCAAGTCAATCATTGCTGATCGCTATTTGCAATAATTTTGCCCCGGAAAGCATTCTTTATATTTGCCGCACTTATTTCCCGAAATTATCAATGACTGTATGGTTATTCTTGTTCTCATCTATCAGGTTGGCCGGCCGGGAAAATGTGTGTCCGGACAGAGGAATGACTTCACGGTTCATGCTGCTGCGTGAGGTATTTCGCAAGCCGTTCGAAATGACTCATCTTGTCTCTAACTTTTAGCCAATGCTGGAAACAATGAAATCGATCTTGTCCTCGTTTCGATTACAGTCTCTCAGTTTGTGTGTTTAAGAATGGCATGAACAAGTTTGTTTATCGTTGCCTGGAATCATATGTTTGGTATTTGATACTAGTTCTCTACCACAACATACCAACAAGGTACCCCTTGTGCCAACATGCATTTGAACAAAAATGATAATAAGAATAGAAAATTGGGGCAGAAATAAAAAAATTTATCTTAGTTTTATTAAAATTTCATTTCATATATATGTATATATATATATATATATATATATATATATATAGCAAAATTGATATCCTACGTGACTGTTTGATATATATATATATATATAGCAAAATTGATATCCTACGTGACTGTTTGATGCATGAGAGTACGTGCTTGGGTGTCTGAATTGAACCTAGGCACCTGAGTTGATATAATTTTTTTAAAACTCTTTAGGCTTTCAATTTGATTATAGGGTTTAAGTTAAAATTTTTAAAGATTTTTTATAGAATTTATGCTTTTCAATTGGATTATAGGGTTGATATTATAAAAAATTGAAATCAAAAAATTTTTAACTGAAAAAATTTTAGGTGTTGTATATTAATCGTGGTTGTAATTGCTATCAAAATCTTTTTAGGGAGTGTTTAGGACAGTTTTTATTTTTTGAAAAGTGATTTTTATAAAGATTATCTTGAAGTTAGTGAAAAGTTAAAACATGGAGTGTTTGAAAATAGAAGTTAAAAAATTAATACATGGTAAAGTTTGAGTATTTGATGAATAATTGATTCAAATTTAATTTTTAATTAAATGACAATAATATTCTTAAACTATATAAATTAATTTTTTTCAATTATTTAAATATAATTTTGATAAATCTTCAATGATGTTTTATATATTCATTATTATATTTTGAATATTGTATCAAAATTAATTTTTTTAATAATAAATATGTTTAAAAAAGATATAAAATTAATAAATATAAAAATGATAATATATATATATATATATATATATATATATATATATATATATATATATATATATCCAAATATGTATACAAATTTTAAAAATATAAAATTTTATTTAAAAGTATGGTGACAATTATGTAAAATGATAAATTTATTAAAGATATAAATGTCAACTTTTAATTCAGATCATAAGCAAAAAATAGAAGCAGAATTTTTTTTCAAATTTTTGTTTCCAGTTTTTGAGTAAAAATTGTAGAAGTTAAAGTAAAATCTAACATTCATAAACACTCAAAAGTGCTTTTGTGTAGTTAGAATTTAAAAAATAGTTAGAGAGTGTTTGGGAGAACTTTTACTTATTGAAAAGTGATTCTTGTAGTGATTATCTTGAAGTTAGTAAGAAGCTAAAGTAAGCAGTGTTTGAAAATAGAAGTCAAAAGCTGATACTGTTGGGATCTGAGCGCAGCGGAATATTTATAATAAAGCAAAAATCTGCTCTTAAATCATGGATCTTTTCGTGGTACATATAGTTCTAAACAAAATGATGTGAAAATAAGCATAAACTGAAAACATTCCTTGTAATCCTTTGCTTATTTGTGAATAATATCACGAATATATGAGAGCCCCACGTGTGACTCCTCTAGCGGTATCCACGCGCACAAGATCACGAACTAGATGATCCGTTAGGTGCTAGCCACTTGGATCGATAGAATTCTTTCGGATGCACTACGGATCTAGAGATGCGTCTCCAACTAGAGAAGAAGTAGTCAAAGGCTTCCCGAGAGAGATGGAGAGAAATCGCACAAGAGAGAGACGAAGGAGAAGTGTTTTCTCCTCTTCTTCTAATGGTGGATATATATAGCCTCCAAGGAAGATGAAGAAACATGACTCTTCATATTCTTCATTAATTTATCATAATTGCGACTTTTGAAACTCTCCATTAATAATCCTTAATAGAGACTTTTCGTCTTCTCCATTAATGATAATTAATAGAGACTCTTCATTTTCTCCATTATTGCCACAATAATTGTGACCTTTCATATTCTCCAAAGAGAATAAGAGATAAATTTACTCTCTCTTCTCTTCATCAAATAAATCCATATTTGATCTTGATCCGTTCTCGCTTCCGATATTTCAGAAATAATTAATAATCCAATTAATTCTTATTCAGAAATAATAAATTGATTAATTTTAGTATCCACTAAATAAATCAACTACAGATACTGTTCGCGTCTATGTGCTATGCGTGCGACCCTCTAGGTTCTATACACGAAGGCAGTGTAAATCCATACACAGACTAAGGTAACCGTCTAGCAACAGTTTTTAGCCACCCAACGTGATAGAATATTAGTTATAAACTAAAACCTCTATGAACCGATTACTGTGTAATTCAATCTCTTCATCTTTATCCTACATCCCAATTAATTCGGTGTCGTATGCATCATCACCAATTAATTGTTTTACTTGATTTCCAAGATATAATAGACTCATCTTGAATGATAATCATTCTTCCCATGGCCATGGATTTCGAGTCACTAATATCTGTATCAAGCGACCAAGATGTTAACTCCCAAATCCAAGAGAGTGATGAATCCTCTATTGACTCAACACTATTCTCTCTACGTTTTGTCATACACCCAATTACCGTATTAATCACAATTCGATTAAAGATTGCTGTTAACAGCATCAAAGTACATAACTCCACGCATAGAATATATGAAGGTCTCAAGTCAAAAGATCAGTTATACTCGTTTATTAAGACGAACTACCAATGATGCTTAATATGTGGTGTTCTCTTAAGCGGGTCGTGTCCAGTGTACCTCTAAACTCAAGGCACCCTCAAGTACAACTTGGATATCCATCCCTCCGGTCTATCTTGACCTAGTCATACTTAGCGTTGATCTAGATATCTATGTCCCCTTTAGATATCTATCCGATCAAGGACGATTTTCAGAATAATATAACAATTAATCTGTGGGACTTTATCACTAATCATATACGTACAGAAAAGTAAATGATTAATGACAAATACTTGCCTTTATTAAAATAATTATCAATAAACACATAAAAGTGTCTTGGCACATAAGTGCACACACTAACAGATACAAGATAAAGTTTGAGTGTTTGGGAGAATAATTGCTTCGCTTAATTTTTAATTGAATTACAATAATATCCTTAAACTATATAAATTAATCATTTTTAATTATTTAAATATAATTTCGATACTATCAATAATTTGTTCACATAATTATTATTATATTTTAAATAGTGATATAATTATTATTATATTTTAAATATAGTATTAAAATTAATTTTTTTATAATTTGAATTTGAAAAAATATATAAAATTAATAAAAAATAAAAAATAAAAAATAAAAAAATAATATAATTTATATAAATATAATATATATATCTATATATATAATTCTAAAAATGTACAATATGATATATATAATCAGGTAAAATGTTATATTATTTAAGGATATAAATATTATTTTTTAATGTTATATCATAAATAAAAAAGCAAAAGCAGGTAGAAGCATCAAATTCTTGCTTCTAACTTCTGAGCAAAAGTAACAGAAATTAAAGCAGAATCTAGCCTTCCCAAATACTCAAAAGTGATTCTGTATAGCCAGAATCTAAAAAGCAGGTAGCAGAAGCTCTCTCAAACACTCCCTTAGTAGAAGCTCTCCAAAATACTCTCATAAAGTAGTAGATGTTTTAAGTTTTTAAAAGATTTTTAATTTTTTTATTATCTTTGTTATTATTATTATTATTTTAAAAAGCCTATGGTTAAGGCTTCTGCCCGCTGCCGCATTTGAGTGCCACAAGATAGGTGCGTTTGATATGCTTATTTTTTATTTTTATTTTCGTTAGAAAATACGATTTTTTGAAAAATATGTTTGGTTTATATTTTCCAGCCTTGTTTTCCAGAAAAAGATATAGCGTTTTCTGGAAAACTAGAGAATGAAATAAAGTCATTTTTCAAAAAATAAAAAAATAGGATTTTCTGAAAAATAAAAATAGAAAAAGGAGCAAACCAAACACTCCTTAAGACTTTTAATGCACAACATGCCCTCTAGCAATGTCAAGGGCGTCGTCAACGGCTTGCCTCTCCTCCTCTACGCGGAGCGGTGGGTGGAGCTCAATGCTGACTTCCTTCGTCGCATCTTCCCTAAGATCGAGTGGAAGGCCCTCGCCGGAGTCGCCCACGCGGTCGGCTACTACGATCTCCCAAACGAGGCTGGCGCCACGATGCTGGAATCCGAGGACTTCCTCCGTCGCTTCCACTATGTGTTGCTCGAGATCCACATGGAGGAGGGTGATCTCATCTGCCCTGATAACGGCCGTCGGCTCCCCATCGACAAGGGCATCCCCAATATGCTCCTTGACGAAGATGATGTGATTCCAAGATCAAAATGGTTGGAGTTGAGGTACCCGTCACCTTCCTCTTCCTCAGTTAATAATGGAGGTATGGGAATAAGAACTCATTCACGTTTCTCCATAAATAAAGGTTGGGAAGAGACATCTTCCTCTTATAAATATGCATTCAATTATAAGTGAAAAAGTAAACGAGTAGAATATCAAATATTGGTATTTGATTCGTTAAACTTTGAAAGGCGATTCGATTTATGATCTCTCTTCCGACAACACTTGAGAAGTACTAAGGCTAATGAATATACTGTAAGTATTTACATATCTTGTCTCTTGTGTTCCATATCATAGATCTAAGAATGATATATCATATATTTCAAACAATAGTATTAGAGCGATTTAGAAATGCATGTTCGACTTTGCAATTACAATGCATGTATGTTCAAATTAAAATGATACCGTGCACTTTGAAATGTTGTTTATGATATATCATTCTTAGATTTATGACATGAATCATAAGAAACAATATCTCTGTAAAAACTTACAGTGTTTGCTGTTAATCTTGGTACTTGTTACTTATTGTCAGAAGAGAGATCATAGATCAAACCACCTTCAAATCTTCGCGAACCAAATTTCAATATTTGATGTTCTCTTCTCTTACTTTTTCACTTACACTAGGACGCATATTTATAAGAGGAAGTTGTCTCTTCCCCTATCTTTATTTATGGAGGAAGGTGAATTAGTGACTCTTCCATACCTCCATTAATAGAGGAAGATGAATATGAAGGGGTATCCTTGTTGGAGGAGTTGCTCCTTTTTCGGAGAGTTTACAACAAATTAAAATTACAGAAAATAATTTCAACTTAACTATTGAGTGGCCCGAGCTGAATTCCTGAGTTCCCGAACGAGCTCCGGAGCTGAATTCCCGAGTTGAATTCCCAAGCTAGAATTCCAAGCGAGCTCCTGAGTTGAATTCCCGAGCTGGAATTCCTGAGCTAGCTCCCGAGTAGAGTTCCTCGAGCAGTATCTCCCGAGCTCTCGAGCCGAGTTCCCGAGTAGTAGTCGGACGTCTCCCGATCAGGAAGTTGTTGAGGCATGCGCAACGCAGTTTCCTTGAAACAGATTTGTCCTCCTCCGGCGGTGCTTCGAGGCTCAGATGGATGTCTGTTTCTCAGGATACAACAGCCGAACCACGGGCACAACGGAGCACTCGTTGCTCGTGGCGAACTGAGAAAATACCCGAACACTATCAACGGAGGTCGGGAACGAGGTGGAGTGGAGGAGAATTTCTCTGTATCTCTTTTGCTCTCGGTCACAACTCCTTTAGATAGGCTCAGACCCTCGCAGTAATCAATGACGAATTAATCGTCATTTACTGTCAATTAACCAGCCAGATTCAAATATCTGGGGGTTACTGCTTGGATAAATTTTACCCCGATCGATCGGACATTCGACGCGCGTAGGTCGTGTACGCACACGAGTTCACTTGGTTCAGTACAA
Source organism: Boesenbergia rotunda (assembly GCA_024364735.1). Lineage (NCBI taxonomy): Eukaryota > Viridiplantae > Streptophyta > Magnoliopsida > Zingiberales > Zingiberaceae > Boesenbergia > Boesenbergia rotunda. The sequence continues at coordinate 131,130 of JAGFNQ010002079.1, read as the reverse complement.
ATTCAGGCCATGGATTTGCACCCCCTGCGCACCCACGCGTGAGAGAGAGTCTCTCCCCTAGCATTTGTTCACAACTATCATGCTTGTGAAATAATATAAACCAACATTTATGCCTTGAAACTCCCAATGTGGGACTAAAGCCCCACTCACAATGGAATCCTCTAGAAAGTCCCACCACCTCCCTTTCCATTTACACTATATATCCAACAACCCTTTCACCTTCTCAACTCTAATATTTCCTACTAGTTCAAGTCAATTAATGAAGATCATCTAGTGAATTTTGTAGGGTTATTTCATTCTAAATTATCAATCTACTTGTTGCACTTTACTCATGATATTGTACATTATTGCAATTTATATATATTTTTTTATCATGTACCAAGTAAATTCAGAAATCATGGTGGCTGCCCCAGCTTCACCAATAGTTCAATTATTTTAGGTGTTTTTTGGTGAGAATTGTTGGATGTGGTTCCGGGGTTACTGTCGGGAGGATGCAAGCTGATATGATATATCATTGAGATTAGTGTTCGACACTATCTCCGTAAAATAATATTGTTCCGCTACATCTCTTCCCCTATCTTTATTCATGGAGGAAGGTGAATAAGTGTCTCTTCCCATACCTCCATTAATGGAGGAAGATGAATGTGAAGGGGGTACCCTTTCACATTCTCCTACTCGTTTAAGTCAATCCATAAAGATCATCTAGTGAATTTTGTAGAGTTATTTCATGCTAAATTATCAATCTATTTGTTGCACTTTACTCATGATATTGTACTTATTGTCAATTTATATATATTTGTTTATAATGTACCAAGTAAATTCAGAAATCATGGTGGCTGCCCGAGCTTCACCAATAGTTAAATTATTTTAGGTGTTTTTTTTTCGTGAGAATTATTGGATGTGATTCCGAGATTGCTGCCGGGAGGATGCAAACTGATATGATATATCATCGAGGTTAGTGTTCAATACTATTTCTGTAAAATGATATTGCTCCGTCACAGGTGCTCATGGATAGCAGCAATTCGTTTCCAAAGATATAACGATGATGCCTCGAAATAATTAACACTATAAATTTCGAGATCAACAAACCTTCTCATAGACATTTTGGACTCTGGATGCACAAGATGAGATGAATGCCAATGAACAAATTTCAAGACCAGCAAACATTCTTGTAGGCATTTTGGACTCTGGATGTACAAGATGAGATGAATGCTAATGAACTTTGAATGATTGAATGATTGGATCCATCATCTAGGAAACTCTATTTATACAAGGAAAGAGGCGAGACACGTACCCTTTGGTGAGTGGGTGCGACCTTTGGTTTAGGATTGATCTGGATCGTTCGATCTGGAGGGTTGTAACCCTTCAGATAGTCCTTTGATCTCAACAGCCAAATTCGATCTGACGCTTTAGATCAAGTCTCTTCACCAACGGTCAGATCGTGATTCTTTATGATCAACACTCCAGATCGTGTCACTTGCGATCCAACACCTCTTTTCGATTTAACGGTGTCATTCATTCGTCCAGTCAGCAGTCCAATCATCTCTCCTCCTACCTGAGTGTCGTAGGCACTGCCACGTCACCTGGAGCATTTAAGCTCCTCAATCCTCCTTGTGATGGTGCGAAGTGCATAGTGCGTCAACAAAGCATCCACTGCGTGCGTGCGCACGTGGCGGGTGGCTCGCCTGTGAGAAGAGACTATCTGTGTTTTTTTTTTTACTTCATTAACACAGGAACTCATATAAGAATGTAAACACCTTAAAAAATTTCAGATGTGAGACTATTTCTCATCTACTTCCTTCTTTGTCAATTTTGGACTGACTTTAAATAATTAATTTCTCATTCACCCGTAATAGGTTTTGAGCAAATTAATAGTCTAGATTAATCTACGCGAAATGCATATTTCAATTTTGAAGTCAATTCTAACTTTCATCGATTTTTGACACCTGGATTTTTCTCTGTAAAATCGTATTTAATCTTTTTAAGACCCAAATACAAGAATTGAATCTCGATTGCTTGAAAAATATACCCCGACTCTTAGCATAACACTCCATGGTGTCTCTTTGGAGCAATAAGTTAATCTATAGCATACTAAAGTTCTAGATTGCTCGATAAGTTTCTTGCAATGATTATCATCTGAAAATGGGGGAATGCCGAACACCCAGTCGAGCACATTTCGTGAACTTTGTTTTCATCGAATCACTTCTGTAATGTTTGGGGTTGCACCAATGTCGCGGAACTAGTATCTCGCCCTTTCTAAGCTATGACTTGGTGCTCAGTAATGTTGTTGGAAGAAAAAAGTTTGATCATCCGGGCGAGTGGTTTTTGGAGGGGATTGGAGGCCCGGTCGGGTTCGATCGAGCGTGACCCGGGTCAAGGAAGGACAAGCCGGGTTATCCTCGGTCTCATGGGCCGGACCTGAGGCTTGGCAGGAAGAATGGAGATCGAGGCAGATAAGGCCCCGGTTCGGGTTCAGACATTCGGGTTCGGTCACCCGAGGCCGACCACTCGGGGTCCGTCACCCGAGGTCGATCACTCGGGGTCCGTCACCCGAGGCCAATCACTCGGGGTCGGTCGCCCGAGGTCGGCCACTCGGGGTCAGTCCCCTGAGGTCGGCCACTCGGGGTCCGTCACCCGAGGTCGGCCACTCGGGGTCAGTCACCCGAGGTTGGTCAGTCGAGGTCAATCACCCGAGGTTGGCCACTCGGGGTCAGTCACCCGAGGTCGGCCACTCGGGGTCAGTCACCCGAGGTCGACCACTCGGGGTCCGTCACCCGAGGTCGGTCACTCGGGGTCAGTCAGCAGGTCGGTCACTCGGGTCGGGTGTCCCTAGCCGAGCGCCCTGAGTTCGCCCCACGTATGGAGGCTTAGGATCCAAACTTATCCGACCGACCCAGACTACGAGTTAGGGCAAGCCGACCGAGCAATCATAGGACCACCTCTGCAGTAATAATGTAGCAGACCTCTGACATAATCATCACCTGACAGAGCTGCCTGACAGAGCCGCCAAATGTTAATGAGAATCAGAAGAGGCAGTTCAGACAGGGTGTCAGGCGGCTGTAGCAGTCTCACTGGGTTAATAAAGCTGCCACGGGTTCAGTCTGCTAACTGATCACTCCTTAATGAGACAGGATAGCTCTGACATGACAGAGAGCTTCCCCTCCCCTATATAAACCCCCCTTTGGGCTCCAAGGGAGGGATTACTACCATTTGCAACCCCAAACTCCACTTTGTGCTCCCGATTTGGTCCGACTCGAGTGATTGAGATTTGGTCTTCGATTCAGCCCGACCCCGACCTCTCGAGCTATAGCAGACCAAGTCATCCGAGTAAGAACCGGTCTTCGCTTGTCGACAAGATCAAATTTGGCGCCATCTGTGGGAATCTGCCTGATCGAAAGCTGAAGATGAGTGATTCCAATCGGGTGACCGTGACACTTTCACAAGAAGACCTTGATTTGCTGGTAGCAGCCAAAGCTCAAAAACTGACAGCAGAGCAGAGAATGGCCGCCCGTCCCACTCAGGAGGGTCCAGCCGAGCCCACAGCTCGCGTGGGCACTGAAGGAGGAGTTCGCCAGGGGGACATCCTTCATTTTCACCGAGCACTATTCGACCCAGCAGAGGGGGCGAGACAGTCTGATCCTCATGAAGCTTCCTCCAGTCAAGCCAGAGCCAACAAAGGGAAAGCTCCCCTTAGTCAGACCCCTGTTGAGCACACTGGGTTCCCCTTTTCCAGCCAAGTCTTATAGGAGCCGGTTCCCAAGCATTTCCGACTCCTATCCATCCCTGAGTATGGAGGGGCTACAGACCCAGAAGAGCATCTGATGAAGTTTGAGAATGCTGCGCTGCTACATCAATACTCAGATGGCATAAAGTGTCGAGCCTTCTTGACTACCTTGGCAGGGTCGGCTCAACGGTGGTTTGACAGACTCCCAGAGGGATCTGTAAGAGACTTTACTGACTTCAAGAGATTGTTTCTCCAACACTTTGCAAGTAGTAAGAGATACCATAAGACCAGCTCGAACCTCTTCACCTTGAAGCAGGGCCCCAAGGAGCCCTTGAAGGCTTACATTAGAAGATTCAATCAGGTCGCGTTGGATGTACCTGCCGCCACATCTGAGGTGCTGATCAGTGCCTTTGCCCAAGGCTTACAGGAAGGTGAATTCTTTAGGTTACTGATCTGGAAGCCTCTAAAAGACTTTGAAAGCCTCCTAGACAAAGCTACTAAGTATGTAGATGTGGAAGAAGCGCAAGCTGCCATACGGCCGGAAGCCAGACCTACACCCGAGACCCCTCAGCATCATCAGAGAACTATGCCTCCTGGAGGACCTCTCAGAAGTCTCCGAGCTATGGAACACAGGCAGGGAGCCGAGCGGGGTATAGTTCAGCAGGTGGCTCAGGGTTGCCTCCCTGTCAGATGACAACCCTACTGTTCCTTCCATAACAGCCACACCCACGACCTCCAGGACTGCTGGCAAGCCGGTCGAGGTCGGGGTCGCACTGGCCGAGGGACCCCGAGAGGAGCTCATCAGGGAGGTAGCCGAGGCCGAGGAAGAATACCACTGAATCAGCAAGAGCCTAATGCCCGGGCGACCACTCCTGCGGCCAGACAATTATTCCAGACCCCCAGCTCCCCCGGGTAAGGGAACACCAATGAAGAACAAGCTAACCAACAAAACGCTGTGCATGGGTCCATCAATGTGATCTCCGGTGGCCCTACTTATGGAGACTCTAACCGAGCCCGGAAATCTCAGGTCAGGCGTCTGGACATATATCAAGTGGGCAGCAGTTTGGCCCAGGCTCAAGGGCCACAAATTTGTTTCGGCCCTTCAGACCTGCAGGGAGTGGAAGTGCCCCATGATGATGCACTGGTCATCACTGCTGTCATAGCCAATTATCAGGTCCACAGGACCATTGTAGACATGGGGAGTTCAGTAAACATTTTGTACCTAAAAGCATTTGAGCAGCTACATATTGAGATCACCGAGCTGCAGCCTGTGGCCACGCCTTTGTTTGGATTCAGAGGAAATGAAGTCCAGCCCCTCGGCTAGATCAAATTGGCCATCTCACTTGGAGAAGAGCCTTTGAGGAGAATCAGGTGGTCAACTTTCCTAATGGTGGATTCACCTTCTGCTTACAATGTTATCTTGGGAAGGCCAGCTCTCAATGAATTCCGAGCAGTGACATCAACCTTCTACCTGAAGGTAAATTTCCAGTGGGAGACCGAGTGAGGGAGGTCAGAGGGGATCAGAAGGTAGCGCGCCGATGCTATGTTGATGATGTCCGAACAGAGATCAGGAAGACCTTCCGAGCCTCTCCTGCTAGTTGTAATATGGTGCAGCCCTCTCCCTGGGCTGAGTTGATAGAGGAGAAGGAAAAGGTCCAGCTCCTGCCCGACCGAGAAGAGACCAAGGTGAGGGTAGCCCCTGGACTGCAGCCCGACCTCAAACAGCAGTTGGTAGAGTGCCTGACCGAGAATCAAGATGTATTTGCCTGATCCCAGCGAGATCTGAAGGGGGTCAGACCCGAGGTCATGGAACACAAACTGCATATTTTTCCTGATGCCAGACCGGTGATGCAAAGGAAGAGAGATTTTAGCCCTGACCAGAGCAAAATCATCCAGGCAGAAGTGGAAAGGCTGCTGGAGGCAGAACATATCTGAGAGGTGCAATTCCCAGCTTGGCTGGCCAATGTGGTGCCGGTCTCCAAACCAGGAGACAAATGGAGAGTCTGCATAGACTTTAGAGATCTCAATAAGGCCTGCCCCAAAGACTGCTACCCACTCCCCCGAATCGATCAGATGGTAGACTCCACTGCAGGGAGTGAGCTTATTTGCATGCTGGATGCTTATCAAGGGTACCATCAAGTGCCGTTGTCCCCAGATAATCAAGAAAAGGTTAGCTTTGTCACAGGCGAAGGCACCTACTGTTACACGGTCATGCCCTTCAGGCTCAAGAATGCAGGGGCAACATACCAAAGGCTGATGAACAAGGTGTTCAAAAAACAACTCGGGAGGAATGTGGAAGTATATGTAGATGATATTCTCATCAAATCTCTCAGGGCTGCCGATCTGATAGCAGACGTGAGAGGAACTTGTTGTACTCTCAGGAGGTATGGCTTTAAGCTCAATCCATCTAAGTGCCTATTTGGAGCTAAGAGTGGAAAATTTCTCGGCTACATCCTGACTAAACGAGGAATAGAAGCTAATCCGGGCAAGGTAAAAGCTCTGCTAGACATGCCTCCACCCAGGAACTTGAAGGAAGTCCAGCGTCTGACGGGAAGGATCATAGCCCTCTCCCGATTCATCTCTCGGTCGGCTGATAGGAGTCTGCCCTTCTTCAAGATTTTGCGCAAGGCCACCAAGTTCCAGTGGGATGCTGAGTGTGACCAAGCATTTGAAGAACTGAAGACTTACTTGATCAGCCTGCTGATCCTAGCTAAGCCTGAGGAGGGAGAGCCATTATATGTTTATTTGTCGGCTACTGAGGGAGCCGTGAGTGCTGTACTTGTAACCCAAAAGGAGACTGAGCAACAACCTGTATACTTCTTTGGGCATTTACTTAAGGAACTCGAGTGTAGGTATACTACACTCGAGAAATTGGCCTACGTTCTTGTATTGATGGCTCGGCGCTTGCGCCCCTACTTCTTGGCTCATCCTATCCGAGTGCTGACCAATAGCACGCTCGGGAAGGTGCTGGTTAACCCCGAAGTTTCAGGTCGGATGGTTAAGTGGACAACGGAGTTGAGTGAGTATGATATCCAGTACCAGTCCCGGACTGCAATCAAAGCTCAAGCGTTGGTCGACTTTCTCAGTGAACTTCATATTGAAAGGGAAGAAGAGACTTGGAAGGTGTATGTAGATGGTTCGACCACTCGGGCGGAGAGTGGCATTGGAGTCTTGTTAGTGTCTCCTAAGGGAGATCAACTTCACTTGGCCGTGCATCTAGAGTATCGGGCCACTAACAATCAGGTAGAGTATGAAGCTCTCCTGATTGGCTTGCAAGCCGCCAAGCATGTAGGAGCCACTCGGGTCATATTACACTTAGACTCTCAGTTGGTGACTCGGCAAGTGGCAGGGCAATTCGAAGTAAATGATGAGAAGTTACAAGTTTATGTGGATGCCTACAAGCAATTGCAAACCAAGTTTCAGGAGGTTCAGGTCTTACAGATCCCCCGAGGAGACAATTTCAAAGCTGATGAGTTGGCTAGGCTGGCCAGCGCCATCCATCCATGGGTCTTCACTCGGCCTTCACCTCAAGTCATGCTAGTGGCTCAGATTGGAAGGGAAACAGAAATAGAAGTACAAGGAGACTGGAGGGCTCCATTCATATCCTACCTACGAGAGGGGACTCTCCCTGACAGTCCTGAGCAGGCAAGAATACTGAAGATAAGAGCGGCTCATTTCACTCCGATAGGAGATGCACTATACAAGCGAGCCTTTTCTCGGCCGTTACTCAGGTGCCTCGGGGAGGAAGATGCAAATTATGTATTGAGAGAAGTACATCTGGGGTCCTGCGGAAATCACTCAGGAGGTCGGTCTATGGCCCAGAAGGTCTTGCTTGCTGGTTACTTTTGGCCTACACTCAAGAAGGATGCCGAGAAGCTAGCCCTCTCTTGCCTTTCTTGTCAGAAGCATCATAATCTATCCCATCGGCCGATCCAGATGTTGAGAACGTCCACTGTGTCCTGCCCCTTTGATCAGTAGGGTATGGATATAGTGGGATCATTCCCCTGGGTAGTTGCTCAGAAGAAGTTCTTGTTGGTGGTGGTGGATTACTTTTCCAAGTGGATTGAGGCAGAGGTTCTGACCCGGATCACCGAACAGGCAATAAAGAAATTCTTGTGGCAAAACATTTTCTGTCGATATGGCATACCACACAAGTTGGTGTCAGACAATAGTTGGCAGTTCCAAGGTTGGAAGATAAGGGAATGGTGTGAAGGCTTTGGGATCAAACAGACATTCACCTCAGTGGCATATCCCCAAAGTAATGATCAGGCAGAGGTAGCTAATAGGGAGATTTTGAAGGGGCTCAGGACCAAGTTGGACCAGGTAGGTGGATCTTGGGTGGATGAGTTGCCTGATATTCTATGGGCCCTCCGGACCATCCCCAAAGAAGGGTGAGGTTGCACTCCTTTCCAGTTGGTATACGGTAGTGAAGCTATAGTTCCCATGGAGGTTGGCTGCGAGTTTGACAGAAGACGTCTGTACGGGGAGGACAATGCGGAGAAAAGGCGTTTGGAGCTCGATCTGATTGAGGAGGTGCGGAGTCAGGCTGTGGTTCGCATGACTGCTTATCAACAGAGGATGCGGCGCCGGTATAACCAAGGAGTCATACCCAGAAGCTTTCAAGTGGGCGATAAGGTATGGAAGAGAATCAAACCGGTGGGAGAAGTGGGCAAGTTGGAACCTCAGTGGGATGGACCCTTCTTGGTGGTGGAAGCATTAGGGTCGGGAGCTTACTATTTGCACACTACAAAAATATGAAGCAATAGCGATGGACATTTTTAATAGTCCGTCGCAATTGGCGACGGATATATAGTATCCGTCGCCAAAGTTGAGCGGCAAGTCAAAATCATAAATATAGCGACGGACAGGGTCAACATCTGTCGCTAGTGCGACGGATAATATAAATTATCCGTCGCTAGTTGTAAGCGATGGGTCAAACCGCCTAAATATAGCGACGGGATTGGTCAACGCCGTCGCTAATCAGCGACGGGCAAGTTAATCCGTCACAATATTTCTTAAAAAGGGCGATGACCCCCTTCCCCCGCGGCCACGTGAACCCTAGCGACGGTCGATTTCCCACCGATTCTCCTCCGGCGATTCTCCGTCGATTCTCCTCCGGTGATTCTCCGTCGATTCTCCTCCGGCGAACCCTCCTCCGATCCCAAGTACACTAGCTAAGCTCCATTTGCCGTATCAACTCCGTTTGTTTTTGCTAACGCGGCGCCGTCGTCTTCTCCGGGCAGCCACGGATCTTGGCACGGCCGCGCGCGGCCTCCCGCGGCCGCTCCCGTCCTCCGGCGGCCTCGCCCGGCCAGGCGCGGCCTCGCATTTGCAAGCGCTGCCTGCTGGCGGTCGCGGGCCAGTCCGGTCGGGCACCGCCTGCTGCGGCCGTGCGCCGCCTGCTGCGGCCGGCGGCCCCTACTTTTAGATTAATTGAATTAATTTGATTAATTAGTGTTTTTAGGTGATATTAATTGAAATAATTAGATTAATTGATTTAATTTGATTAATTCAATAATTAACTAGTATTTTAATTAGTTAAATTATCATTTAATTATTTTAGATAATAATTTCCTTAGTTAAATCATAAATTATGTAATTAATTGATCAAATGTTTGATTTATTTTAGGTTAATTGTTTGGTTAATTAGAATAATTAGATGATTAATTGTTTGTTTAATTAGATTAATTGATTTATTAATTAGATATTATTTGATTAATGTTAGATTAACTGTTTGAATAATTAGATTAATTTGTTGATTAATTCTTTCATTACGTAGAATAATTGATTCATTATTTATATAATGTTTGATTAATTAGATGTATTTTGTGGTATAACATCAATATCAAATTTTAATATGCATGGATCATAATATGTGTGGTTTTATTTAAATTGTCTTATCTGAATTCAGATACAATGTATCTGAACAAGGCATGGATGTATAATAGGTTAGACAATGGATTTATCCGTGACGAATTTTTTGCTGGAGTGGAAGAATTTGTAAACTTTGCAAAGGGTCATCCTGAGTGTTTGAATGGCACAGAGTTGAAGTGTTCATGTAATCAACGCAAATATAGAAATACAGCTTTCCGTGATGAAGATACAGTGAAAACTCATATCATCAGGTATGTGTTTGTTCCAGATTATTACAACTGGTATTGTCATGGAGAGCCGTATGTATATGAATTTGGTGGACCTTCTGTTGCATCATCATCGAACTCAATTAGACCAGAGACATCATATAACCCTGCTGATGCAATGCAATCAATGGTTTACGATGCAATGAATGCTTTTGATCAATCAAATGTAGAACAAGTACCTACTTCTGATGTTCAGAAAATGTATGACATGTTAAAGGTTAGTGAAAGAGAATTATGGGAAGGTATTCCTTCTGGTCATTCTCAATTATCTGCTACTGTAAGATTATTGAATATGAAGGCAGAACATCATTTCTCAGAATGATGTTATGATGACGTATGTCAACTTATGTCAGAGTTGCTTCCAACTGATAACTGCATGAGTGATAGTTTCTACAACACTAAAAAATTAATCAGAGACTTGAGTTTGCCAGTTGAGAAGATACATTATTGTGTTAATAATTGCATGATCTTTTGGAACCAAGATAGTGAATTGATGGAATGCAAAATCTGTAACCATCCTCGTTACAAGCATGGTGCTCGCATGGTAAATCAGAAGAAGAAGAAAAATATTCCTTACAAAGTCATGTATTATTTTCCTTTGACTGCTAGACTCCAACGTTTGTATGCATCAGCAGCAACAGCAAGTCATATGATCTGACATCAAAACCATGGACATGATGGAGACATTATGTGTCATCCTTGTGATTCTCCTGCATGGAAACATTTAGATTCAACATTTTCTTCCTTTGCTATGGAACCACGTAATGTCAGACTTGGATTTTCTGCAGATGGATTTCAGTCATTTGGAAGTTATGGACAACAATATTCATCGTGACCTGTTATCTTAACACCATACAACTTACCACCATGGATGTGCATGAAAGATGAATTCATGTTTCTTACTGTTTTAATTCCAAGTCCTCAAAATCCAAAAGGGCACATAGATGTTTTTTTACAACCTTTGATAGCTGAGCTGAATTATTTATGAAATATAGGTTCAGAGACGTATGACATTGCTACAAAGTCAAACTTTTTAATGCATGCAGCATTGTTATGGACTATTAGTGATTTTCCTGCTTACTCAATGTTATCAGGATGGAGCACAGCTGGAAAGTTAGCATGTCCACATTGTATGAGTGAGTCAGATGCATTTTCTTTGCCCTGCAGTGGCAATATTTCTTGGTTTGATAATCATCGGAAATTTTTACCTCTTGATCATCCGTTCAGAAGAAATAAGAAACATTTCAAAAATAATGAAGTAGTTAGGAAGCTACCTCCATTTGGGATGTCAGGCGAAGAAGTGTTAAATGAAATTGATAGTTATGGATTTCTACCAGTATATCAGGATGGATCAGATGATATCAACAAATATATTGTTAGAGTCAACAAAAGTGGTTGGAGGAAAAGAAGTATTTTTTGGGAGCTTCTATATTGGAAATATTTACTATTCGTCATAATTTGGATGTGATGCATATTGAGAAAAATTTCTTTGATAACATCATTAATACTGTCTTAAATGTGCATGGGAAAACAAAAGATACAACAAAATCTCGTGAAGAATTAAAACAATTAGTGAGCAGGCCTGAGTTGCATCAGAATGAAATAACTGGTAAATATCCGAAGGCTTGTTATACATTGGACAAAGAAAGTAAGCAAGCATTGTGTTCTTGGTTGAAAAACATAAAATTCCCAGATAGATATGCCTCTAATATGTCTCGTTGTGTGGATACGAATAGATCTAAAATGGTTGGAATGAAGAGTCATGATTGTCATGTGTTCATGCAAAGATTAATTCCAATAGCTTTCCAAGAATTACTTCCTAATAATGTTTGGCAAACACTTACAGAATTAAGCCTTTTTTTTCAAAAATTTGACTTCCAGAGTTGTTACGATAGCAGATATGTTACGCCTTCAGACAAAGATTCCTTTAATACTATGTAAGCTTGAGCGAATCTTTCCACCAAGCTTTTTTGATTCAATGGAGCATTTGCCTATTCATTTACCTAGCGAGGCACAGATTGGTGGTCCTGTACAATACAGATGGATGTATCCATTTGAAAGGTTTCTTAGAAAATTAAAGAATAATGTGCGTAACAAAGCAAGAGTTAAGGGATCAATATGTAATGCATATCTGGTTGAAAAAGCAAGTTCATTTTGCTCCTATTACTTTGCTGAAAATGTGAAAACTAGACATCGAAAGTGTCCACGCAATCAAGATGACATTCCATCAGTTGACCCAGACATTCTTTTTATTTTCAAGTATCTTGGAAGAGCAATGGGTTCAACTCTATCTAGACGGTTAAATGACAAAGAATATCATGCCGCTAGGACATATATCCTCTTAAATTGTGAAGATGTCAAACCATACCTAAGGTATTATCTCTTGTTGTAATGAAACTAATATCAAATAATATAATCAAATTTCTGGTATGATATCAAATGAACTTATATGTCAGGTTATACCAACAACAGTTGTACATCCAAAATCCATCGATAAGTCCAAATGAGGTAGATCGAAAGATAGAAGAAGATTTTGCATTTTGGTTTCAAATATATGTAAGTGAGTTAATATGCATTTTTTTGTTAACAATTCTTGATTACTTATTAATCTAATTTGATCATCCACCACTATTATAGATCAATGATGACAGAATTTCAACTGTACAAGATGAAAGAATTAAAAATCCCGCATTTGGACCTCTTCGTACTGTGACAGTCTACTCGGGGTATTACGTGAATGGATACAGATTTCATGTGAGCCAACGTGATTCAGGGATGCTAACATATAATTCTGGCATCAGTGTCAAAGGATCAACAAACAATAATGATAATGAATTTGACTATTATGGCAAGCTAGAGGAAATTATCGAAGTTGAATACCCAGCGTTACCTTTCAAAAGATGTGTATTATTCAGGTATTCTTGGTATGATCCAACTCCAAGGATGGGCACAAGGAAACATCGGTTATACAATTTAGTTGAGGTTAATTCAAGCAAAAGATTCAACAAATTCGAACCATTCATTTTTACGGTGCAAGCTGGTCAAGTCTTTTATCTGGAGTACCCAACTAAGAGAAGACGACCTAGTGAATGACTTGCTGTATGTCAAATGAAGCCTAGGTCAACAATTGAAATGCCAAATACGATCACTGTCCAAAACTCCGATGCTTATCAAAATGAAGAAGTGATAATCAACTCCGTGGATTCAGAAATACAATCAGCATCTCAATTACTTATAGATGAGAATGTCTCTTACGAGGAAATTGATGATGGTGAAATATCTAGCACTGAGGAGGTCGATGTATTAACGGATTTAAGCGATGAAAACTTACATGTTAATTTAGTTACATCAGATTAGGATGAGTTAGATGTATTGAACATTAACTAATCAGAGTTTGTATTAAGATGAGTTGTTACCCTATCGCCAATGACACAGATGCCAGCCCTTCCTGCCCCTCGTTTTGACGCTCCGGATACACAGATGTCAGCCGCTCCCGCTCCCGCCCATCGGTTTGAGTCTCAGGACACACAGGATCCTGAGCATCCCACAGAGGAGTAGAGATATTATAGTGGTATGATCAATTTTTCACCTACTTGTTTTCATTAAAAATGTATTAAGTTATTATATTCATAATGATTGTTTTCTTATTACTCCATTTATGTTTACAGATTTCACATTATCAGAGTTGATTTCAGATTTCTTCTTTTGCTTGAAAGGTATGAATATTGGATATTATTCCTTTATTGTTTCTTATTTGTTATTTTTCATTTACATATTTAATATTATTAGAGTTATCTTCTATTTGTTAATTTTCTTCTATTAGAGTTTTTTCTATTACATATGCTTACATTATTTGTTATTTCTTATTGGTATCAATTCATATTTCTTTCTTTATTGGATTGCTTTCTTATTGTTTTTTCTTCTATTGTGCAGGAATATTTTTCCTTTCCATCCATTATTCACTCTGATATTCATGTACGTAATGATTCTCTACTAAACTCTCATTTTTTATGTATATAGTTTTCTTTTATTTACTTTGACATTTGTTACTTTCTTTATTGGTATAAGTTTACTCTTGTTTCAAAGTTTGGACTCTATACGTTTGGAAATTAAACTTTGGATTGAATAGTGGATTCAGATTAAAAGTTTCGATGTTGTGAATGTATTGGATTGGAAATGTTAGTTTGGATGTTGTGAATCTATTGGATTGTATTGGATTGGATTGGAAATGTAAGTTTGGATTGTTGTGAATGTTTAGATGTTGAAATATATAATTCTGTTTGATATTTGTTTAGATATTTGTATATGTTATTAATGTATACAGAGGAATTGGAAGAAATGAATCGTGGCTGGCAAAATTTCCCAGGTTTAGCGACGGACATTTTTAAAAAACCGTCGCAAATAGCGACGGAGTATTGACTTTTCCGTCGCTGTAACGATCGTTTAGCGACGAATTTTGACTAAATCCGTCGCTATTACGATACATTAGCGACAGACTTTTACCATGTCCGTCGCTACCTCGAATGATTTGCGACGGATATTTGACCATCCGTCGCTACTATATCCCAGGCTGCGTCACCCCGTTTTCTCGGTGTTTGCGACGGGGTTATATGTCCGTCGCTAAGGTAGCGACGGAGAGAAAACATTGTCCGTCGCTATGTTACGATGGAGAAAAAATATCCGTCGCTACTATAGCTCTGCGATGGGATTTCAGCCGACGGCGTCAACTCCGTCGCAAATCCGTCGCTATTAGTGTTTAGCGACGGAATCCGTCCGTCGCTATTACCGGTTATTTTTGTAGTGGCAAGATGCTCAAGGAAAGAAGCTGGGAAGATCTTGGAGTGCAATACACTTGAGATTGTACCGTGAGGAGAGTTGAGTGAAATGATCCTTGTAACTGTATCTAAAAAATGTGATAGCAAGACTCAGAGCATCCAAAAGATAGTTTCCGCAAGTTATAAGTGGGCATGCTCCCACACACCCACCGGACTCAGCGCCGATCGGGCGTGGCGTTCCACGTTCGGTCGAGCCCGGTCGAGCGTGGCGTTCCACGCTCGGTCAGGGTAAGCCAGACGGTGTCCAGACTCTTGCTAAGGCAAGTTATGAGTGGGCATGCTCCCACGCACCCACCGGACTCAGCGCCGATCGGGCGTGGCGTTCCACGTTCGGTCGAGCCCGGTCGGGCGTGGCGTTCCACGCTCGGTCAGGGTAAGCCAGACGGTGTCCAGACTCTTGCTAAGGCAAGTTATAAGTGGGCATGCTCCCATGCACCCACCGGACTCAGCGCCGATCGGGCGTGGCGTTCCACGTTCGGTCGGACCTGGTCGGGCGTGGCGTACCACGCTCGGTCAGGGTAAGCCAGACGGTGTCCAGACTCTTGCTAAGGCAAGTTATAAGTGGGCATGCTCTCACGCACCTATCGGACTCGGTGCCGATCGGGCGTGGCGTTCCACGTTCGGTCGGGCCCGGTTGAGCGTGGCGTTCCACGCTCGGTCGGGCCCGGTTGAGCGTGGCGTTCCACGCTCGGTCAGGGTAAGCCAGAACGGTGTCCAGATTCTTGCTAAGGTAAGTTATAAGTGGGCGTGCTCCCATGCACCCACCGGACTCGGCGCCGATCGGGCGTGACATTCCACGTTCGGTCGGGCCCGGTCGGGCGTGGCGTTCCACGCTCGGTCAGGGTAAGCCAGACGGTGTCCAGACTCTTGCTCAGGCAAGTTATAAGTGGGCATGCTGTCACGCACCCACCGGACTCGGCGTCGATCGGGCGTGGCGTTCCACGTTCGGTCGGGCCCGGTCGGGTGTGGCGTTCCACGCTTGGTCAGGGTAAGCCAGACGATGTCCAGACTCTTGCTCAGGTAAGTTATAAGTGGGCATGCTCCCACGCACCCACCGGACTCGGTGCCGATCAGGCGTGGCGTTCCACGTTCGGTCGGGCCCGGTCGGGCGTGGCGTTCCACGCTCGGTAAGGGTAAGCAGACGGTGTCCAGACTCTTACTCAGGCAAATTATGAAGGGGCATGTTCCCGTAATATCCGTTGGCTGGGCGTGACCTTCCACGTTCAGTCAGACAAACCAGGCAGCTGGTCAACCTGGTAAGGCTAAAGCAATCAAACACAAACAAACAAGTTGATTCAGTTTCACCGTGAAGGTCAGTCAATTAGAGACGAGCAACATCGCCGAGTCCTGGTGCCGACCCGACCGAGCAACATCGCCGAGTCCGGGTGCCGACCCGACCGAGCAACATCGCCGAGTCAGGGTGTCGACCCGACCGAGCAACATCGCCGAGTCCGGGTGCCGACCCGACCGAGCGAAAGCACCAAGGCAGGGTATCGGCCCAGCCCAAAGCCGAATGCTGACTCGATTGAGGTATAGAGTCGAGTTGGGGGCGAGCCGAACAAAGAGGCAATGTAAAATCTAGATCTCGGCTTGACTTGATGAAAGTCTCACGACGAAATTCTAGCCGGGCCGAGTAAAATCATTGATTTAGAGCTATGACTAAATCGGGCGAACAACCCCGAGTCGGTCTCTCGAGGGCGACCTGACTTGTTGCCCGACCTAAAGGATCAACATTGAGCGAATAGCTCAAGTGTCCCGAGTGGTCAACACTTAGCGAAAATTTGCTGTGTGGCTTAAAGAGTCAACCTTAAATGAATAGGTTGAATATTCCGAATGAGCAGCACTTAGCAAAAATTTCATGTATTGTAAACAACTAAGCAAAGTAATATGATAAGAAGAGTGTAAAAACAAAGAGCCGATAGAACTAAAGCAAGGCCCACGACCATTACAAAATTGGACCCCAAGGGCGAAGTCAGACAAGATAGTACCATCGCAAAAATTTTAAGGCCTTGCGGCCGAGTCAAAGAAAAGCAAGAAAAGATCGAAACCTAACTTAGGTGAATGGAGGGAAAGCATCTTCTGGGATCGCTGCTCTGATCCGAGTGGGCTTCACGACGTTGGGAGGAAGATCTGCTGGGAGGTAGCTACCTCTGTCAATTGTTGTATGGTGCCCCTCATGCCGAACATGACCATGCCGCCGGTTCGTGTAGCCACCTGGTCGAGGAAAGGATCGGACCGAATGTAAGCCAAGCGGACCGCTTCGATCCGCTCTGGCTCACCTGACTGATATTCTTCTAGCTCCTTCTTTAATCCGGCGATTTCTATTAGAATAAATGATTGATGGTGAAGGGAATGGGGCACGATTCATTATAGCTGCTGAAGGGTTTCAGAATTGTTTCTGAGGTCAACCGTTGATCTTTCGATTAATTGGGGATCATGATGTACTACTAGGCGCCACTCATGATCGTTCTATAATTGATTAATTATAGACGACCAACATAAATCGAAAGCCTATTTAGTCACACGCACTACGAGTAATCCGAGGGATTTAAAACGAGTTGAAAATTAGATTTTCCAATCAAGAGAGATTAAGTTTGGTTGAGCCAAACGATAAGTCGAATCTGAATTTTTCAGAGACGCATTGGAAGCGTAAAATAGCTAAGTCTTTTGAAGACTTAATAGATGAATTAAATAAGTTTAATTCATTGGGGCTTGGCTTGGATGGGCCGGCCAAAGAGGGCCTCCATCCTCTTTGCTTGGCCGGCCATAACAAAGGGAGAGAACCAAGTTTTTGGTTCAATTTATAAAATAAACCAAGTGTGGTTTGTTTTATAAAATTATGGATGATATAAATTTTTATATAATAAACCAAGGTTTGGTTTATTTTTCATGGAAATTAAAATGAACCATGGATTGGTTTATTTTATAAAATCAATCATGGATTGATTTACCATGATAAGGAAATTTATTTCATAGGAGAGAAGAGACTTAATTAATTTTTTATCACGAATTAAAATATGATTTTAACCATGATATAAAATCAAACTTGGCATGATGGAATAAGTTATTTCATATTTGAGAGGCTTGATGGTTGAGAGGCCACTATATAAAGGGCCCAAGGCAAGGCTTGGGTGATAATCGTAGAGATGAAGGCATAGACTCTCTCCATCTCTTTCTCTCATTCTCTTCTCCCCTTCTTGCCGTGCCCCAACCAGCCCCAAGAAGGAGCACCAGCCAGCCGCCCCTGCCCTTTCCCTGCTGACCACCACCTGCTGCCGAAGAAGGAAGCTCCGGTCATCTCTTGGCCGGAAGAAGGTGCTGCCGGAATTAGAGTTTGCCGCAAGGATCTTTTTGCCGCAAGCCTCATCTTTTGCTTCGCCGGAATTTTGATTCCGGCCATCCTTTTGTGGTTAGTCTTCCGACTTCTCTCTTGGTTTTTCATGTCGCATTCTCAGAGAATCTAGTAGTTCTCGAGAACATGAAACTCGTGGCTTTGCGAAGTCATCCCGAAGATACTCGGCGTGGACGCGAATAGAGGCGGAGCTTCCAAGGGACGCTTACGGTTGGATCTCGTCCCTTCCTTCGAGTTACGCGAGGTAATACGTAAATTAGTTTATGTTTCTGCAAAATTTTAAATATATGATCATGTCTACACAAGATAAAATTGCATGCTTAGATGTGTGGTTAAATAATTTAAAAAATTATTTATGCTAAATCTTCCGTTGCACGTAATTAATTTTAAAATTACGAATCCGCATCCATGTCAACATGCACCCGGTCCCAACAATTTCAGCATCCTTTTCCTGAACAGTAGCTGCCCGAGCCGCCAACTGCTTCTCCTTGCTCACCAGTTGAGCCTCAAGTGCTTGGAAGGCCTCTTGCTGGGCGGCCAGCGGCCAGCTCCATCTCCTTGTTTTTTAAAGCAAGCTGGGTTTGGTTGTGAGTTGTGGCCGACTCCTTCAGTTGCTGTTGGAGACCCTTGGCTTCAACAACTTTCTTGTCCAAGTCGGAACGACCTCGGGTATGGCGATTCAGAATAGTTTTCTTTTCGGCCTCTACATTGGCCAACCGATTGGATAATCGGTCTATCTCCAAGAGAGCGTTGGCCATTGTGTGATGTTCTTCTTCAGACCGGGTTTTAGATTCTGATAATTGCAACTGTAAGGCGGTTATCTCCGAGTGTAAACGGTCCAAACCCTCATCGCCCGGGGGAATGGTGCAATGCGCCATCTTGGTCTCCAACTCCTTCACTCTCATTTCTGCCGCTCGACGTCCCCGAATATTGGTGACCAGGGCTCGGGAGATCGATTGGCTTGCCACCCAATGCTACGCCATGATAAGAACATTGTGAGTGCGAATAGAAGGAACCGAGTAAGGGGAAGGTGTACCTGAGTCGCCTCCATGAAAAACGGTCGGCCAGGCTCATAGGATTTTTCTCAGAAGTCATAGCCCGACCTTGATCCCAACTAGCGACCAGCTGGCCATGTAGGTTAAGTGGCTGGGGTTGGACTATTTGGGTCAGAGTGGTCTCAGAGGGAAGCTGGATGTCCACCATTGGTCGGGGAGGCGAGTGCATCGACAGAAGAGCCTCTACAGCGTCGACATTTGCAGCATCTGTCAAGGGGGCTCGAAGGGACGGTGCGGTGCCCGAGGTCGAGGCTCCTGAGCGGTGTACTGCTGAGGAGGATGCCAGGGCTCCCGAGCGAGGTGTGGTCGATGTAATGCCCGCCCCTCCTATCCTTATAAAAAGGAAAAGGCGGCGCTACGCGAACATACATACATACATACATACATACATATATATATATATATATATATATATATATATATATATATATATATATATATATATATATATATATATATATATATATATACCGTAATGCAATGGAACATTTTAAAACATGTAAACACATCTTAAAACATGGGAGCATTAACATAGGTTTTAGAGTTTACACATGGAATTTAAAGGTATGAATCGAACTAC
Source organism: Boesenbergia rotunda (assembly GCA_024364735.1). NCBI lineage: Eukaryota > Viridiplantae > Streptophyta > Magnoliopsida > Zingiberales > Zingiberaceae > Boesenbergia > Boesenbergia rotunda. Next base: position 111,444 of record JAGFNQ010002079.1, on the reverse strand, counting down.
ATAGGTATCAAACTCTAACACCCTAGACCATGTTACATAAATCATATTGAGTCTTTAAACAAACAAGCTCTAAACATGAATTCCATGACAAGTGCTAATTGTAGAAATATCGTATTTTAGGAATGAACACAAAACATAGCATAGCATATTATACTATACGAACAAACATAAAACATAGTATCACATATTAGTATGATAATCTAACATCAACAAGTGTAACAATGCGGAAACTTAAGACATGGACAAATTCTTGATTCATAAGCAAGCATAAGTAACAGGATCTCTTCCACCATGCCACTGCCACACACATCTTTGCCCTTCTTCTGCTCCCTTTAGTTTATCATGCCCTTACCTTTTTCTGCAGCATAAGGAAAACACTAAACTATAAGCACATAGGCTTAGTAAGATCCTTTCCTACTCACAAAAATCATGCATCATGAATTGGACATAGATAAAGTTAAACAACAACCTTTGGAAAGAAGATTCATATCACAAGAGTACTTCCACTTCAAGTATGGTAATTCATGTAGGCACATAATATGGGATAAATGTCTTTATGCATGAGGGATGTTTCTTTGAAAACATATATGTATAAGTACTTGAACATAACTCTCAACATAAGGGCTTGACATTGTACCACATTCATAATTTTCTTATTGTAACGACCTGACCCATTTGGCGGCCCATTCGGCGACCCCTTATTTTTCTGTGGGTCGTCGACCGTTGACCATCGACCGTCGACCGTCGACCGTGCCGTTACTCACTAGGACTCCTTCGGCCTAGGGGCAACGTAGGAGCCCATCCCAAGGACCTTTTTAGGGTCCGATACAAGTCCATACAAAAGTAAAATAACTTATCATGTTTCCTTTCTTTTTATAAAGAATGTTCTTAGCATCTTTTAGGCATTCCATCATTCATAAGTCATGCATATCATAGGTATATATGCCCGAAAGGGCCTAAACATAATCATGATACATGAAGCATAACATAAAGCATACATGAATAAGGCCTAACATAATCATAAAGTAACATAGAAGCATGCTAACATTATTATGTCATTTGATGAATCATGGAATATGTTCTTGATCTCTTAAGCCAATAGGAAGCATACTTAGAGTTTTTAGTCTCCTCCTAAACATAAAACTAGGACTTGGCCGAAACCTTCAAGCAACCCTAGTTCGGGTTCAGACATTCGGGTTCAGTCACCCGAGGTCGGCCACTCGGGGTCCGTCACCCGAGGTCGATCACTCGGGGTCGGTCGCCCGAGGTCGATTACTCGGGGTCGGTCGCCCAAGGTCGGCCACTCGGGGTCAGTCGCCCGAGGTCGGTCACTCGGGGTCAGTCGTCCGAGGTCGGTCACTCGGGGTCAGTCAGCAGGTCGCCCGAGATCGACCACTCGGGGTCAGTTGCCCGAGGTTGGTCACTCGGGGTCAGTCGCCCGAGGTCGGTCATTCGGGGTCAGTCGCCCGAGGTCGGTCACTCAGGGTCAGTCAGCAGGTCGGTCACTCGGGTCGGGTGTCCTTAGCCGAGCGCCCTGAGTTCGTCCCACGTACGGAGGCTTAGGATCCAAACTTATCTGACCGACCCAGACTACGAGTTAGGGCAAGCCGACCGAGCAATTATAGGACCACCTCTGCAGTAATAATGTAGCAGTCCTCTGACATAATCATCACCTGACAGAGCCGCCGAATGTTAATGAGAATCAGAAGAGGCAGTTCAGACAGGGTGTCAGGCGGCTATAGCAGTCTCACAGGGTTAATAAAGCTGTCACGGGTTCAGTTTGCCAACTGATCACTCCTTAATGAGACAGGATAGCTCTGACATGACAGAGAGCTTCCCCTCCCCTATATAAACCCCCTTTGGGCTCCAAGGGAGGGATTGCTGCCATTTGCAACCCCAAACTCCACTTTGTGCTCCCGGTTTGGTCCGACCCGAGTGATTGAGATTTGGTCTTCGATTCAGCCCGACCCACCCCGATCTCTCGAGCTACAGCAGACCGAGTCGTCTTGGTCAGACCGAGTCATCCGAGTGAGAACCGGTCTTCGCTTGTCGACAGGATCACTTGAGATTGGCTTATATCCCGCCAAATGTTTGTGTTAGATTGCTATACCGTTTGCCTCCGTAGTTATGGTGCAATGGTAGGACGATTAATCATTAACTTATAAGATATTCGCGGTTCGATCCCTAGCTACGACGTTTTTTGTAGGAATTTTTCCTCCAAATGGGGCGTGGATCTTAGGATACTGGGCTTCTAGACCGCTCATCACGAGCGCTTACCGATTTACCTTAATAACTTGTGAAAAATTTTTATAGGACTGAATCAATTATCCCAGATCTAATATTCAGATTCCTATATCGTTTGCTTTGTTACAGTCGTAAATGAAGATACATCATCAGCTTGATAACAAGATGATATCGCAAGCAAGTAAATTGCTTATCGAATTTTTTAAAGATTTTTTATATGTAATGTAAATGACATGTTAATTTTATGGAAAAATATGTCTTTTCATATGATATGAATTTTTAATCAATTGATAAATATCTATCGTTAATATCTGAAAACATCTTAAATATAAGGAAAAAAGAGATATCATTTATCTCATATGGATCTATATTGTTGGCTCTCGACAATATATATATACAAGAAAATCATAAGGGTATTTCATTCTAGCATTGTGATTCTTTGCACGTGAAAGATGAGATATTTTGTATTAGTTCGAAATTGATTCTAACATATATTAGAACAAACATTCATGTGTGTATCAATTGTGAGTTGCCAACTCATGAGGCAGAAAAAATACAATAAATATGATCTATTGGAGCAAAATTTAATAATGCTCATCCCAAACAGATTTATTAGAATAAAGACCATGCAAGTAAAAAAAACATAATAGATATGATTTATTAAAGTAAAATGTAGCCTTCACGGACATGACGCGATTAGTAATGATTCACTTAGGTGATTCTTCACTTCCCGGGTTTGCTTTCTCCCTGGTAGAGCGCGCAGTATGCTGACGGAAAAAATCACCACAGACTATTACGTGGTCGGACCATCGGGTACCGATATCATCAATAGTGGAGTCGCCACGTATCTCTGTCCTGCGATTTACCCTCGTTGACCGATGGGAACTCTCGTTGAAGATTGTGGGGCAGGGTCGGTCAGTCAAACGGATTAGTCGGACGTAAACCTGGATACCCTTTGTAAATCAAAAAAAAAATTTAAATAAAATGTGATAGCACTCATCCCATACAATCTAGTATCATTCGTTCTAGGTTCAATTTGTCTGCTGTCTGTTCATCATTTTTTTTTAGTATCATTCGTTCTAGATAAATAAATCATCAAAATATTTATCCTAATATGCCACCCCTTTATATGGCGAGATCAAATAATATTTTGTATAGAAGGTATAGACCATCTATTAAATTATTGGTGGTTACATTATGAATATGAAACATATTATAAATTTTTCGATTAATTATTTTTTTATATAAAAAATATGATGATCGATAGAAATAAAATTTTAATTAGATTATTTCTGGGATATTTTCCATAATGTGGATTAATATTTTTTAAATCACGAGGATTAAAAAGAGAGGCTTGAAATTTATATGACACGCCAAAATTTTTTTTTATTTGGCGAGGGAGCAATTTTATTTCTGAACACGGGAGGATTAAAGTGTAAAACTGTCACGATATAAAAAAATATCCTCTGCGAAGCCTGGTGACTAGTGTCTGTCATCTCTCTGTGTGCAGTGCGGCAGGTCTGCCGATTTTCGCCGGTCGTATCTCCGTAGCGAATTAGGGTTTCAGAATCATGGCGAACACTTGGTTTCTTCTCTTCCTCCTTGATCTGAAGCAACGCGGTCTTCGATGATCCCGTTGATCGTTATGCGGTCTCAGGTTTAGTCCAGTGGTGTCACTTCTTCCGCTTCCTCAGGTTGCTATGGGATCGATGGCGGATGACTTCGAAGAGCTTTACGCTGACCTCGATGACCAAGTGAACGCCGGCATCGCCGTCGTCCAGGGATCGTGCTTGGGAAAGGAGTTTGAATCTATCAGTGAGGAGTCGGGTGAGAGGCCGACGAGTTGTGACGATGCCGGGGATTTAGTTGTGGCGGTCGAGAGCGAGAGCGAAGATGACCTCCATATAGTCCTGAACGAAGAAAACTGCTCAAGTATGATGGCTTTGGAGAGACGAAACAGTGGATTGGGAGCGGGGTGGTGCCAAGAAGACGAGGACGGGGATTTGGTGATCCTTACTCAGTTCAGTCAACATCGGAACAATAGCCTTAAGCGAGATCAAAAGTTGCCCATCACGGATGCGCTGGTGCATGGAAGTGCTAATAGAAGTGTAAGGCAGGTCGTTTGGGTACAATTTTAAATGCATGCACGATTAGTTTGTCTCAATAGTTTTGGTGCAAGTGATCTTTTGTCTCAGTGTTTCCCTCTTTATGTTGCTCTTATACATTGGGTATTTTTCTTTATTGGTGGTTTAATTGAGTTCCATTTTTCAGTAAGGGCAGTGCTGTATGCTTTCTAAATTAAGTTCAGTCATTTTTTATTACTAGTGAGACTTGTGTGATTTCTGCTATCAAACTAGTTTCTGACTTGAAATACTTATTTTAAAGGTCAGGCTGGAAAAAGGGTCGAAGATGAGAATTTAGAAACTTGCATGTTCAAGAGGAAACTGCTCCTATAGATGTGAAGGACATCATTTTTGTACAGGCTTGTGTATATCTATTATAGATGTAGTAATGTTGATCATAAATGGGGATTTGACATAATTATGGTGTGTGTTACTATACTTTATCGCTACGCCATAAATAGGGAAATAGAATCATGTGAACCACAAAGGCACTGGAAATGTGAACATGAAGAATATGCTGTTTAAGGTTTGGAGCTGCATAACATTTGTATTTCAATGCTTTATATGAATTAGATAAGTAAACCTTGTTTTGATAGTTAGAAACTGTTTCTAAGGGTGTAGGACCTTTTAGGTACAAGCTACAAATTCCTTTAGTGTGCCTATTTTTTGTTATTTATTTATTTTTTTCACTTTTATAAGCTTTATTATTTTATATGAGTTCTTTCTAGTACTAAACTTGGTTACTTTCTGTTTTATGCCGTTTTTGCTAAGTTTGTCTATTTTGCAGCATTTGTTGACTTCTAACGTATATCTTCTTTGCATTTCATAGTGTGTAAGATCACAAATAGGAGGATTTCCAACCAAATCAATAACTTCAGTCTCACAGAATGGTGCCTGCGATCAGCTTACCATAGCCCTTGCTGTTTCTGCATCCTGCAATTCATGTATCTTGTCAACATCTCATGATAGACATCTTTTCTGGCCTAGAAAAAGGTCTGTTCGTGTAGCTTCATAATTGAGAAAATTTAAGGCATCTTTTGTTTCATGGAAGCTGAAACTTTTGTGTATATTTGAATTTCAGTCAGGTGTTTACATTTATTCCCTGTATTGCTACCGCCTGTTTCGTCATCCACTATGAATTGTTGTCTGCCATCAATGAAGTATCCATAATGGCTATAGTTTTTTGCTTTTCTCGTGATTGAATTTTTTAAGAGGCCTCTCAGTTGTTTTATTTTGATATATTTTCTAGTTTAGACGTGATCATCCCTGGTTTACAATTTCTAGGACAATTTTTGACATCAATATCGAAGCACTTGAGCAAAAGCCTTGGAGGCAGCCGGGGGTAGATATAACTGATTACTTCAATTTTGACCTAAATGAAGAAAGCTGGAGAAGCTACTGCAGGGCAATGGTAATTTTGGCTGATATCATGCTCATTTTGTTTTCTGAAGCTGCCTGACCATTTGAATGAATCTGAGATTTTTTTTTTTTCAGGATCAGTTTAGGCAGCAGCAAGCTGAAATGTCTGAACCAATTACTGTTAGTGAATCATCTAGGCCAAATCAGGTATAATATCCACTCCAGTTCAGTTTAATCATTCTTTAGTTTTGTCATCTTCCAGATGTTCTATTCAATGGTTCTCAAATCTGGTACTTCAGTTTGTTCAGATGCCAACTAATGATAGCTATGAGTGTGAATATGTTCATCACATAAACAGAGAAAAGACTTCTGTTTCCAATGGCAATCTTGATCACAAACTAAGATGGCTTGACATGGTATGTTAAAAGTGAACTTTTGCTTCCTTTTGATCCACTTTCATTTGTTGTCTCATTTGGTATGTAGTTGTTACACTTTTGTTCCATTGCATATTCTAATTATGTTTATGTAACCCAGAAAAAGGGTAGAGCAATACAGGTGGAACATGGTATTGGCGAGCGTGTACCTTCGATAGATATAAAGCGACCAAGACATAGGGACTCTGATGTAGTTATACAAGTATGTTTCTAAATGTCGTTGAAGATGTTATATTCAGACTTTGTAGCTTTTTAATGATTGCACAATATGATATTCTTTTGAACATTTCAATATATTGATATCAACTTTGTGGTTTTCTTTTGATGATTTAGGTGGCTATGAAGGATTTTGAGGATTGTCCAGCAGAAGAATTAGGACGTGTTGAAAAGGGTGATAGACATTGCTTAGGATATGGGAATGGGCTACATGAAAGGTGATCACTCAACTTTCTTGTTTTGTCTTTGGTCGATGATATGTCATCATATATTAGTTTTCATATAATTTATATAGTCATCTGTAGGATATATAAGCATTGGTTTTTATGTATGAAAATTGTTAAAGAATTCCTTTCATCAAATATTACAAGATATAAGCCATATTTATATACAAAGTTAGGATATATTCTAAGAAATAATTATGATTCTATTCTAAAAAATAAATCAGGATTCTATTCTAAGGACTAATTTGTATTTTAGGTAAAATACAAATTAGGATACATCAAATTATCCTTAGCTATATTTACAATATTCTAATATTTTCTCTCAAACTGGAGAATATAAATTATATGCACCCAGCTTGTTACATATGTAATAAATTCGGGGCCCTCTAAGTGACTTAGTGAATATAGCTGCTAGTTGATCATGTGAGTTGAAATAACTAGTAGATATTTCTCCAGATACAACTTTCTCTTTGACAAAGTGATAATCGACTTCAATATGCTTTATCCTTATGAAATATTGGATTTGAGGCGATATGCATGATGGCCTGGTTGTCACATAAAAGTGACATTTGTGTAATCTCTTCAAATCTTAGTTCCTGAAGCAACTGTTTGAGCCATATAAACTTTTGACTGGCTATGGCCATAGCTCGATATTGTCTCTGCACTGGATCTTGCTACAACATTCTGCTTTTTGCTTTTTCAAGAAACACGATTATCTCCGACAAATATACAAAACCTAGAAGTAGATCTCCTATCAGTGGGAGAACTTGCCCAATCTGCATCAGAATATCCTACAACTCGAGTATGTCCTTTCTTTCCGTACAAAAGACCCTTTCCTGGAGCACCTATGATATATCGAATAATGCGGATTACAACATCCCAATGTTCTTTGCATGGAGAGTTGAGAAACTGACTTACTATACTTACTGCAAATGAGATGTCTGGACGAGTAACAATGTGATAGGTTAGTTTCCCTACTAATCACCTGTATCGTTAAAGGATCTGGAAGAGGCCCCCCCTGATTTGGCAGGAGCTTGACATTAGGATCCATGAGGTTGTCAACTGTCTTTGAGTTTAACATTCCTGTTTTTTCTAAAATATCGATTGCATACTTCCTTTGGGATATGATGATCCCATTTTTGGACTGTGCTACTTCTATCCCCAAGAAATATTTGAGTTTGCCAAGATCCTTTGTCTGGAAATGCTTGAAAAGATGTTGTTTCACCTATGAAATCCTGAGATAATCACTACTTGTGATGACAATATCATCAAAATAAACCACTAAGTAGATGCAACCAGTAGATCAGTGGCGATAAAAGATAGAATAGTTGGCCTCGCTCCTAGTCATACTAAACTGTTGAATTACAGTACTAAATCTACTGAACCATGCTCTAGGTGACTACTTGAGGCCATATAAAGATTTTCGCAAGCGACATACAAGACCAAAAGACTCTCCCTGAGCAACAAAACACGGAGGTTGCTCCATGTAGGCTTCCTCGAGCAGGTTACCATGTAAGAAAACATTTTTGATGTCCAACTGATAAAGAGACAAATGTCGAATCGCAGCAATGGACAGGAATAAGCGCATAGAGGACATTTTGGCAACAGGAGAAAAAGTGTCCCCATAATCCAATTTGAAGATTTGAGTATAGCCTTAGCAACGAGGCGGACTTTAAGTCAGGCAATTTTTTCGTCTGGACCAACTTTCACTGTATATTCCCATCGACAATCAATAATTGATTTCTCTAGTGGAGAGGAACGAGATTCCAAGTCCCACTGCTTTATAAAGCACACATTTCGTTGAGTGTAGTCTGTTTCCATTCTGGATGGACAAAGGCATCACCTGCAGTCTTTGGAAGAGAAACAGACGACAAAGAGGAATGACAAAAATAATAGGAAGGAGAAAGACAATGATAACTCAAAGAAACATAATGAAGAGAAGGATTACGAGTGGAACACATACCTTTTCGAAATGCAATAGGAATATCACTCAGGAGATGGGACCAGAGGAAGAGGCGAATGACTTGGCTCCAAAGATGTGTCCATGGCAGTGTCAGCGCTGGGCGGCGGCAAAGCAGGACGAGGATGACACTGATAAACCTGCAATGGAGGAGGAGATGTGGCTGGAGGTGATAGAGAGTCTTCCGGAGGGTAAAAGATAGTCACTGGCGTAGGCGTAGAAGGAGAAAACTTGGACGGAGATGCGTTAGGCCCAAAAAATAAAACCGAATCAAAGAACATAACATCCACAGATATGAAGTATCGACGGAGAGTAGGGGAATAACACTTGTACCCTTTCTGAGACCGTGACTATCCAAGGAAGACACATTTATGAGATCGGGGAGAGAGTTTGTCAATGCCAGGATCAAGAGCATGAGCAAAACATATAGAACCAAAGACCCTAGGTGGTAAAGGATGAAGAGATTGATGAGGATAAAATACATGATGAGGTATTTTACCTTGTAGAGTGGAGGAAGACATGCGATTGATGAGATAACACGCAGTAAGTACGGCGTCATCCTAAAACCGATGGGGAACATGAGAGTGGAAAAGAAGAGTCCGGGTGGTCTCGAGAAGATGACGATTCTTGCGTTTTGCAACTCCATTCTGTTGGGGGTATGAGGACAAGACGTCCTATGCAACACACCATGAGACGCCAAGAAGGCCCAAAACGGAGTAGATAGATACGCGCATTATCACTTTGCAAGGTTCGAAGAGAAATACTAAATTGAGTTTTGATTTCATGGAAAAAAGACTGAAAAATAGAAAATAATTCTCAACGATTCTAATCAAGTACAACGGGAACAATCGTCTATAAAAGTAACAAAATTATCGAGATCCCAATGTAGAAGAAATACGACTCGGAACCCAGACATCAGCATGAACCAAAGGGAAAGGGGATGTAGCCCGACTCACAGTGCGAGGAGAAAAAGAACTACGAACATGCTTTCCTAATTGACATGACTCACAAGCCAAAGACTCTAAGTGAGAAAGACTAGGATGTAATTGTTTCAACTTATCAAGACCTGGATGTCCCAACTGAGCATGAATAAGAAGAGGAGATGCCGCCGCCGAACCAACAAGAGAGGGCCGGTGAAGCTGATATAGGCCATGAGACTCACATCCGAAGCCAATCATCCTCCCCGTACTCCGGTCCTGTAAGGAAACAGAAGTTTTAGTAAAAGAGATGACACAATCAAGAGACCGAGTAAGTTGACTTATTGATAACAAATTAAAGGGAGCTCAGGGAACATAAAGAACATTATGAATAGGGAGAGACGGAGAAGGATGAACAATACCAACACCCTGGGACTGAGTTTGAGAACCATTTGCCATGGTGACAAAGGGTAAATAACCGGAAGTAGTGAGAGAAGAAAAAAGAGATTTATTACCAGTGATATGATCGGTGGCCCCAGAATCAAGAACCCAGGGATCCGAAGATCGAGATATGCCAGCAAAGGAATTACCAGTGTGTGCAACGACAGCAGTGGAATCAGAAGCCTGTCGATCCTCATACCATTTCAGAAAGTCGTCATAGGAAGGCGGTGGGGTCGGATCCGGTGGCAACTGTGAAGTGGAAGCTGAAGAAGCGACAGAACTCTGGACGATCTGAGCAGCACGAGGGGGTCGACCATGTAGACTCCAACATTTATCAATCGTGTGTCCTGGTCGGTGGCAGTGATCACACCAAGGACGTCCTTTGCCACCCTTACGGGGTGGAGGTTTGGTGTTGCTTCGAGAGACCAAAGCTGATGAGTCAACAGGAACGAAGGAGGTAACGTCAAGACTTTGGCAGGACACGAAGGAGAGTCACCCAGGTATTGCCCATGGTAGCTTCTGTGGGGCTGTCCAGAATCTGATCACGAACATGAGAATAATCTGTGGGCAGACCATATAAAGCCAGAGACATAAAAAATTTCTTCTGATTTTCAAGCTCTGCAATAGGAGTGGCCGCAGGTGGAAGCAGTTCATTGAAGTCACAAAAAAGGCTAGAGACCGAACCCAGATAAGTTGACATAGAATTCTTAATCTGATGGGCACTGAGGATGTTCATGAGATCTTCACAAACTTGATAGAGTCGCCGAGAGGTGTTTGTAAAGAGTTGTTGAGCCTGTGTCTAAATAGTTTTGCAGGTTTTGTGAGTGCGTAAAACATCATTTAGAGATGGATAGATTGTGGCTCGGATAATATAACACAACTAAGCGTCAACATTTTTCCACAGAGGACGATCGATGACTTGAGCATCGTCTTCGGTTTGGGTGAGATGTGTCTCGTAATCCTGTCCAACAAGTCAAAGCTCAATGTGAGAAACCCAAGAGGAGTAGTTTTTACCATCCAACTGCTCGGAAGAGAGCGGTGCAATGATGTGGTTGGTAAAGATTGAGATATCCAACTTTGGAGTGCCAGAGGTAGCCATTGATCAATTTTGGATTGTTGAGAGGTTGTTGGCGTCAGGAATAGGCGCCAGAATACGCACGCGACGGAGGAGCCTTCGACGCTCGACGGAGGAAAGCACACTGCGAAGAACATCACACGGCGTACGACAGCGTAAGCCTTCAGCGCACCTGAAGATGGAGGTCGTGAACCGACTAAGGAAAGGAAGGGCTGCCTTGTGCGAGCTGGTCGTAGGGAGCGACTTGATCAAGTGTAGAGAGAACGCGATCACGTGTGGAGAGCGACGTGTTGCCGGAGCTCGCGACATGTGCAGGAGAAGAACAGCAGCTTCGGCTTCTCTGGAGAACAACTTTGGTTTCTCTGGAGAACAGCAGCGTCGCGTGCAGGAGAAGAACAACAGCGTCGCGAGGAAGAACAACAGCGTCGTGTGGAGAGAGGAGAAAAGAGAAGTCGCTAGAGGGGAAAAAGAGAAATGGATCGGCCAAGATTTAGGACAAAAGAGAATTTTATGTTAAAGGAAAAACTTAAACTTCGTGCTCAAATATCATGTGAAAGAATTCCTTTCATCAAATATTACAAGATATAAACCCTAATTTATATACAAAGTTAGGATCTATTTTAAGAAATAATTAAAACTCTATTTTAGAAAATAAATCAGGATTCTATTCTAAGGACTAATTTATATTTTAGTTAAAATACAAATTAGGATACAGCAAATTATCCCTAGCTATATTTATAATATTCTAACAAAAATAATTTGAGGCAAGCAATAACATACAAATATCTACTTGATCTCTGATTTCGAAAAATTATTTTTGATATCTATCTACGGTTTTTGATATGTGACTTTGTCTGGTAGGAATAATTTATCTGTTATGTATCTTCTTGGCATATTTTTTTTATTAGGTTTGGGAGGAATTCAGACATTATTGGTCAAGCAATTTAGGTTTTAAGGCTTGTACAATTACCCGGAATAAGAATTGGAATGTACACAAATGAAATTTCCTGGATTTTATGTTTGAAATCAATGATAGCATATTAGTAAAGGAATGAGAACTGAAGTGAGCTTGATTGAATGAAATGGAATAGAATAACCAAATTGGTGTGCAAGAAGTTCCAAACATTGTACTTTCAGTAGGGTTGTAAATGAACCCAATGCTCGTGGGAAAGTTTGTTCTTTAGTTCGATAATATTGTTTATATTCATTTAATATTAATGAATATATAAAATAAACAAGTTTGAGTAAGCTTGGTTCGTTAATGTTCACAAATAATTTATGAATAAATTTATTTATTAGGTTAGGTAAAATTCAGTTTTAAATTTATTTCTTATTTTTTTATTCAAATACATAAAAATGTATTAATTTATTTATTAACTTAGGTAAAATTCAATTTTAAATTTATTTCTTATTTTTTATTCAAATACATAAAATGTATTAATTTATAAAATTTTATAATCTTAAATTATTTATGATATGTTAAAAATACAAAATGATATAAGTTTCATAAATTAAATAAATGTTTAACTCACTTAGGACAATAATGTTTTTAAGCTCGATACAATAAAATTTTTAATAAACAAGCTTGAACAAGCATTAAATAAACAAGATTGAATACAGCTAAGCTCGGTTCAGCTTGCCTCGTTTACACCCATCGATTATCATGTTTTATTTGACATAAGTTTTACTCAACTGTGCACTATGTTTACAAATTTACACAGAAATTGAAATTATCATTTTTATGCATTCATTTTAAGGCTAACTGGCAGATCTGGAGATGTTTCTTATTTAGTTGATTCTAGTGATTCTTGATTCATATGGTGTTAATAAAGGAATGTACCAAAAACTTTTTCATCTTTAAATGAATTTTCTGATTATCTTTTCAAAGAAAAATTTCCTCTTTGTGCAGTGTGAATTGTGAAAATATGGGTGTGCAAGCATCTAGCACCATCATGCCCTCTTTGGAGACTTCAAAAGCAAATCCTGAAGTTATCTCTGGGGCAATTGATGCAGGAATTCCTTTAAATTCAAATGTGTGTATACAGAGAGCAATATCTTGTTCTCAAGATAGTAACACAAGTTCTTCGGAGTCAGACCGTCTTTCGGAATCGTCCAAATATCCAGGTTGTTCAAAGAAGATTCTTAATATTGTGAAACAGGTATCAACGAGCTCAATTGCTAGACTCCAAGAATCAAATGTGTCTGACAGTTATCACTGCAATAGTTATGAAACCAACCACACAAAGTCAAGGAACAAAGATTTGAAGCTTGACAGAGTTGACCTTGGCCTCTCCACTGAGATTTGCAGAGATCATAATCAAAAGAAAGTTCACAGCATGGTTGAGTTGGTTGCTCCTGCATTTAATGAAGAAGCTTCTACCTTGTTCTACTACTCAAACAAGAATAGTATTGACAAATTTGAAGTGGGCTTTAGAAGCGAAGGGAAACAAGGTTACAATACTGATGCTGGCAAACATTTAAATATTGAACACCGGCATAGCAGATCAAGCAATTACAAAGGCCCAGAACATTCTGTTGACAATTCGAGTAGAAAAGCTTCCACTGAAGTATCCCTCAGGAAGGCTAATTATGATGACCCTAACAAGAGAAACTTGTCAGAAAGGGATTGTTCTCATCCAAAAAGAGTTCCACCAAAGGATAATAGAACATATTCTACAAACTTCCTTTTTTCTGAGGGATATGATGAAAGAGTGTTAAATGATCCTTCTGAGGATTCTGATGAATTAATTTCAGAATCTGATTCATTCATCTTGGAAAAATTGCCATATTCGGGGAATCAGAAGAGAAAATCAGATCGGCAAATTATGATCAAAGATGGATGCAAGACAAATGTAAGATATAGAAAACATATAGCTTCATCAAGTGAGGATGAAGAATTGTTCAGTGGCAAATCTTCTAGGCATGCACTGCAAAATTCTGGAGGATTAAGCAACTTAAAAAGGCGCAGCAAGATTAATAAAAGTCATGCTATGGAAATGAATTGTTATGCTGAGCATTATGTGACAACAGAAAAAAGAGGTCTTGATGGTGCCAGTACCAAAAGAAATAAGTTTTCTGTAACCTTGAAATCAAGTGGACAGTGTGTTGATGATAAGCAATCTCTTCCCATCAGGAACAAAAAATCTAGGAAAAATAAATATGACAGCAGTTTGAGAAGTATCAACTATCAAGGTTATTATGATGAGAATATAAAGAATATAAAATTCTCTGGTGCAAATGCAATGTCTAGGCTACAACACCTTGTCGATGATGAAATTTATCTTAGGCATCAAAAGCAGGCCCACTTGACCATGGAGAAAGAATCCCCCAACTTTGTAAAGAATTCAGGAACTGATAAAATTCATGTAAACCATCATGTTGTTGGTTACAATTACTCTGAAGATCATGTACATTTTAGTGATAGGGAGAAAGTAATCACTGAAGAATACACCACACCTGAGTCTACGAGAGGTGGTAGATCTTTGTTGGAGAATTTTGAGCATGATTTGGGCACTTTAGAGCATAGGGAGCCTATTAAGTTGCATGTGAATGGTGTGAAAAGAAAGGTAAAACTTGGGTTGTCCAAGTCTAATATTTTGTATCACTGTATTTGTATCAGTTTAAATATATCTGCCATTACAGTATTTGGCGGCTTCATTTTTACTCGAATTATATTACCTCATAAAGAATTCATGAGCTTCTCCTTGGATGATTGATCACTCCACATTTTAATTTACAGAGGATAAGGCAATTTATTCTTAAGTAGGTAGTGAACACTTCTTTCTCATTGTTTCTTTAGTAGCAATTCTTTTTTTTCAATGTAATATCAGGATCAAGGTTCAAGGACCAATATCAGTACCACTACAGGAATCTTCTCTTATTGTGTGCCACAAGTATATCAATTAAAAGTTCAAAATGTCAATTTTAGTATGGTCTATCTTGTTATATCAAAGTTCTAAATTATGTCTTTGTAATACTAGTATAGGCAGGAACCATGAGTGCCAGCATGCTTGTGGTAGAATTGTCCATACTCCTAGTTTTTGTAAATTTTTTTGAAAGAGTTGAACTGGTATAAGAACCATATGGACCATTGTGGTAGACAAGGAAATGCGATATTAAATTAATTTATTATTAGATTTTCTTACATGTTATGGCATTCTATTGCTTTTTTTCTTCGTTTCCTGTCGGATACCTGATGAACCATTTTTTCCTCTTATTTATGTATTATGACTTGCTACCTGATTCTGGTACTTCAATTTCAACATTATGCATGGTTAGAACTCCAGAAATATCACATTATTTTTTTCACGAAGTCTGTTCATTGTCTGTGAACAGTTTGTAACTACATGATCACTTATTATTTACAATTGTTTTTGCATAATGCATATTAGTTTGCGCAATTTGTGGAACTGCTCATCTTTTTCCTGTCAGCTTGACATGCTTGTTGATAGTAATTGTGTTGGACGGATGACTAACAAAACAATAACAATTTCTTTTAGTTGCTCTGGTTCAGTTACATTGCTGTCTTTATATTGCTCAAGTAGCGTTATTATCAGATATTGTGCTAAGCGAGTCATGTGTGACATTGATCTGCTTGCAAATAGAAGAAGTAAAAGGTAAACCCAACTTGGTTCCTTCTCGTTCTCAATAGTGTGTGAATTATTAGGGTTGTTACTGTTGCTTGTTCATAGAACACCTTTACTGAATTCTGTTACCCTCTTTGAACCAATAAGGAGATTCAATCTAAAAAATTGTAGTTTATGTTTTGAATTAAGCAACAACTGCTAAACTTAAAATGCACCAGTGTGACAGCTCATTAATTTCTTAAGAATAAGAACTCTAGGTTTTTTCTCTAGTCTTTTCATTTTTTTTCCCATAGGGATGTGTACAATGTATCTTTCATGAGAGTTTTATGCAACAGTTTTCAGTAAATCACTTGATCTGTTAGAAACCTTTTTGGTTTTTAACCCTTCTAACATGCTGTGCATATCATTAGTCCCTACTCCCAATATAATAATTTTTAGAAACTTGTTGATGAATCTTTTCTTTAGTAGATTTTCTTCATCAAAATCATCTTGGCCATTAAGAATCTGCAATCTCATCTATCTGAGAAGTTTAAGAAAGGTGTATTCAATGACTTGCATCACTCTTCATAATTTTAATCTTTAATGATACTTGAAGCCCAAGAGGGAGTCCAATGCCTACTAAAATGCCGATGAAATTAATTGAGCGACCTTTTGGTATCTAATCATGTTTAATAATCTTCAATAATGTGGGAATCATCTCCTTGCTTCCTTCTCCCCTTGACATGCCTACTTTTCATCAACAATGGAGGTAAGAGATTGGCTATGATTTCATATTAGAACTCAAGATGGAGTCTAATCTAACTCAAAATCCAAGAAACTTAGATGAGGTTCCTTTGTATCCAGCAAGCTTGATAAACCTCAACAATGTAGGACTAAGAGGTGGAGTTGCATTCTCTCATTCTCACTTTACTATATTCAACAATATTTAAACCTGAGAGTATTCATGTTCGTAGATAATCATACTGGTTTTTGCCTGTCAACTTGTTAGATATTTTTTGCATTTTGGATTCCATCTGAGTTGTTGAAAAGTGATTTCAATGGATGCATCTGGGAAAACAGGAACTTTGTGTCCTCGCTATTTATTTGAGGGTGATTGGATAAATCTTAACCATCAGGAGCGTTCATGAAGGTCATATTGTTAGTGATACACGCATGCCATTTACATTTTTAAGTATGCCACTCAACCTGGATGATCTGGGATTTAATCTATCCATATCATCTTAACTTATTGCTATTGTTATTTATGATCTATCAGTACTTATCTAACTGTTTACAAAAGTATGTTTTATTTTATCTCGTGTTTTTTCGCTGATATGAACAGACCCTATGTGGCCCGACTCTCCGCATTGACAAGAGCTTCATCTTTTTTTTTCCTTCACTGATATGAATGCATTTCAGGTTTAACAATATTGCCATAAGAAAGACTGCTAGGTGCTGACTGCTGAGATCAATGCTTGCTCATTTCTGACAAGCAAATACATATTTTGTTGGAGATTATACCAAAATGCACCGTTATTTATCAGATGTACAACACACCTATTTGTGGTTTCGACAGAAACACATCCTTCTTACAATTTGTCCTCGTAATACACTAAATTCAAATTTGCTAAAGGAACCTACGAGTCTTATCCTCCATCGTTGCTTAATACTAGAATGTTTTTTTAATGTTATCTGAAGTCTGAACAAGAATGGACGCTGATATTATTTTATGAGATTTCAATCAATCCCACAAATATCATGGACTCTTCAATTAATCACCTTGTCTGTCTTTAGTTCATCTCGTGGGTAGTGGGAAGTTATTGGTTGTTGATGTTCTTCATCTTGTGCATGAATATGGGTCTTTCGTATAATAGTACAGGTTACTAAACAAATATTCTTTACTGATTGCACACTTTTTTTTTTTTGCTGTTTCAATAATTTTTAAATGTTCCCTAAGTTCCCTTTGATATGCTTAAAATGATATTATTAGTTCTTTCTCATGGCTGATCCAGTGATCTGTCATCAATCCTTGAACAAACTATCACCTTACATATACCTTTCCATGAAATCCATAGGTTATTACAATTTCTGCTTAATAGTGCAAATTATGTTTTCATATGCACTTCTGAAGTAAATGATGTGGCTAGAAGTGTCTTCCTTTATCTTACTTATGCTAGTTCATTGTGTTGTATCACATCATGCGAAGCTGGTTCGCTAGGTTATTGATGTAGGATTATTCATGCATAATAGGATTTATACTTTTGGGGTTTGATGTGCCATTATTTTTTTTATATTTATGTTTGAGATTTGTCTTGTTTGAGTGTATATGTACTCTCGATTTAGTAGGGACTGTGGTATAGAAGGGGAGAGGTTCACTTGATTATGAATGCTTGCTTGAACATAGTTGATATGGGCCGTATAGCTAAATCTTTGAATAAATTCCTCTGACAAACTTCTTAGCCTAAATTTCATTTCTTCTTGTAAAATTCAGTTGAATAAATCATAATACTTTATCCTTGACAAATCGCGTCTGTTCTCTAGTCTATTCAGTATTTAATTCTTCACTTTCATGGAGTTATAGAAGTGGGAATTTATCTTGTTAAACAAAGGTGCTCCATCACCAGTCTAAACCTACCCATCTGATTCAATTAGAGCTAATTGCTGCAAGATCTGTGACCTTCCAATTTCACAATACGTGAATGCACCTTCTAGATATGCTATAGGAGTTTTAGTCAGTTTCCCTTCGCCAAATAACCTTTAAGTAGAGATTTATATCATTCATCATTAGCAAGGAGGTAATTTGTTTATGTTGCTTGGCATTATCCTTTTTCTTTCGTAGTCTGGGGAAACTCAAACCTTTGAGGCTCGGCTATTTGGGGGCTCAAATGTACATTTATCCACCATTGAGCAGTCATGGAAAAGGAAAATCCATTTATGTAAACTGCCTTTTGGAACCATAACCTGACAATGTCAATATGACTGTTGTATAGATTCTGGTACTAAGCTTTCACCTTACCAGATTAATTCCTTTCAATGTGTGCTTACAATCATGCACTACATGACCTTATCCTCCCAGTAGGTTGTGCAAACATGCAAGTTCCATTATTTTAATTTTCATGACAACTCATTCCCATGATACATGGTCTATCTATTGTAGTTTAGTTCATCTTACTATAGTGAATCTAGCATAGCCTACCATATCCTGCCTGAACTGTGATTTCGTTCTACATCGAGGTTTAGTTGTTTTCGAGTAAAGATTTGGCATTTAAATGTGGAGGATGGACTAATAAGTTGGATTCGAGAGAAAATTTTGCATAGTGGGGAATGCGATGAAACAATTAGTTATTGTATTTCTTTCTAGCATTAATTTTACTTCATAATTTCTATTCTGAGTAAAAACTTAATGAATTATTTAGACAAAGATGTAGTAAATTCTTAACTCAAGTTGTTTGCTAATTGATTTTCTTATGCTAAAAAGTTCCAGTTTGGGATTTTTTTTTTTTTTTTTGATTGAGATATCCTAGTTTATGTTAAATGAGTTCAACCTATTTTTTATTATTGTGAACCAACAGACTTTTTTTTAACACTGATTCTGGTCTGAAACTACATTATCCATCTCTTTTTCTCCATTCTATAAATCCTCAACGATTGTTTATATCTTTGCATTCTATGGTATTTGAGTTTTTCAAGAAATCAAACAATAGATATGCTCATAGGATGTTTCTTCTGATGGATATACTAATCTCTTCTGGTTGCAGTTCCATGGAGATGACAATCCAGATAAAATTGTAACCGAGAGGCGAAGTGGCGCAAAACGTCAAAGAAGAAGAAAGGTAAAGAATTCCAAAGGCGTCCGTCACCAAGAGATTGCTCAGTCAAAACTTGAAAGAAAGCATCAGCGATTAGATGGATTCAAGACGGTTATCAGCGTAGGCAGTGGAAAACTAGCTGGCCAAGATCATGAAGATGATGAAATTGAAGAGGGCCAGCTGATTGAAGAAAGTGATGATGATCGTGTAGCTGGCCTGTTACTGAGTGATCAAATTCCAAAGAAACGCATGGACTTCCCTGTGGTTAAGCCATACTTTCCGGCTCGCTTAGAAGTGAAAAAAGTACCAACCAAAGAGACGGCTATGAATGCCAACGACTTTGGGGTATGCTGCAACAATCGCATACTGGAGGCACTAGCAAAGATGGAAAAACGCAGGGAGAGGTTCAAAGAACCAATTGCTCCTAAACAAGTAGAGGGGAAAAATCTCCGGGTTGATACTACTCCAGCTCCAACAGAGGTTAAGGAACAAAGACCTGCTAGAAAACGTCGATGGGGAGCTTCTAGCTAGCTGCGCTTTCATTCAGAGGGTAAAGCGTTTGGACCCTATTTTGCGAAGTTATATAGAATTCAATGCATATTATTATTACAACAAAAGAATGGCCGGAGGATTTGGAAACAAAATGGTCTGCGTCAAACTTCATTGAAGGTACCAAGTTCTGATATAGTTAAATTCTGTTTTTTCTTATCTATAATGTATTAAAGATTTTGTTGCTTGGATTGTCACTTGCACACTCAATAACTTTAGTAATGAGTTTATGGCAACCTATAAAACACGCATGCTTTCCCTTTATTTTATTCTAGTTTTTATGTTGAAGCAAAAAAGTAAATGTTTTCCTGGTTTATATTTCATCTCGCTTTTAGTTGAGTTACCTAGTGATGTTTTTTCTGGTCTTAATCAATTGATTTTGAATAAGACATCAATATAGTAAAACTAGTAAAATCCTAACTAATATTATTTCATAATATTAAATAAAAAATCCCTTTCAAAATTTAAATCTTTTTAAGTTTATGCATTCCAAAGCATTGACACTAAAATATTTGTCTTAATTTTAGAATTAGAATGTTATCAGATTTAATTATCCATAAATCTTAATTAAAAAAAATGATTAACGAGGTTTTTTTAACCTCGAGCAACAGGTTCTAAGGAAGTTTCCCACCAACCGTCAGGGTAAATCGGGAAACGTTTGCGGTGGGCGGTCTAGAAGTCCAGCGTCTCAGGGTTTCCGTTTCATTTGGAAGAAATTTTTTTACAAATACGTCGTAGTTGGGGATCGAATCGTAGATATTTAGGATAGCGATTAAATATTCTATTATTGTACCATAGTTCGGGAGGTCATTCATAAACCTTAATTTGAATAATTTGAATGAAGGGAAGAGGCCAATGAAGCTAATAAAATGCTTATTATCATGATTATAGTCATTGTAAATTGATATCCTTTTAACACAGTTCAATAACTACTTTTGAAATAGTGTGAGCAAACTTTCTAATTGTATGTGAAGTTACAAGTGTCCATTAGTTTTTTTGGAGCTATGATGAGTTTAAGAAAAAAATTTAAAGAAAATCTTAAGACATGATGTGGTAGTCAATATGTACACGTTAATTGTCGTTTGAATATCGTTGACGACCTCCGGACGCCGTCCCGAATCAAATTATATTTGAGAGACACGATAAATTCATCGGAATCACTATAATTATGATGTCACTTCATTCTTTAAAATTTTTCTTGAAACATAATATTTTTTTTAAAATTTTTGCTCGAATTAATCTTAGAGGTAGAGTCGCCAGACAACTTGTACCCGTTCAGAGAACATCTAAAAATTTATCTCTATTAAAATTTAAATTAATATTCTTATTTGTTAGTCTGAGTATTTTACCACTACAGCATATCATGGAGACCACGGCACTAAAATCATTGACAGACTGTCATTGTAGAAGTGCATTCCCTGTAGAACATTGATTAAATTATCGACGAAAATACGATCCAGTTTTTGTTACAGTGACAAACGCAACATGCGACTTCGACTCATACATCGCCTCACTTTGACCAACCATTTGCCACATACATATGGTCCTCGCCATTACAGTATTTGATTCGAAGCTGAGCTAATGCTTCTCGGTGCGATGCTGGTATAGTGGTGCACGAGGAGATATTGCCCCATAGGCGACGAATTTCTGTGGACGAGGTGTGAAAATAATTATTTGCGGTTAACATACTTTTCCATTAGCTAAAAGGAATTGGAAGTTAAAAATTTGATCTCACCGGATCGGTCTCTAGCCGAAATGCACATCATTAGCATGTCGAAACGTGGTACTCTGGTCATATTATCCAGAATACCAACGGCTAACTCACTGTCTTCCCTAAAAATGGAACACATGATCTCAATACAAATATGTGGTCGAATAGATAGTATTATAATTGTTAGAGATTCTTAAAATCAAAAGATTACTTGAAAAATGTGGCAACACATTTGATGATGTCGTCCAAAATAGGCGCGGACAAGGCATTTTTAAATATATGAGGGAGCGTCGCTGGTGGGATCATCTGGTTTCACAGGAAGAAACATTAGCAAGATTGTGAGTATTGTATTACAAGACCCTTGAAAGCAAAGTAAATATGTTGTGTGTATGTCAGGGCAAACCTTCAGCAATTGCATTTGGCGAGCATTATCACCAGAAAGAGCCCTCCATGAAACCTCAAATTCATAAGCCGATTTGGGTGCAGTAAGATTAACAGCTGCAGACTCCAGAGCTCGAGAAGCAGCACGAGTTGCAACATCTTGCAGTGGTTCTTTTAGCTCATACTTTGTTTGAGCACCTTCACTTCTCTTTTGGATCATTTGCTGTTACAAGAACATATGCAAAACAACAAATTCACTTAAACAGTACGTTAACGCTAATTCAAGTAAAATGAAGAAACAGTTACAAAACTAATAGGGATCTTACTAAATTATCAACAATTATAAATACAGAACAGATACATCTCTTGTAAGTTTGGAGCTGGTGGTAGCCTCAACAACCTTCATATTACTATACTAGCATCGACTGTAGGTTTTATCATATATAATACGGTCAATAATGATAGCCATTTGAGAGGTAACACTATCAGGAGTCACTTAACCAGCTAAGAAACTTAAAATGCCAGAGTTGCACTAAAGTATGTCCAAATGCTCTACAATCACTTTTTCTTAAGAACTACAGCAAATTGTAGTTGATTCCAAACAATATAGAATGCTGTTCAATTTGGACTCCTAGCACATTTAAATTTCTAGAATTGTCTTTGTAGCATCAAATTTAATAGCTTAAAAATGTGAACCACTGGAATTCAGGCAACAAAATCATGAAAGCATGATGGTTAGTGAATATGAATAGGCAAAGACGCCTCAGTTTCCACATGAAAGCTCAAGTAGCTAAATATTTGAATCTGTGCCCATCCAAAAATAAATCACCACAAGGACATACCACTGAGCCAGATTTTTGCTCATTTGTTGCCACCTTTTGGGCTTTACTTGATAACAGATGATCACCCTCGACAATTTTTGATTGTGCTTCAAAGCTATCTGATGGTTCACTGCCTTTACTGACTGATTTTAAGGATTCAGAATTCCTTTTAGCAATTTCCTACAACACCAGGCAATATAATCTTCGTAAGTTGTCAAAAGACTATTGGGCATGGAATGTACAGACTAATAGCTACTAACAGGAGAAGAAAAATCCAGAGCTTACAAAGATATATTTCACTGATTCAGGGGACAAGTGTTTTTAATTTTTTAATTTATTATTATTATTATTATTATTATTATTATTATTATTTGAAGTTTAAAAATGGTAAAAATCATCGAATTTCAGTTTGAATATATCAAACCAATCCAGAATAGAGATACTATATGGCAATTCTACTGCTGGTGTTACTGAAGTAATTCCATTTCCACTGTATAAAGACACTTGGTGGCATGACAAGGGATTAAGGAATGATAATTCTAAAATACTCATAAAATTTCAAACCATGATGAGATCTTGCATGAGACATAGGATTATCACCACCATTATATCTAGTGAATAGAAGTCTATTGAAAATGATTAAGGAATGAATATCTTCAGAAAATAAAAAAGGCAGCCTGATGCATGAAGCTCCTGCCATGCGGGGTCTCAAGGAAGGATTTATTATACGTAGCCCTGCCCTACTTTGTAAGAGGTCGTTTCCAGGACTCGAACTTGTGACCTTTTACGTCACAAGACTTTACCATTGCGCCAATGCTCCCCTTTGAATATCTTAACAAAATGATATTAAATTATTTCTTAAAATACAGGTAATAGTTCGAACTTCCGGTTTATGTTTTTTTACTAGCATTTACTATGTTTTGACATTCACACATCAAAGTTAAGTGACCTAGAAGCGAAAGTTCTGAACATTAATAGATATGTATTACTTATATTAACTTGCAGTATTTAACTATTTAATAATGTAGCATCCAAGGAGTATTCTATATCTAAAAAGGCATAAAAGATTGTACTTTAGCGATTGGTTTATGACAGAAGAAAATATCTTAAGAGTACACTGGGTGGAAAAGGGGAAAAAAATTGAAACCTTCTCATACAAAGCTTTTGTCTCCGAATATTGCTTTCTGACTTCATTATTATTGGGCTCAAGTCTCACAGCAAAATCAGCATCTGCAGTAAGAACTTAATCATCAGCAAATTCAGAAACAAGATAAACTGACTCGTATATGCATGAACTGTAATAAAGGGATACACTGAGATACAACAGTTTTCAATACCTTCCAGAGCTGCTTTAAGCTTCCTGAGTTCTTTCCTGGCAGTAGCACGTCGGGAGTACGCTTTGACATAACGATCATCCAAGTTTAAGGCCTCGGTACAGTCACTCTCAGCCTCTTCATATCTAATGAACATTAGATACAAAATCAAATATAAAAGACAGACATATTAAAAAGGGGGGAAATCGTCTTGTTTATACTTCTTTAAGAATCTATCTGAATTCAGAAAACCAAGAGAATGCCGAAAAGGCTTCAGCTATAATATTAATAAATAACATAAACAAATAGTGACCAGAATCTAAGCATAAAAATACTTATCACAATATTTCAAGCAACCCTAAGTGAGTAACATGTGAGAGGGCTTTAAAATGAAAATGAAGAGATAGAAAAACTTCCATGTTATATTGATGATTGAAAGAAAAACTGACAAGTGATCTAATTACTAATTTTGCAAAGAGCCCACGAATTGAAACACCAACTGAAATTTGATCAAAGAATGCGTTGAAAGGGTAAAATACAATGTTGAGTTGCAAAGAAATGGAGATCTTGAAACAAAAATGAGGAAAACAATATGAGAAATTTAACAAATTGTGTTGCGATGACAATGTTATATTGATTCACAATAAAAAAATATGACTTCAAGAAAAATCACAATATGCATGATCGTGAGACAACTATAATAACTTAATAATTTGCACCAAACAGATTTATCTAGTCTAATCTCATTAAACATACCTTTTAAGTTTAAGATATGCCATGGCTCTATTAGCAAAAGCAACTGAAGTGGGTGATAGTGCAATACTCCTAGAGTAGCAGTCAATTGCTTCTGAAAACTTTTTCTGCTTAAAATATTCGTTACCCTACAGAAAGATGACAACTCTATGAGAAAGGCAAGCTTTAAAATCCAGGAGAAACCGCACATGATGAAAATAGTTGAAAATTCCTTACCAACTCCTTTTCGGAAGAGGCATATGGTAGAACTTGATCATAAGAGTTAATGCCAGATATTTGTCCTATGGGATTAGTGTATTTCAAGTAATCAAATTGTGCAGATCGATCACTACTAGATGCTTTATTTCCATCAGCAATCTGTAATCAGTATGACCTTCATTAAAAAAATAACATGTATACTATCTCCTATACTACAAACGTAAGAAACTCTAATGTGCCTTCCGTTCCACTAGAGATCAAAAAGATGGTAAACAGTTAGACATCTGGCATCCATATTGCCTCACTGCTATTTAAACAAAAAACAAAATTTACACTATTTCCTACAATGCAGGCATAGAAAAAGTGTATGCCACATTATACAAACTTCGAAATTGAAATTATCTTTGCCACTAAATTCTATAGCTTACACTTAGCAAAAGCTCAAAACGTAAAAATACACAAGATATTGGACTCCTCTTCAACATGTGATTATGAATTCTGATGGTGATGAAGGCTGCAATGATCTTCGAAATTGTCGGATATCTAGATCCTAGAATGATGAACAAGCCAACTGAATGAAGATTCTGTGAACAACCAAGCATGTGAAACTAATTTGACTTAGGCAGTTCAGAAACAAGTAACTCCTGCCATCACCTCCTCCTCTCGACTTTTTATTCTTAGCCTCTCCTTCTCCTTCTTATCTTAATCGCCAAATCAAATTTAAAA
This sequence comes from Boesenbergia rotunda, assembly GCA_024364735.1. NCBI lineage: Eukaryota > Viridiplantae > Streptophyta > Magnoliopsida > Zingiberales > Zingiberaceae > Boesenbergia > Boesenbergia rotunda. Next base: position 85,625 of record JAGFNQ010002079.1, on the reverse strand, counting down.
ACAAACATAAAAAATGGGAGAACCTTAAATAACAGTAGTTGTTATTCTTAAACTAGTCGGTAACTTAATCAGCTCGAAATGAACACTGTCATATTGTACTATTGAAGAAATGGGAAGGGAAACGAGAATTTACCAGGTTATTGTTCTGACGGTCACGACCTTTCTGATTATGATCCTTACCATCACGCAAGTAATCCCAATCTCGCAGGTCATTCAAGAACCCTTTGAACCCCTAATAGACAAAGCATTCACCACATATAAAGAATTCTAGAATTCTTTTCTTCCTATCATAGTTTACATCACCAAAACCTACTCCGCCATTAGTTGTTTGTTAAATTTTTTTTTTTTTTTGTATCCAACGAGTCGGTAGAGACTTACCACGGAGCGATCGCGGACCTTCGATGTCTCAGACATGAGAAGCAACTTGTTACGTCCACAGTGTAGGGAAGGGCTTGGTGTCACTGGCAAGCTACCCTTTTCCCTATTCTGACCCAAAAGGGTTGGTCCTTTCCGGGATGAGAGGATCTAAGGTGGTCCTTCCCGATGCACGGCTGATCGGAAGTCACCAGAGAAGCGAACGCGTCTCTTCCAGTCGGCTCAGCAAGTAAGAGAGATCGAGCAAGAGAGGAAGATGCGATACCAGCGGTTTTAGGGAGGCCGGATTGGTGGCGCCGGCCGGCGGGGAGACGCGTGGTCGAGGCGGAGGCGGATCGGTGGCCGTAGAAGCTTCTGGGCTTTTCGCCTGGGGACGAAGCCGAGGAATGAAATCAGACGGGCAGAGATCAGAAGGGTTTATCTTTAATGGAATGGGTAATCGGGCCGCCGAGCTTCAAAATGGGCCGAACGGGCCGATATCCAATTGGATTCGGGCTGGAATTTGGCAAGGTAGTGATTATTATCAAAACGATCCAATTTAAGATTAAAATATCAATTTTACCCTTATAAGTTACTACCTAATCATTCACTTGTCAGTATAATAATTGATAAGAGCATTTTAAATTTAAATATCGGAGGATGAAATAGGGATGATGATTTTTCCCACGGATTTAGATATCCGCGAGGAAAATTCGAAATGGGACGAGTTTGGGGAGGTATTATCGGATTTGGATTCAGATTCATGGATTTTTTTTAAAATCCCCGAAATAAACTGGGGCGGATATGGGGATGTTATCCCTATCCCCGAACTCGTCCCGATATCTCTAATAATAATAAATTAATAATAATTATTAAAATAATTTTAATAATATTAAAAATGTATGAAAATCTAATACGAATCCTAAATTAATTAATAATTATTATTAATTTATTATTATTGGAGATATCTCTATAGCGGGGATGAGGACGGGGATGAGAGTTTAATCCCCGTGGGTTCGGGAACAGAGATTCCCCGATTAAGTGGAGGCGGAGATGGGGACGGTCCGGAGATAGAGATTTACTTCAGAGACGGAGATGAGTACGGCAAACCCATCCCCGATCCGCTCTATTGTCATCCCTAGGATGAAATATCAAAACTTTTCATCAATTTCTCACACCATTTTTGTAAAAAAAAATTATATCTATCCTCTTTTTTATCGAATACCTCGGAAATTAATGCATGGTGGTTGAAGTAACTTTGAACATCTTCTCCTACTCCACTTCAATTGTTTCATTCTCTCAAGTCAAAACTGTCTCCCATTTTTTTCCCACCAAACTATATCTATCTAGCTATCGATCGATCCCCCTCTATCTATAACTTGAACTTATCTCCCATCTAATCGAATGCCTCAAGGCACTAACATGGCTTCCACTTTTGCTCTCAAGACACGGTCTTTCTCTTTAGCTCTCCTTCTCTTCTCCGCGGCCTTCGTCGAGTCAGGTATCTTAATACATGCATATAGAATCTCTAAGTCAAGATGACATTTTTCGGTTGGTTTGTAGATGATGGTACCGTAGGCATTGTCGCAAAAGCAATGGCATGTTTCGACAATAATGCGGTGAGTTGTTTATCGATCGATAGTCCGAATCTTAGTTGTGTGTTTGTTCATTGGTCTAATTGTCTTTTTGTATTAAAAGGTGTATAGCAATTGCCAAGATTCATATAGACTGAGTGCGGCCGGGACATTCAATGTTCCTCCGGAAGCGACCGATGTTTTTTGCGGCGGTCCATGCCTCTTCGAGACGAAGCTATTGCTTTCATGTGTCGATCACATTCTATACAATTTCAGATTCTACAATGGTGCATCCGTGCAAGCCGTCAAGTACACCCTCGACGAAGGTTGTGGCCATACCAGTAAGAGAGGTAGGAGGAATTGATCGAATCGCATCAAATTATGTGTCATTCGAAGGCAAACTTATGTTTTTGTTTTTTTGTTGGTGCAGGAGATTTTAATGTTGCTGAGCATTTGGGTGAGAATCCTTTCTCATATGGCTATGGCTATAACCATGCTAACAAGATTGCCGTTCCGATCTACTTGTTGATACTCTTCGGTGTTTTGCTTCTTATGTGAAGTTACCGATATTATGACGCGCACGCACCCCTCCTATCGACTACCATCTTATACGATTACTATGTGTGTATATGTGTGGCGAAGTCGGGGAAAGCATCTTCTCATATGATGACTTGGTCAGTCGTGTGGAAGACTCGAGTCAGCATATGATTTTTTGGTAAAAACTATGTGTATGTGTAAAAAGGATAGTTTGGTGTATAAAATTCCTATCAATACAAGATCTAAAGCCACTTAATAATGAATTAGAGAATCAATTCCTAACTCAAACAAATTTTTAATTAAAAAAAGAAATAATCAAACATAAGGATAGAAACATGTACATACAGGGATAAATGTGAGCATCACAATTGGACATCTAAAGTTACATAATAATGCATTAGAGAATCTATTCCTAACTTGTATGAACTTTTTATACCAGGCATCACAATAATGAAAACACAAAAAGTGAGATTAATGCTTCTACCACAATACTTATCCACATAATTCCCAACTCAAATAAACTTTAATATCATCACAATTATGAAACAGAAGTGATTAGTGCAATTTCTACCACAATACTTATCCACATAATTCCCTTTTCCATCATCAAATGCATGGCATGATCAATTCAAGATTTCATCTTAAATATTCCATCCACACAATGGTTTAAGCAAAGACATCAATGCCAACAAGTGATCAAAGATATATACCAAGTATCATGAAAGCCAAAAACCTAGAGCTTGACTTCTAGTCAACAAAAGCAAGTTCTGAGTTTGTTCGAGCGAATCAGAATAAGACCAATTTAGTCTTCAATCAATATTGCTTTAGTTGGTTGAGTAGGCGAGTTTGGATTCAGGTTTCAAAACATTGATCCAATTAACCTTGCTTATAAAAAGAGAACCTCATACATACAGTTGATCAGCAAGAGCAAATCACTATTAATCTTAAGCTCCATCTTCTTTAGGATCCCATCATTTTATGGCATCACCACAGAGTGACCTTAAGAAGGTGGGAAAAGATGCTTTTGAGCTGTTAGAGCACTTTGGGAGGAGTAGAAGGCCAACTCCGAGACCTCCACCTACTAATGTGCATCATGGCTACAACACTCCTCCGAAGAAAGAGACGACGCTTGATAGCACCCAAGTTTCCGGGGAATTCAGAGGAGTTCTATATGTGAGCCGATCCAGGTTTCACAGAGCCCACTTTTATGGCAGCTCCTACTCAACATCTTTGTTTTAATGACTAGCTGAGATGAGAGAGATATAGTAGTTATTGTCAAATTGGTGTTCTACTAATGTGCCAATGGTAAGTGAATCATGGATATCTACCATATATACATATATAATAAAGTTAATGACAAAATGTTTCGATATCGAAAATCTAAGTTTTCCCATGTATGTATCAATCTGGTTATGGATGACATGCTCGTCAAGTTATTAGTGGCATATAAGAGGATGACAAACACCTAAATTTACTCTTCTATATAATTCTTCTTTGTATGTTACATGCTTAAATTACATTTAACCACTAGCAAGAACTTCACTGAGAGGAGGTTCAATATCTGTTATTGCAAGTGTTTGTAGTTTCACATGAATTTGCCTTATAAGATATCTCATAAGATAATCCACAATCATACCCAATTATATAATCAAACAACTGTACTATACCTCTATACCTGTGATAGAGGTTCATCTACTATCTGGTCCAACATATACCTGTGATGGATATGCCAAAGAGAAAACCCTGCGCGATTGCCAGGTCCCACCAATGATTGCACCATCCTTATTGTAGCGAATTTATTTACCAACCGACCAACTTCTAATTGCTCAAAACTCAAGAAGGACATGTATACATGATTCTCTGAAACTGAGAAGTCCCCTTATGGTCATTGGCATAAGGAGTAAGGGAAGTCATACAAAGATGACAGACGATGCATGTATTAATGAAGTGCAAGCAAAACTAAAGCCTCAACACAAATCAAGAACAAAACATGTTTTGCAAAAGAAAGTCCATATTGAAATCAGGAAATAAAACTCAGGCATAAGCTTGGAAGGTATTTCCCTTATTTCAGGTCTGGTCTAAATTCCTACTCCAAAGTCACATTGGTAACTAATTCTTGGTACAACTCATTCTATCCATTATTTGAACCATTGAAGAAACCATGTTTGGAATTTTACTAAATATACTTAATTAATAACAGAAATTGCCAAATATCTATGTTTATGTGTCTCACTCTTCATGGAAGCTACAGACCTAATTCGATATATTTACTGCTTGGACCATCCGAATTAACGTGCTAAACCAACCTAAAATCCCTAATCTAAATCTGAAAATCTCAAACCTAATTCGAAATATTTCAGGTCAATTTGGATTGGATTGCCGAGATTTATTTTTTAGTAGGATCGAATGCTTAATCATAATTTTAAAAAAATTATAAATAAAAAATATTGTTCTACCATTATTAAATCTTTTATTTTTATATTATATCAATTCTTTCATTATTTGGGCTGATGAATACTTAATATTAATTAAAAATAATAATAAAAATAAAAAATATTTATTCTACCATTATTCTATCTTCTATTTTTATATGATATCAATTCTTTCATTGTTTGTGTCGATGAATACTTAATCTTAATTTTAAAAAATAATAATAAATAAAAATATTGATTTTTCCATTATTCAATCTTCTATTTTTATATGATATCAATTCTTTCCTTGTTTGTGTTTCTATTTCAGGATTTGGACGGTCGAAGAAAGATGGCGATCAGCTTGGTGGCGCATTATTTTAGTCCCGCATCGAGTAGTTGTGGATGGACAAAGAGACGGGAGGTGTTTGAGTAGGAGGTCTCATCCAACACTCAATCATACTTACCTGGACGGGGTCAACGGACGATCATCAAGGTCCGTGACCTAGATCAACGGCTTATATTGCACTCTGTGGGCGCGTTGGTTTACCATCTCCCCAAGTGGGAGAGTGGACGTCATAATTTGTGATAGAGGGGGATTCGCCCTGCGCGGCCCCTGCCAATTTCTATAAATAAAATTTTAAGATTAGTTAATATTAATTAAAAATAATAAAAAAATAATAATTATTCAATCTTCTATTTTTATATGATATCAATTTTTTTCATTATTTGTGCCCATGAATATTTAATCTTAATTTAAAAAATAATAATAAATAAAAATATTGATTTTTTCCATTATTCAATCTTCTATTTTTATATGATATCAATTCTTTCATTGTTTGTGCCGATGAATACTTAATCTTAATTTAAAAAATAATAATAAATAAAAATATTGATTTTTTCCATTATTCAATCTTCTATTTTTATATGATATCAATTCTTTCTTGTTTGTGTTTCTATTTCGGGATTTGGACGGTCGAAGAAAGATAGTGATCAGCTTGGTGGCGTATTATTTTAGTCCTGCATCGAGTAGTTGTGGATGGACAAAGAGACGGGAGGTGTTTAAGTAGGAGGTCTCATCCAACACTCGATCATACTTACCTGGACGGGGTCGACGGACAATCATCAAGGCTCGTGCCCTAGATCAACGGCTTACATTGCACTCTGTTGGCGCATTGGTTTACCATCTTCCCAAGTGGAAGAGTGGACGTCATAATTTGTGATAGAGGGGGATTCGCGCCTGCGCGGCCCCTGCCAATTTTTGTAACTAAAATTTTAAGATTACTTAATATTAATTAAAAATAATAATTAAAAAAATAATTATTCTACCATCATTCTATCTTCTATTTTTATATGATATCAATTTTTTCATTGTTTGTGCCGATGACCACAAAAGAGGAGTTCGATGAAATATAGAATTAAGATATACAAAAAGAAGCAACCCCAACGAAAAAGCAGAATAAATAAGATTGGTAAGTAATACAACTCCAGATATACAAACAAGAAGCAACCCCAACGAAAAAGCAGAATAAATAGGATTGGTAAGTAATACAACTATTGGTAAGTAATACAACTCCATACCCCCTAATAGAAGAACTGACCCCAGAAATGCTATAAGAATATCATGTGTTGGTCCTGGTAAATCCATTATGTATAAAATGTCCACAAAAAAGAAAGTCAAATCATGACTTTACTAAATAGTCAAAGAAAAAGGTTTATTTTATCCAATTTATGATACTTTCCTAATTGAATTAAATCTTAATATGGATATAACTATATAGAATATATATAATTAGTTATCTATTATATATATAATAGATATAATTATTTATATATAATTATTGGACTAATTACACTTACTTTTTTATCCAAAAGAAAAAGAAAAAACTTTAGAATTGTATATTTTAAAATTATCGCGATAAATAAAATTTATTATTATAATTAGTTTAAATATTATTATAATTAGTTTAAATAAAAGAATAATTCTAAAAAAAAATAAATAGTATTATATTTGTAGTTATTGACAAAAAAAAGCTTTGATCTGGTGGGTTCCCTTAACCAAGCCACTGCCTATGAGTCGTCGGCTCATTCTTCAACAGGCACGCGGTCAGAAATCGTATTCTCCTCCCGCTGCTTGGGAGCTCACGGTTTCATGTTCTATTTCACTCCCCGATGAGGGTTCTTTTCACCTTTCCCTCACGGTACTACTTCACTATCTGTCACCCAGGAGTATTTAGCCTTGCAAGGTGGTCCTTGCTGATTCACACGGGATTCCACGAGCCCCATGCTACTCGAGTTAGAGCGTAAGCTAGTGATGCTTTCGGCTACTGGACTTTCACCATCTAGGGTGCAACATTCATTCCGTCGCTTCGCCTAGCAGCACGACGCTTGCATTGCTCTCCCACAACCTCGTTTTCACGGTTTAGGCTGCTCCCATTTCGCTCGCCGCTACTACGGGAATCACTTTTGCTTTCTTTTCCTCTGGCTACTAAGATGTTTCAGTTCGCCAGGTTGTCTCTTGCCTGCCCATGGAGTCAGCAGCAGTTCGAAAGGTTGACCTATTCGGGAATCTCCGGATCTATGCTTATTTTCAACTCCCCGAAGCATTTCGTCGCTTGCTACGCCCTTCCTCGTCTCTGGGTGCCTAGGTATCCATTGTAAGCCTTTCCTCGTTTGAACCTCGCCATTAACGTTAAGGCTATGCCATCCTAAGGTGCTGCTAAATAGAAGAATCTTATCAACATCCATGAATGATAAATCATAGATTGAAATTCCAAATTGGAAAAATTGGGCGCTATCATAGTATCAGCTAAGTTCACGGGCTGGAGACAAGCGGACTCGAACCGCTGACATCCGCCACAGGATAAACCACCGCCTCTCAGGCCTCCCCGACTGATTCTACCATAGAGGCCAACGATAGACAATAACTCCCCCCCCCCTCCCCCCCCTCGAACACAGCTTACAACTTTCATTGTACTGTGCTCTCGAAAGAGCAACTCTTCTCAAAATCTCAAAAGGTGCTGAGTTGGAATCCCATTCTAAGGATTCTTGTGGTTCCGGAAATCCAGCTACAGGAGAACC
>JAGFNQ010002079.1:47671-72671 GCA_024364735.1 Boesenbergia rotunda | reverse complement strand
TGTTTGTGCCGATAAATAGTTAATCTTAATTTAAAAAATAATAATAAATAAAAATATTGATTTTTTTCATTATTCAATCTTATATTTTTTATATGATATCAATTCTTTCTTGTTTGTGTTTCTATTTCGGGATTTGGACGGTCGAAGAAAGATACTGATCAGCTTGGTGGCACATTATTTTAGTCCCGCATCGAGTAGTTGTGGATGGACAAAGAGACGGGAGGTGTTTAAGTAGGAGGTCTCATCCAACACTCGATCATACTTACCTGGACGAGGTCGACGGACGATCATCAAGGTTCGTGCCCTAGATCAACCGCTCACATTGCACTTTGTTGGCGCGTTGGTTTACCATCTTCCCAAGTGGAAGAGTGGACGTCATAATTTGTGATAGAGGGGGATTCGCGCCTGCGCGGCCCCTGCCAATTTCTGTAACTAAAATTTTAAGATTACTTAATATTAATTAATAATAATAATAATAAATAATTATTCTACCATTATTCTATCTTCTATTTTTATATGATATCAATTTTTCCTTATTTGTGCCGATGAATATTTAATCTTAATTTAAAAAATAATAATAAATAAAAATATTGATTTTTTCCATTATTCAATCTTCTACTTTTATATGATATCAATTCTTTCATTGTTTGTGCCGATGAATAGTTAATCTTAATTTAAAAAATAATAATAAATAAAAATATTGATTTTTTTCATTATTCAATCTTCTATTTTTTATATGATACCAATTCTTTCTTGTTTGTGTTTCTATTTCGGGATTTGGACGGTCGAAGAAAGATACTGATCAGCTTGGTGGCACATTATTTTAGTCCCGCATCGAGTAGTTGTGGATGGACAAAGAGACGGGAGGTGTTTAAGTAGGAGGTCTCATCCAACACTCGATCATACTTACCTGGACGGGGTCGACGGACGATCATCAAGGTCCGTGCCCTAGATCAACGACTTACATTGCACTTTGTTGGCGCGTTGGTTTACCATCTTCCCAAGTGGAAGAGTGGACGTCATAATTTGTGATAGAGGGGGATTCGCGCCTGCGCGGCCCCTGCCAATTTTTGTAACTAAAATTTTAAGATTACATAATATTAACTAAAAATAATAATAATAAAAAATATTTATTCTACCATTATTCTATCTTCTATTTTTTTATCAATTCAATTTTTTCATTATTTGTGCCGATGAATATTTAATCTTAATTTAAAAAATAATAATAAATAAAAATATTGATTTTTTTCATTAATCAATCTTCTATTTTTATATGATATCAATTTTTTTCCTTGTTTGTGTTTCTATTTCGAGATTTGGACGGTCGAAGAAAGATGGTGATTAGCTTGGTGGCGCATTATTTTAGTCCCGCATCGAGTAGTTGTGGATGGACAAAGAGACGGGAGGTGTTTGAGTAAGAGGTCCGTGCCCTAGATCATCAAGGTCCGTGCCCTAGATCAACGACTTACATTGCATTTTGTTGGCGCGTTGGTTTACCATCTTCCCAAGTGGAAGAGTGGACCCCATAATTTGTGATAGAGGGGGATTCGCGCCTGCGCGGCCCCTGCCAATTTCTATAACTAAAATTTTACGATTACTTAATATTAATTAATAATAATAATAATAATAAATAATTATTCTACCATTATTCTATCTTCTATTTTTATATGATATCAATTTTTTCATTATTTGTACCGATGAATATTTAATCTTAATTTAAAAAATAATAATAAATAAAAATATTAACTTTCTATTATTCAATCTTCTACTTTTATATGATATCAATTCTTTCATTGTTTGTGCCGATGAATACTACTTAATCTTAATTTAAAAAATAAAAATAAATAAAAATATTGATTTTTCCATTATTCAATCTTCTATATTTTATATGATATCAATTCTTTCCTTGTTTGTGTTTCTATTTCGGGATTTGGACGGTCGAAGAAAGATAGCGATCAGCTTGGTGGCGCATTATTTTAGTCCCGCATCGAGTAGTTGCAGATGGACAAAGAGACAGGAGGTGTTTAAGTAGGAGGTCTCATACAACACTTGACCATACTTACCTGGACGGGGTCGACGGATGATCATCAAGGTCCGTGTCCTAGATCAACGGCTTACATTGCACTTTGTAGGCGCGTTGGTTTACCATCTTCCCAAGTAGAAGAGTGGACGTCATAATTTGTGATAGAGGGGATTCGCGCCTGCCCGGCCCCTGTCAATTTCTGTAACTAAAATTTTAAGATTGTGCTCGGTTACGAGGTAAGATACATGAAATATCCGACGGGGTTGTCTTGGAGGAGTCTCTGAAGGTACTACTCTGTTTCTTGTCTTCCTTTCATTGTGGCTTTTGTCAATCGCTACTGTTGATGTTTGATTAATAATTCACATGGATTGTTTTGTGATCACTTATTCGGCATTTGTTATGAACTGCTTCATTTTGTTTTTAGCTTTGAGTAGTCTCAAGAATTGGCGAGGTTTTTCTGTGTTCTTTTCTTTCATAACATTTATTTGTTCGTGAGCTACTTCAGTAGATGTGTGACACAGACCGGTGATATATCAAGGACGAACTGGCATCGACAGAACAAGAAAGCAGCTAGAGAATATCATAGTTAGTTTTGAGGCAAAAGCAAACCTAAGATATGCACTGAAACAAAAAGCACAGTTTAATGAGCTTGTTCTTCCATATCGTCTCCAAGATGTTCATCAGTATCAAGTAATTCAATGTCAAAGCAATTAACACTTGTCAACCTTCTGCTCAGGTGTATCAAAACAGTAGAATTGTAATAGTTATGCAGATTTTCCTGCAACAATGGCCAGAGGCCAGCCCGTAGCAGATACAATTGCCACGCAAATAAATATGATGACGAGAGTGCTCCTTGACACACTGGCGAAACTGATCTCTTAACCTCAGCTAAATGCTTCTCTTGGGCATGCCATGATCAATGTTCTATCAGTTTACTATGAAGCATCTTGCACAGCATTTTGACTTTTCAAGAATGAAAGTAATTGTGTAGCTTGGAGGCCACCCGTTGATCTTAAAATCCTATCAAGAATGCCAATGTGAGAACTTGGAAGCCAACCCGTCAACCGAGTTATCTGTGGCCTCACTTATTTCCCCCTGAAAGAATACAAGACAGTAATTTCTCCTGGTATAGAATTTCACGTAAACCCAATGCATCATGTTAAGTTCTTTGAGCTTTGATGAACTTAAATGGTTGTCTGGTTAAAATAGTTTTAGCAAAAGCCTTACTCGCACTTACTTCTTTATCCTTCCTTTGTTTGACCACTACACGCTTGGAGGCACTGATGCTTTCGCACTTCAACAAGCTACGCGCACCAACCTTTGTGCTGTTTACATCAGTGACTGGCGGGTGATCCGACCTCTCCCCATGCTGCGATCTAGTAGGACTTTCAAGAGGAGAGTGTCCTTCATATCGACTATTATCATCATCAGCTCTGTCTCTATTGGCACCGATTCTCTCCCTAGGAAAGCAGGGAATGTGCTAAGAGAATACAGAAAGAGTTAATAAGCTAGCTATTTGTTTTAGTAAGGTACCTTGGTAAAGAGGCAATCTGTCGAATAGCAACGTTGGTATCACCTTTATTATTACCACAATGCTCTTCAAGATGAGCAAATTGTCGCTTAAAGCAGTCTAGAGACAATAACAGAACATGTTTCCTTTTCCTCATGAACTATACTGCAATCTTAGAGATTTTGATTATAGATTGCAGTTTAATTCATTTTCTAGTATTTATCTGCAAACTATAATATTATCATATATGTGAGAGTTTAATTCAATATCTTCAGATCCTTCAATGCAAACTAAAACATGAAGTTCAAGCAGCCCAATAATTGGGACAAAGACTTCTTGACGATAACAATGATAAATTTAATTGTCATGGAATTAACAATTCTGCATCATAACAGCTAATTGTAGTGTTTTTCTGAAGCCTTTTGTACCACATCCAAGAGGTCTCTCGACACAATTTTGAACCACTCTTACAATCCCACACACATTCAATAGCTAAGATGGGTGGAAAATGAGGGAGCTTGCCATTAGGATTAGCAGGAAACCTAGGTCGAAAAAATATGTTCAAATTGTATAGCTAACTGGATTTACAACTATGTAGATGAAAAATTCATTCAACAGGAAAATCATGCAACCAACCTATGCATCCAAACCGAAGTTCCTTGAGGATCATGTACCATCATACTGTAGGCCAGAGATTTACTAGTTGGGATGTAAGATCATAATCTCTACTTCGAAGCTTCAAAAACTTTGATTAAGAAGCATCCAACGCTGGCAAAAAAAGGGATGATTCGTTCACTCCAGTATCCTTGTCAGTCCGTCTTAAGACCAACATAAAAGAAATAAATAATAGAGATTACTAACTCAGATAGTGCATAACAGAGTGATTAAGAAGCATCCAGGCTAAATAGAGTAATAGATGAAGCCAATTAATCATAATTGATTTATCGCCAGGGCAATTCAGTTAATGGGTCCTTGCTTACCCTCATGTGAATAAAAAGTTCTTTGCGTTGGATGCTCTAAGAAGAAAGAATTTCGCCTCCACAGACTTAGCTAGAGTTGTCAGTGCGTGGAAGTTTACCATATGAGATCATGAATTCGAGGCTTAGGAGTGTTAGAGCGTAAATTCCTACAAGACCTTGTGTAATCTCTCCTGGCCACGCACTGACCCGTCATGTCATAGTAATCTGCTTCGTGCCTATTGGTCTTGTATTGATGTTAAGACGGATCGACAATGACGTTGAGACGAACACTTCTTTTTGCCACATAAGAACAAAGAATTTCAAGTTTAATTATTTGGCAGTAAGTATAAACCTACAATGTACGATCTGACTCTATAAAAATCAGGCTAATTAATTTTTAAAAAAATAATTAAAAAACACTTATGGTAAATTTAAAATTTCATACAAAATAAATGACAAATTTACTAATTCACCCTCTTAATTATTGTTATCACCTACCGACACATGTGATCATCACGTGCTTTCGAGGCTGCAATTACTCAGCTTCCCTTTTCCCCGTCTCCTTCTCTCTCCATTGGCACACCCATGGCGGACGAGGGAGGCAAGTCCGGTGGCGGAGCGAAATCGCCGCCTCCGCCGGCGTCGGCTGCTGCTGCCGCAACGCAGACGTCGCCCAAGATCGTCTTGAAGAGCATCGACATGAGCGAGAAGATGCGCAACGACGCGATCGACTGCGCCCGCGCCGTACGCCCCTTTTATCCCTGCCCCGTCTGTAACTTCGATTCTGTTTCCTTGATTCTGGCCGGACTTCGCCTCCGGCTCTGATCTCGTCGTCGGTTTTGTGGTGGTGTGTGCAATCAGGCGTTCGAGAAGCACAAGCTGGAGAAGGACATCGCGGAGTACATCAAGAAGGAGTTCGATAGCAAGTACGGACAGACTTGGCACTGCATTGTCGGTCGCAACTTCGGTAACCCACTTTTTGCTTTTCATCTCTGCACTTCTCCGATTCGATTTCAACAATCGATTTCGTGCTTCGATTTGAAAACAAAATATTGAAGTTCTTGAGGAGTTCGTCGTGTTTTTTTGTGGTTCAACAGTGTGATTTCGTTTGGGGATTTGGTTTATTCATCTGTAGATTGCTAGGTTTCCGGCCTAAATATCTCAACTATACTCTTTGTTCTCTCCTTCCTCGTGTAGACGGGAAACGAAACAAACTGAAATTGGACATATTGAAGACAATCAATTGATTTGTGGTAAGATTGAATCAGTTGAAGTTCAAAAATATAAAGCGTAAGCTCAAGAGAACACTGATTAACATAACTTTGCATAGAGTTGGATGGAGGAACACGATCCATATAGTCAACCAATATCAAATAGTTGGGACTAAATGATTTTAGCAGCACAAAGTTAAGAGTGGCATGACTTAATTTTAGTCTTTAGAAGGATAACATATGTAAATTATGGTTCAAAATATGATAAAGCAAGATCTGTGCTAAGATAGAGCTAATTAAGTTAGTTTGGGCAAAGGTTATATCCAATTTCAAGGTTTGAACAGCCGGAAACGGTGTTTAAAAGAGTGATAGTATCTAAGGTTGTAAACGAGCCAAGCCAAGGGTGATAATATTCGAGCTTGTTTTTCAAGCTTGTCTATGAAAAAGCTTATCGCTGGAGTTTATACTTTTGCCTAGCTGAATTAGCAACATGGTTGCCCTTAGATATGTTGAAACTCCAAAATGTATAGAATATCAAAAATAACAGATACAAATAGTCTGTTAATGTACATGCATATTATGTTGTTTATAGATTCGAATTAAAGATCAAAGAAATCTAAACGTAATCGAGCCTAAGGTAAGTTTGCGAATTTCTTTGTTCATGAGCTCTTCATGAAGTTTCTTTGTGAATGTGACTGAGTTAGAGTTCACTAATGTTCAAGCACATATTTTTTTATATCAAACAAATGTGACCCAGCTCTTATAAAACCTAGTATAGATTTTGTTCGCAAACATTATGTTCATTTACAGATTGCTATCGTTATGCTGCTTTCGGATGGACTTCAACACCGATCTAAAGATGTGTTGTTTTTGAAGTTATAAGATTATTTACTTGTCAAAGTTTATTTCCCGGCCCTCCTTGAAATCATGAACACGAGTGTTTTCTAATGTGGCATTTGCTTCGCAGGATCTTATGTAACTCACGAGACCAATCATTTCCTTTATTTTTATGTCGACTCAAAGGCGGTACTGCTATTCAAATCTGGTTGAGTGGAGCACGGATGCTTGCTGCTAATCGATACATCTAATTCGACAAAGCATGCATGCCGTCGGCTTATTAAAATTAGTCTTCTTTCCAAGGATGTTCTACACTACCTCTACATATCTCTCCCTTTAGCTGCCTAGTTGTGTACTTTCAGTTGTAACTAATAAACCAGTGGCGAATATGTATATTGGTCATGTGTATTATCGAAGTTTCGCCTAAAATTTAGCTGGAATATGGATCCTTTTAGCACTGTGCTATGTAAAATAATGTGTGGAGTGCTTGTTCCATTCCAAGTATCACCGAACATGTTCGATGAATTTTGATACTACTATTATCTTGATGAACTTCAGTCGAGTGCAGTAAGCATACTCTATATTAGTCTGCAATGTAACTGAACCAATTCATGATCAATAGAGAACCAAACATAGCAGACAAAAGACTTTGTAGAGCATTTCGAAGTTTAGACTAAAAAGAATTTGGTTGCTGCCTCAAGATATACTCTTGTAATCTTGCATCAACTAAAGTTCTAACAGCATGCGATAGAAGTGAAATTGCGATATCCTAAACACAAACGCAGATAGATCTTGAGATTGGATCTTGCTGAGGTCTTTCATAAACTCTTGATAAATAGTAAGATCATGGGATGATATCTTCAAGACGTGCCACAAAATGTCATCGATCTCTCCAGCCACTTGAGAAGCACCGTGGTGGCCACATAGTGTATGAGTGCTCCAAGGAGCACAAGGACATGGAATATCTGGTGGCTATGTCCAACAAGATCGAATTCTCCTGGACGCCACTTCTCAGGAATTCTGCTCGCATACACCACTGCACCGGCAGCATAAGCTACGCCCATGAACACCTCTAGCCCCAACACCATGTGTGCTTCGCGATGCTCCCAGTTCAACCATATAGCATGGGCAGCCGGCACGACTCCGAATAAGCCCATGGCAAGGAAAAGGGTGGCTCGAAAGGGGCGAAAGCGAGGGGTAGAGAAGGCAGGATATAGGAGAGTGAAAATTGCAAGAAGGCCTACTGTGGAAATGGTTGAAAGGTAGGTAAGCTGGGTTATTGGTTGGCAGAGAAAGGCATAGTAGATAGGTGGAACAAAGGAAGAGACGATCATGAGGGAGATGCCGGCATAATCAAGCCTCCAAAAGAAGAGACTGAAGTGACGAGAATGGCACGCAAGGAGATGGGAGATGGCACTGATGATGAGGCATCCCATACATCCAACCAAGAATACGAGCATTGGCCATCTCGGTATTGAACGCTCGCTGGGGAAGCTAGTTCTCGACCATGACAATTGTAATGCTGAAGAATTCTGAGAAGAAGACAGTAATCATTTTAGTATTGCAACAAGATGAAGCCTACTAAGACTTGCACTAGACTAATACAATCAGGGTGTTGGATTTGAGTTTCGCATGAATTAATGGAATCGTAAAAAACTACAAATTCATATTACTATTGACATTGAGGCTAGAGATTATTGAGGACAGAGATAGAAAACTAAATTTAGCTTTTACACAATGTAACTACATAGGGTTGCGGCGATTTAGAATCGAAGACACAAGATATTCTTCATAGAATTTTCAACTACATGGTATAAGTACAAACCCTACTGAAGAAGACAACAGAAAAACTATCTTGCTTAAGAATTTCAATATGTTTAATCCTATCTGAGCAAGGAACAATAATGTGGAGTTAGTTTACAGCAAAAACTAAACGTAGTAGAATTAGATCATGGAAAACTGATGGCAAATTGTTTTTTACCCCTTTTCTGTGAGGTAACTTGAAGCACTATAGAACAGTTGTGAATGATGGCGTAAGATAGCAAGCATGAAGCATATGAAATTACATGTACAAGTAACAATTTCACTGATATATTGTAGATTACCTACCGAAAAGATGTTTTCTGGTACATTGTTCTTGGAGGAACCGAAGAATCTAATCATCAAACTGCAATGAAAGAAAGATTTTTAGGGGAAAAAAGGTACCAGAAAACAGTAAGGGATATGAAGGAGACAAGGAAATGCCAACCCTGAGAGCTCCGGAAGAACCGCATGAGTGACCTTGTCGACCATCACCACCAACTCCGCCAACGCTAGTAGCAAGAAGAGGAAGAACCCTCCCAAATGCCTGTAGAAAAGCGAGAAGAATAACGAATCATCCGATCCATAACCGGAGTGCATCAGAGCTATGAATCGAGGGGGGTACGTCCAAACGTTGAGCGTCTCATTGTGCCAGGCGAAGGCGCTAAGGAGAGCGTCCCGGATCGGCCACTCCGACCGGTAGTGGTCGAGGATGAACTCGTTGTCCTTGAGATAATCCGGCAGCTCGTCGTAGCGCAGGAGCCGGAGGTCACGACCGCCGTCTCGCCCGCCGATCGGCTTTACACCAGAAACATCCGGCGTAGTGGCGATGGGGATCCACCGCGTGCTCCTCCTCCGCCCACGTTCCGGCGCCGGCGCGTCCATGACTCCGCTGGGACCAGGCGAGAACGATGAAATCGTGATGGGTTGGGGGAAAAAGGCCAAAGGCAAAGGAGAAAAAGACAAAATGGTACAAATTTTAATGTACGTTGACAAAGAAGCCCTTCCTTGATTAATAATTGACGAAGATGCTCGATGTACGTTGACAAAGAAGCCCTTCATTGATTAATAATTGACGAAGATGCTCGCTGGAACATATACGGGGGCTCTAATAAATTCTTCGGCACTCAAATTTGAAAATATTACACTATGGTCCATTCAAAAAAGTAAAGTTTTCCGTCTTTAAAAAATAAATAAATAAATAAAAAGAATATTTTTTATTAATTTAATTAAAATTACTTAAAAATTAATTAAAAATCAATTTAATTTTAATCAAATTATTTTAAATGTGGTACCACGACGTTAGTGGCTCCCTATGGTAGTGCAAATGAGATCCTCTATCTTCAACGTGCCTTTGCCCCTGTATCTTAACTCGTCGACGATGATCGATGAATTGATCGTTAATTGGACACCACCAATGAGTAGAAATTCGAATTGACAAATACATGAGTAAATATAGAGAGGTGATGAAATCTTGAGGATCTTAATCAAATCATTTTTAAAAAAAGAGGTTCGTTATTTTAGTAGGTCCCTTAAAATCGATCCTTGATTATTATATCATAAATATAATATACTAATAGTAGCCGAAGAGTTAATCAAATCATTTAAAATAAAAAGGTTAAATTCGCTAATCCCTTAAACCTGACCCAACAAATATAAAGGGAAAAAATTTTAAATATACAAACAGAAAGTACACGATAAAAAAAAATCAGATTATCAAATTCAGAAATCGACTCTGACCATTATATTAAAAATATGATATGTCCACAATCATTTTAAAATTATTATAGAATGTAGCTAATAATGCTAGCTAACAGATATGCAATAGCTATACAACAATGTATATATATAATTACTATAACTACTACAAGTAATTTGGATAAAATTAAAACAAGTTTAAGTAAATTTAAATAGCGATTATTTTAATATAAAAGCCAAACTATTACAAGAAATAAAATAATTTACAAAAAATATTTTTAAGTGTTAGTTAAACTTTTTTTTATTATCCTAAAAGAAAAAAACTATAAATTGTCTTTAAATCTTCAATTAAATCTTAAACTTTATTTTCAGTCTTTATGTCAAAAAAAGTTCATTTCTACTCCCTATATATAAAATTTCATTTACTTCAACTCCCTAATAAATATTATTTTACCTAATTGCCTTTATTATTTTTAGATACAAAAAGTCCAATATGGTATAGTTCCTCGTAAATTCAGTATTATATAATTAAAATCTAGTATATTTTCTATTAAATTAAGTATCACACTTTTTATACGTATAAAAAGTCCAGGAAAAAGTATAATTCTTCCTAAATTCAATATATTTCAATTAGAATTTAGTATATATTATATCAAATTGAGCACAATTCTTTTTTCACCAGACCAATTGATTAGGAGTTCATACCTAATCGCCCTTATTATTTTTAGGTACAAAAAGTCCAAAATGAGATATAGTTCCTCCTAAATTCAGTATCATATAATTAAAATCTAGTATATTTTTTATCAAATTAAGTACCACACTTTTTATACATATAAAAAATCCAGGAAGAAGTATAATTCTTCCTAAATTCAGTATATTTCAATTAGAATTTAGTATATGTTCTATCAAATTGAGCACAAATCTTTTTCCACCGGACCAATTGATTAGGAGTTCATACCTAATTGCCCTTATTATTTTTAGGTACGAAAAGTCCAAAATGAGGTATAATTCCTCGTAAATTCAGTATCATATAATTAAAATCCAATATATTTTCTATCAAATTAAATACCACACTTTTTATACATATAAAAAGTCCAAAAATAAGTATAATTCTTCCTAAATTCAGTATATTTCAATTAGAATTTGATATATGTTTTATCAAATTGAGTACAATTCTTTTTCCACCGGACCAATTGATTAAGAATTCATACCAATTGATTAGCTTAAATTAATTAGGTCATACTCAATTTGATATAAAATATATTGAATTTTAATTAAATGATGCTGAATTTAGAAAAAATTATACTTCAAATACTTAAATACATCATTTTGAATCCATTCCATTGAATTGGCATTTTCTCCATCACGATTATTGGGAAGAGACATCTATAATAATTAGCTTGGACAATTTTTTGTGAAAATATATGTCTATTCAAATACAAACCGCACATAAAAATATCTGGGCAAATTATAATTGTTGATGTTGACACTTTAATTATAAGATCCGCTAAGCCCTATTTAGCCACTCCAGGAGCAACTATTCATGACCATTATGGTAAAATATTTTACTAAGGAGATACAAGTTACATTATATATGAAAAATCAAGATCTGGTGGCATAACACAAGGTCTTCCAAAGATTTCAGACATTTTATATTTTAAAAAATTGAGGGATAATTCGGTAAATCTATAGTTGAAACACATGAAACATTACATATAAGGAGTGGAAATAAATTTTGTCTGGGACAGAGATGAGAAGAAAGTTAAGTTTACATGCAGGGAGTTTAGGATAATTTTCCCGAATAATAATAAGCACCTTTTTAATTTTGTTAAAAATATATATTAAATCGCGGGCAAATGCAATTAACCTGGCAAAACATGAACATAATGATGCATTAACAATACTTAAGACCTCAAGCTATTAATACAATGGCTAACTGTTTCGCAATCAAAGTTCCCTAGCAAAATACAAGAACAATTTGTAAAAGTTTGAAGGAAAACAGTTCTTGATCTGTTGACCGTAGCCAAGTAAACAACGTTGGTCGGCACAAGGGACGGAATGTAGTTCATCAGCATAACGCTACCTGCAAGAGTTCAAATCAAGTACCATTGGTGTTACCATTACGGTCTATGAGAAAAGGATCGACAAAGATAAGAAAGCAAAAAAATGTAGAGTGCAAGACAACAAATCATAGGTTACCTAGAAAAGAATACTTTTAACAACTACAATGCATTCTCAAGATCCAAGCTAAACAAGATATGGAGAACAGAAATGTGGCTGTTCGATAAGGTGTGGATTTAGAGAGATTATGCCCATCTGTCTTAACCAGAGAAGTTATCCGGCAATCGTAAAGTTTAAGCCTAACTGCGATGTGGAGGTTTGTAACACTACTATTAATGAACTGCCATGATCATTCAATGGAGACAATCAATTATGTAGTAGTTCCAGAATGGCAACCACTGGTATAACTATTTGCAGATATTTCACATGTTCAATAGCCAAAAGAAAACCAAAGAGCTTCCAATTTCACAAAAGATTGCATACTAAATAAATTGTGTCAACCAATTGTGTGGCGAAAATTATAAAACAAACAAACTTCCAAAGATTATGATATTACCAAGGTTATAAAAATCGCTAGGCGATAGCCGGGCGGAGAACCACCGCCTAGCGCCTAGGCGGCCTAGGCGGGGCCTAGGCGTTTTTACTGTTTATAAGGAGTCCAGTTAATGGCATTATGAATAAATGTATGCTTCTCCTTTGGACCCTTAGCTTAAGATATTTCTATCATTTCGCCTATAAAAATATAATAAAATAGGTATATACCAACCAATTAAAAATAGACTATAGTGGATTAGTAACAAAATGATAGTAATATTTCCTCTGAACTTAATCAGATAATCAAAATGACAAGAAGCTTAAAGGTATAAACTGACCGTGTGAAAATGCTTAACATCTTCCTCAAAGATGTAAGCTTGCTGATATGATCTTGCTCATTATGAATATCAAGGTGAAATTGATGGTTGTTCATCAAGTAGTTTGGAAGAACACCAGTCCATGCATCAATGCTCACGTCAAAAAGTACATCCCCAGGCCAACTAAGTGTACCTTTAATTTTTCAGTATGTAATATATGGAAACTATATCTATCAGAAAAGCTTACGAAAATATTTTTATTTTCTCGTCAACAGCCTCCCGTTTTTATTATCTCAAAAGCACATAGCTTCTTTGGATATTAGTATTGTCAGTCCTAGTAATCAATAATAAAGTTTCAATAAGAAGAAAAACACCCCAAAAACATTTCCTCTGAAAAAGACGGATTGAAAAGAGAATCCAAGAGTCAGAATAGGCGCTTGCTCTTTCGATTACCCACCAAACATGCCCTAGTGTATACATGAAGAGAAATTCAGAGAAAAGGAACGAAGATACTTCTAGCTGATTCCTAGAGTTACTAGGAGAGCAAAGCTATTACTTGTAATTTATATGAGTGTGAGAGAGGATCTAATAAATTAAAATCAATTAAGATTGTATGAACATGTCAAAAGACAACCAATAGGAATCATATTAGGTGAAGGTGAAGTGGTTGTTATGCCATGGCACCGAGAACTGAAGTCCACCAATCAAACGTAAAGGAATAATTAATGGCATTACCTCCAACCCGAAGACGAGATTCTTATGTCTTCGACGCATAGAGCTTGCCTCAAAAACAGCCTTTTGCATATTAAAAACCAACTAAAGGCACATTGTATTCCTAGAAGTTGAAAATTCTCTCTTCTAAGAAGAGGCATAAAGCACTAATTATTCAGGTATCCCCTATAGTTGAGACTTACTGACTTTAACTTTGAAATTGTTGCTGTTAGCTTCGGATTATAGGATTTCTCTACTGTGAGTACCAAATTAGACCAAGGATAGTATAGATGGGCAAGTTATTGTAAAGCATTCAATTAAGCTAGGATAGATCCAAAATCTTACCAATCAACAAAAAAAAAGATTAAATGATAATACCAAATAAGTTATGAAATTAAGGAAGTAATTCACATACAAATCATGTAGTCGATCGAAAGGGAGATGCGCGAAAGGCAAATGAGTCACCTTTCTCGTCGATCAGAGGTCATCCTCATTCCGGAGGTACTCCCCGGCGTCTGCCTGGCGGTTGACTATAATAGCATCGGCATGAGCCTTGCGGCAATCCTGGGTGGAACGAGCTGCGACCCCGAAGCCAAGGGGCAGGTCGGACATCGAGAAAACAACAACGCCGTCGCCGGGGTTTACGCCCTCGGTGATGCGGGCAAGACCGGATTTAAGGACGGGGTTCCCGTAGAGGAAAGACATCTCGGAGGTAGGCTTAAGCCAGACCTTGCGGCGGGCGTGGGAGGCGAGGAGGTCAAGGGATTGGACGGTAAGGCGGAAGGCGCCGGTCTTGGTGAACTTGCCGATGCAGGTGCCGAGAGAGACGAGGCGCTCGCGGGAGACGCTGACCGCGCGGCGGACGAGCGACTCGGAGGCGTAGTAGACGCGGTTCTTGTGGAGGCGTAAGCAGTAGCGGCCAGGATCGTCACCGGCAGGACCCTCGACGGCAGGGCGCTCGACGATGAGCTTGAGGTTTGGACCGGTGAACTTGAAAAGCTTCTCGAAGACGGCCGCCGTCTCCTTCTCGTCCAGAGTTCGCATTTTTTTTTTTTTTTTTTTGCGTCTCCAAACCTTCGAGGGTTCTGGAGATTAGGGATTAAGAACAAAGCCTTTTATATGGTCGGCGTGAACCGGGTTGGGTTTGGTTTGAAGGATATTTCCAAACGTTACATATATTTTTAAAGAAAAATGATATACTGAAAAGAATAACATAAAACTTAATGTGAAACTCAATTACATCAATTTTTAATGGGTTCATCGTACCTTCCAAATTATAGTTTAGTTTAGGATGGCGGCCGGAGACCGCCGCCACTGTCCAAGCGGCAATCGGATATGTATATGAAAAATACCACATCATTCATGTTTAGTTTCACGTTAAAATTTCACGCTCTCTATCATAACTGCAAATTACTAAAATACATAGTTGAAATTATCAAATATCCAAATTACATACGTAAAATTTGAAATTATTAAATCACCTGTCCAATTTCATTTTTATCCTTCCCAATGGGATACTATCATACTGTCGAATCGATTATTATAGTATAAAATAGATTTAAAACGTTAATTTGTATTAAAAAGTTATTACTTTTAATATGATATTTAAAAATAATATTTGAAAGGAAGAATATAGTCAGCACAACGAAACGATTTCATATTATTTTGTATTCTTTAAGTTTCGAAATCGAATTATGGATTATAGAAAGTTCGAAATAATATAAATTAGATTCTATAAGTTTGTTTAATTCTCTTAATTATATTTGTACTTTTGGAAATTATTCTCATAAATCATATTGAGATCAATCATTTTCTGAACATGTATCTATCCGTGGCCATCGCACGGGCCACATCCATCCATGTGTAAATATTTTACCCTAGTAATAATATTAATTATCACTTATTATTAGTAAATGTAAATTAATCGTCTTCCCCAATCCCAAATATGACTTTGAAGAGTCGACGACACCGCCACGGCAGTCTACTCGCTCCGGATTGCTAGACGTGAAGATCTCGTGTGACGAGAACATTCTCGAGCCTGATTTGAGAGAAAGGTGTAATTTCGTTTACTCCTTGGACCTTAGTCTTATGGTTTTGAAACCATTAAAATTGAGAGGGGGATAAAAACTTTTTTTTTTAGTGTTTCCATATTC
This sequence comes from Boesenbergia rotunda, assembly GCA_024364735.1. Classification (NCBI taxonomy): domain Eukaryota; kingdom Viridiplantae; phylum Streptophyta; class Magnoliopsida; order Zingiberales; family Zingiberaceae; genus Boesenbergia; species Boesenbergia rotunda. The sequence goes on along the minus strand of JAGFNQ010002079.1, from coordinate 56,857 downwards.
ATTTCCACTACACTATGAAGGTTAGCACATATTTACCTTTATGATTTATGAACGAGGTGAGTAGAAGGGAAGAACAGTAGAGCATAATTTACACAGAGGAGAAATATTCTCATATCCAAAGACCAAACAATAATAATATAATATACACGATTTCATAAATTTTGTGAGAAAAACAATCTTAATATTGCATGTCCCTCCTAGCCCTTGAGTCCTTGTTAATTGTCCTGCTTGTTGCTTTAGAAATTTTTTCACTCATATGATATGCACATATATTCAAACATATTGTATTGTAATTGATATCCATCATTAATGGACAATAGTCTTACTATTTAGTTGCCATGGGCTCGTGTGATGTATATCTTTTATTCTTCATTAATCTTTCTAAACAATAGTCTAAAGTTCACATTTTATTAGGTAGTTAGGTTGGTTGATTTTATTTGATTTTCTCTTTTTTATTAGATTCCTTGATTTTGTTTATTCGTCTCCTACTGAAATGATTAATTTTAGACATTGTAATTAATCTCACGATTTTAGAAATTAAAATACCTAAATGACAAAATAGTTAAAGTTGGAATTATTGATTTAGAGAATATTTGGGAGAGCTTTTGATTCTTGAAAAATAATTCTTATACACCATGTTTGGAAAAGAAGGAATTGGAATTCAATTACATTCTTTGGTAGTAATTTTCAGGAAGGAATTGCTAAGGAATTGAATTCCAATTCCTTTCAAACCCCTCAAAATAAATCAAGAAATTCACTTAAACGAATTAAATTACCAAATCACCCCCTCATAAAACAAATTAAAGTTGCTCCGGCTCCATTTTCGTAGGATAAAATCGTAAAAGTATAAGAATTGAATTGAATTCAATTCTGTTTTTCAAATTCATTCCAAACATGAGAATTGGAATTCAATTCCGACCGGAATTGAATTCCAATTCCTTACTTAAAAGGTTTCCAAACTGGGTGATAGAGATTATCTCGAAATTAGTGAGAAGCTAAATAATGGAGTGTTTGAAAATAGAAGTTAAAAGCTGATACAAGTTAAAGTTTGAGTGTTTGGTAAATAATTGTTTTCAAGCTTAATTTTTAGTTAAATGATAATAATATCCTTAAACTATATAAATTAATTTTTTTCAATTATCTAAATATAATTTTGATACATCATCCATAATGTTATATATATTTATTATTATATTTTAAATATTAAATCAAAATTAAATTTTTTAATAATATATATGTTTAAAAAAAGCTATAAAATTAATAAATATAAAATATAAAAAATGACAAATTTATATAAATTTATAAAATATGTATAAAATTTTTAAAAATATAAATTATATAAAAATATAAAATTTTATTTAAAAGTATGGTGATAATTATGTAAAATGATAAATTTATTAAAGGTATAAATGTCAACTTTTAATTCTAGAGTAAAAAAAGTTGAAGCAGAAAAAAGCATCAAATTCTTGCTTACCTTTTGAGTAAAAATTGTAAAAGTTAAAGCAGAATCTGATATTCATAAATATTCAAAAATGTTTCTATATATAGCTAAAATTTAAAAAGCAACCAAACACTGCCATAATATTTCATGAAATGATAAAAAGTCTCGTGCTTTTTTTTTTATTATGTTGTTATTCATTTGGTTTAATATTGTTGTTATTAATTATTATTCACTTATTTAAAATAATTCGAGTTTTTGATTGTTAAAGGCTTCGTATACTTCAAATGAGAAAATCCATTATGATTGATAAGTTTTTTCAAAGGAAGAGAGCAAATGAACTTGATCCAGCTATTCCTGTAACACTATCAACCAGATCAAATACTGATGATCTTCCATCTAAAATTCCTCCTACAAGATTCAAAAATACAGAAACTAAAGAGGTTGATATCGATTCTTTAGAGCATGATGTTGGATTACGCCAACAAATTTGGGAATATCATCCTAACCAACGAGAGGAGATTCGTCCAACTTATTTGAATCTGAAGGCATATCAACCTATTCTTTAAGAAAATCCATTAAATAAAAATAGTAAGCACCCTTGAAGATTTCAGTCTGCTTGGTATGAATAATTTTTTTGGTTGGAGTATTCACCAGTTAAAGATAAAGTATATTGCCTTCTATGTTTTATCTTCAACGAGCCATCAGGATTCTCAAATCAAACTGCATTTAGGCTGCGTTTGGTACGAGGTAATGTAATCGAGTCTGTAATATAATTAAGTTTGTAATGTAATGTAATCAAAATTACATTACTATGTTTGGTAACGAGTTGTATGTAATCTTTGATAATCATATGCTGCGTTTGGTGAAGGGTAATCCATCACTACAAAAAAGGGCTATTCTGCGACAAATTTTTGCGACGAAAAATTTTCGTCGGAGATTAGCGATAAATTTTGCGACAAAAAAAATATTCGTTGCTAATTTGCAACAAATTTTGCGACGAAAATACAATTGTCGCCAATTAGCGACAAAAATTTTTCGTTGCCAAATTTGTTGCAGTTTTGCGACAAAAATAATTATTCGACGCAAAATTTGCAACAAATTTTTTTTCGTTGCCAAATCGTTGCAAAATTTGCGACGAATTTGATATTTGTCGCAAATTTTGCAACGAAAAAAAATTTGTTGCAAATTTTGCAACGAAAATGAATATTCGTCGCAAAATTAGCAACAATATTTTTTCGTTGCAAAATTTGCGACGAATTTAAAATTTGTCGCAAACTTACAATAAATATTTAATTTATCCTAAAAATATAATTCGTCGCAAAATTTGGACAGTATTTGTTTTGATTTTTTAAATATTTAATTCTGCGACGAATTTCGATATTCGTCGCAGAATCTGGGACGAATTTCAAAATTCGTCGCAGAATCTGGGATGAATTTCCAAATTCGTCGCAGAATTAAATTTTTAAAAAGAAACCCAATATACCTTCAAAAAATCATAAATAAACGTACGGAGCTCCGAATTTCATGAAATAAATTTCTAGACGTACGGAGCGATTTCATCATGAAATAAAAGACGTCAAACTTAAATTTTACCAAATAAATTTATAGAAAAAAAAATTTAAGACACAAAAATATATTTTCCAAGTAAATAATATTTAGAAAATTACAAATAAAAATATATTATGTAAAATTTAAGTTTGAGGTCATTTATATCACGAGGATATCGATACGAGCACGTAGAAACTCGTTTCGTTAAATTCCGAGTTCTGTAGGTCCATATAAGAAATTTATTAATATTCTTTTGGTTTATTTAAAAATAATGATTTGCGACGAATTTCGAAATTCGTTGCAAAATTTGCAACGAATTTGTAAATTTGTCGCAAAATTTGCAACGAATTTGGAAATTCATCGCAGATTTGGGACGAATTTAGAAATTCGTCGCAAACTTGGAAAATCCAAAATAAATTCGAAATGTCGCAGATTGAGCTACAGAACTCGGAATGACATGAAACAAGTTTCTACGAGTTCGTATCGACGCCCTCGTGATATAAATGATCTTAAACACAAATTTCAATAAAAATTCTAGGGATCAATGTAGGATTAATATAAAATTGCATGAACAATTTCAGACTTAGACATTTTAACTAAGTGAATGCTGATATAAATAATGAACTATGAAAAATATATATATTAACGGAAATACATATTTGTGGCCGTTTAGCTCATCAGGGGATCAATACGAACACATAGAAACTTGTTTCATTAAATTCCGAGTTCTCTAGGTCCATCTACGACAATTAAAAGGTATTTGTTTTGATTTTTTAAAAATTTAATTCTGCGACGAATTTCAAAATTCGTCCCTAATCTGCGACGAATTTGGAAATTCGTCGCAGAATCTGGGACGAATTTCCAAATTCGTCGCATAATTAAATTTTTAAAAAGAAACCTCAATATACCTTCAAAATATCATAAATAAACGTACGGAGCTCCGAATATCATGAAATAAGTTTCTACATGCTCATAGCGATTTCATCATGAAATAAATGACGTCAAACTTAAATTTTACCGGATAAATTTATAGAAAAAAATTTAAGACACAAAAATATATTTTCCATGTAAATAATATTTAGAAAATTACAAATAAAAATATATTATGTAAAATTTAAGTTTGAGGTCATTTATATCACGAGGATATCGATACGAGCACGTAGAAACTCGTTTCGTTAAATTCCGAGTTCTGTAGGTCCATATATGAAATTTATTAATATTCTTTTGGTTTATTTAAAAATAATGATTTGCGACGAATTTCGAAATTCGTTGCAAAATTTGCAACGAATTTGTAAATTTGTCGTAAAATTTGCAACGTATTTGGAAATTCGTCGCAGATTTGGGACGAATTTAGAAATTCGTCGCAAACTTGGAAAATCCAAAATAAATTCGAAATGTCGCAGATTGAGCTACAGAACTCAGAATGACATGAAACAAGTTTCTACGAGTTCGTATCGACGCCCTCGTGATATAAATGATCTTAAACACAAATTTCAATAAAAATTCTAGGGATCAATGTAGGATTAATATAAAATTGCATGTAACAATTTCAGACTTAGACATTTTAACTAAGTGAATGCTGATATAAATAATGAACTATGAAAAATATATATATTAACGGAAGTACATATTTGTGGCCGTTTAGCTCATCAGGTGATCAATACGAACACATAGAAACTTGTTTCATTAAATTCCGAGTTCTCTAGGTCCATCTACGACAATTAAAAGGTATTTGTTTTGATTTTTTAAAAATTTAATTCTGCGACGAATTTCAAAATTCGTCCCTAATCTGCGACGATTTGGAAATTCGTCGCAGAATCTGGGACGAATTTCCAAATTCGTCGCATAATTAAATTTTTAAAAAGAAACCTCAATATACCTTCAAAATATCATAAATAAACGTACGGAGCTCCGAATATCATGAAATAAGTTTCTACATGCTCATAGCGATTTCATCATGAAATAAATGACGTCAAACTTAAATTTTACCGGATAAATTTATAGAAAAAAATTTAAGACACAAAAATATATTTTCCAAGTAAATAATATTTAGAAAATTACAAATAAAAATATATTATGTAAAATTTAAGTTTGAGGTCATTTATATCACGAGGATATCGATACGAGCACGTAGAAACTCGTTTCGTTAAATTCCGAGTTCTGTAGGTCCATATATGAAATTTATTAATATTCTTTTGGTTTATTTAAAAATAATGATTTGCGACGAATTTCGAAATTCGTTGCAAAATTTGCAACGAATTTGTAAATTTGTCGCAAAATTTGCAACGTATTTGGAAATTCGTCGAAGATTTGGGACGAATTTAGAAATTCGTCGCAAACTTGGAAAATCCAAAATAAATTCGAAATGTCGCAGATTGAGCTACAGAACTCGGAATGACATGAAACAAGTTTCTACGAGTTCGTATCGACGCCCTCGTGATATAAATGATCTTAAACACAAATTTCAATAAAAATTCTAGGGATCAATGTAGGATTAATATAAAATTGCATGTAACAATTTCAGACTTAGACATTTTAACTAAGTGAATGCTGATATAAATAATGAACTATGAAAAATATATATATTAACGGAAATACATATTTGTGGCCGCTTAGCTCATCAGGTGATCAATACGAACACATAGAAACTTGTTTCATTAAATTCCGAGTTCTCTAGGTCCATCTACGACAATTAAAAGGTATTTGTTTTGATTTTTTAAAAATTTAATTCTGCGACGAATTTCAAAATTCGTCCCTAATCTGCGACGAATTTGGAAATTCGTCGCAGAATCTGGGACGAATTTCCAAATTCGTCGCAGAATCTGGGACGAATTTCCAAATTCGTCGCAAAATTAAATTTTTAAAAATAAACCTCAATATACCTTCAAAAAATCATAAATAAACGTACGGAACTCCGAATTTCATGAAATAAATTTCTACATGCTCGTAGCGATTTCATCATGAAATAAAAGACGTCAAACTTAATTTTTACCAAATAAATTTATAGAAAAAAAAAATTTAAGACACAAAAATATATTTTCCAAGTAAATAATATTTAGAAAATTACAAATAAAAATATATTATGTAAAATTTAAGTTTGAGGTCATTTATATCACGAGGATATCGATACGAGCACGTAGAAACTCGTTTCGTTAAATTCCGAGTTCTGTATGTCCATATATGAAATTTATTAATATTCTTTTGGTTTATTTAAAAATAATGATTTGCGACGAATTTCGAAATTCGTTGCAAAATTTGCTACGAATTTGTAAATTTGTAGCAAAATTTGCAACGAATTTGGAAATTCGTCGCAGATTTGGGACGAATTTAGAAATTCGTCGCAAACTTGGAAAATCCAAAATAAATTCGAAATGTCGCAGATTGAGCTACAGAACTCGGAATGACATGAAACAAGTTTCTACGAGTTCGTATCGACGCCCTCGTGATATAAATGATCTTAAACACAAATTTCAATAAAAATTCTAGGGATCAATGTAGGATTAATATAAAATTGCATGAACAATTTCAGACTTAGACATTTTAACTAAGTGAATGCTGATATAAATAATGAACTATGAAAAATATATATATTAACGGAAATACATATTTGTGGCCGTTTAGCTCATCAGGGGATCAATACGAACACATAGAAACTTGTTTCATTAAATTCCGAGTTCTCTAGGTCCATCTACGACAATTAAAAGGTATTTGTTTTGATTTTTTAAAAATTTAATTCTGCGACGAATTTCAAAATTCGTCCCTCATCTGCGACGAATTTGGAAATTCGTCGCAGAATCTGGGACGAATTTCGAAATTCGTCGCAGAATCTGGGACGAAATTCCAAATTCGTCGCATAATTAAATTTTTAAAAAGAAACCTCAATATACCTTCAAAAAATCATAAATAAACGTACGGAGCTCCGAATTTCATGAAATAAATTTCTACATGCTTGTAGCGATTTCATCATGAAATAAAAGACGTCAAACTTAAATTTTACCAAATAAATTTATAGAAAAAAAAAATTAAGACACAAAAATATATTTTCCAAGTAAATAATATTTAGAAAATTACAAATAAAAATATATTATGTAAAATTTAAGTTTGAGGTCATTTATATCACGAGGATATCGATACGAGCACGTTGAAACTCGTTTCGTTAAATTCCGAGTTCTGTAGGTTCATATATGAAATTTATTAATATTCTTTTGGTTTATTTAAAAATAATGATTTGCGACGAATTTCGAAATTTGTTGCAAAATTTGCAACGAATTTGGAAATTCGTCGCAGATTTGGGACGAATTTAGAAATTCGTCGCAAACTTGGAAAATCCAAAATAAATTCGAAATGTCGCAGATTGAGCTACAGAACTCGGAATGACATGAAACAAGTTTCTACGAGTTCGTATCGACGCCCTCGTGATATAAATGATCTTAAACACAAATTTCAATAAAAATTCTAGGGATCAATGTAGGATTAATATAAAATTGCATGTAACAATTTCAGACTTAGACATTTTAACTAAGTGAATGCTAATATAAATAATGAACTATGAAAAATATATATATTAACGGAAATACATATTTGTGGCCGTTTAGCTCATCAGGGGATCAATACGAACACATAGAAACTTGTTTCATTAAATTCCGAGTTCTCTAGGTCCATCTACGACAATTAAAAGGTATTTGTTTTGATTTTTTAAAAATTTAATTCTCCGACGAATTTCAAAATTCGTCCCTAATCTGCGACGAATTTGGAAATTCGTCGCAGAATCTGGAACGAATTTCAAAATTCGTCGCAGAATCTGGGACGAATTTCCAAATTCGTCGCAGAATTAATTTTTTAAAAAGAAACCTCAATATACCTTCAAAAAATCATAAATAAACGTACGGCGCTCCGAATTTCATGAAATAAGTTTCTACATGCTTATAGCGATTTCATCATTAAATAAATGACGTCAAACTTAAATTTTACCGGATAAATTTATAGAAAAAAATTTAAGACACAAAAATATATTTTCCAAGTAAATAATATTTAGAAAATTACAAATAAAAATATATTATGTAAAATTTTAGTTTGAGGTCATTTATATCACGAGGATATTGATACGAGCACGTAGAAACTCGTTTCGTAAAATTCCGAGTTCTGTAGGTCCATATATGAAATTTATTAATATTCTTTTGGTTTATTTAAAAATAATGATTTGCGACGAATTTCGAAATTCATTGCAAAATTTGCAACGAATTTGTAAATTTGTCGCACAATTTGCAACGAATTTGGAAATTCGTCGCAGATTTGGGACGAATTTAGAAATTCGTCGCAAACTTGGAAAATCCAAAATACATTCGAAATGTCGCAGATTGATCTACAGAACTCGGAATGACATGAAACAAGTTTCTACGAGTTCGTATCGACGTCCTCGTGATATAAATGATCTTAAACACAAATTTTAATAAAATTTCTAGGGATCCATGAAGGATTAATATGAAATTGCTTATAATAGTTTCAAACTTAGAAAATTTTAACTAAGTCATTCGCTGATATAATTAATTAACTATGAAAAAAAAATATTGACGGAAATTCATATTTGTGGTCGTTTAGCTCATCAGGGGATGAATACGAACATTTAGAAACTTGTTTCATTAAATTCTGAGTTCTCTAGGTCAATCTACGACAATTAAACGATATTTATTGTGATTTTTTAAAATTTTAATTCTGCGACGAATTTCAAAATTCGTCCCTAATCTGCGACGAATTTGGAAATTCGTTGCAGAATTTGGGACGAATTTTGATATTCGTTGCAAAAGTTTAAATTTTAAAAAAAAACCTAAATACCTTCAAAAAAATCATAAATAAACGTGCAGAGCTCCGAATTTCATGAAACAAGTTTCTACGTGCTCGTAGCGATTTCATCATGAAATAAATGACGTCAAACTTAAATTTTACTGGATAAATTTGTAGGAGAAAATAATATTTTCCAAGTAAATAATATTTAGAAAAATACAAATAAAAATATATTATGTAAAATTTAAGTTTGAGGTCATTGATATCACGAGGATATCGATACGAGCTCGTAGAAACTTGTTTCGTTAAATTTCGAGTTATGTAGGTCCATATATTGAATTTATTAATATTCTTTTGATTTATTTAAAAATAATTATTTGTGACGAATTTCCAAATTCGTCGCAAAATTTGCAACG
>JAGFNQ010002079.1:0-47419 GCA_024364735.1 Boesenbergia rotunda | reverse complement strand
TCATAAATAAACGTACGGAGCTCCGAATTTCATGAAATAAATTTCTACATGCTCGTAGCGATTTCATCATGAAATAAATGACGTCAAACTTAAATTTTACCGGATAAATTTATAGAAAAAAATTTTAAGACACAAAAATATATTTTCCAAGTAAATAATATTTAGAAAATTACAAATAAAAATATATTATGTAAAATTTAAGTTTGAGGTCATTTATATCACGAGGATATCGATACGAGCACGTAGAAACTCGTTTCGTTAAATTCCGAGTTCTGTAGGTCCATATATGAAATTTATTAATATTCTTTTGGTTTATTTAAAAATAATGATTTGCGACGAATTTCGAAATTCGTTGCAAAATTTGCAACGAATTTGTAAATTTGTCGCAAAATTTGCAACGAATTTGGAAATTCGTCGCAGATTTGGGACGAATTTAGAAAATTCGTCGCAAACTGGAAAATCCAAAATACATTCGAAATGTCGCAGATTGAGCTACAGAACTCGGAATGACATGAAACAAGTTTCTACGAGTTCGTATCGACGTCCTCTGTGATATAAATGATCTTAAACATCAATTTAATAAAATTTCTAGGGATCCATGAAGGATTAATATGAAATTGCTTATAATAGTTTCAACTTAGAAATTTTAACTAAGTTATTCGCTGATATAAGTAATTAACTATGAAAAAAAATATATTGACGGAAATTCATATTTGTGGTCGTTAGCTCATCAGGGGATGAATACGAACATATAGAAACTTGTTTCATTAAATTCCGAGTTCTCTAGGTCCATCTACGACAATTAAAGGTATTGTTTTGGATTTTTAAAAATTTAATTCTGCGACGAATTTCAAAAATTCGTCCCTAATTCTGCGGACGAATTTGAAATTCGTCCCAGATTCTGGGACGAATTTCCAAATTCGTCGCAGAATAAATTTTTAAAAAAGAAACCTCAATATACCTTCAAAAAATCATAAAAACGTACGGAGCTCCGAATTTCATGAAATAAATTTTTACATGCTCGTAGCGATTTCATCATGAAATAAATGACGTCAAACTTAAATTTTCCGGATAAATTTATAGAAAAAAAATTTTAAGACACAAAAATATATTTTCCAAGTAAATAATATTTAGAAAATTACAAATAAAAATATATTATGTAAAATTTAAGTTTGAGGTCATTTATATCACGAGGATATCGATACGAGCACGTAGAAACTCGTTTCGTTAAATTCCGAGTTCTGTAGGTCCATATATGAAAATTTATTAATATTCTTTTGGTTTATTTAAAATAATGATTTGCGACGAATTTCGAAAATTCGTTGCAAAATTGCAACGAATTTGTAATTTGTCGAAAATTTGCAACGAATTTGGAAATTCGTCGGCAGATTTTGGGACGAATTTAGAAATTCGTCCGCAAACTTGGAAAATCCAAAATAAATTCGAAATGTCGCAGATTGAGCTACAGAACTCGGAATGACATGAAACAAGTTTCTACGAGTTCGTATCGACGCCCTCGTGATATAAATGATCTAAACACAAATTTCAATAAAAATTCTAGGGATCAATGTAGGATTAATATGAAATTGCTTAAATATTTCAAACTTAGAAATTTTAACTAAGTGATGCTGATATAATAATTAACTATGAAAAAAAATATATTAACGGAAATACATATTTGTGGTCGTTTAGCTCATCAGGGGATGAATACGAACATATAGAAACTTGTTTCGTTAAATTCCGAGTTCTCTAGGTCCATCTACGACAAATAAACGATATTTTTGTGATTTTTAAAAATTTAATTCTGCGACGAATTTGCCGAAAAATTCGTTGCAGAATCTGGGACGAATTTCAAATTCGTCGCAGAATCTGGGACGAATTTCCAAATTCGTCGCAGAATTAAATTTTTAAAAAGAAACCTCAATATACCTTCAAAAAATCATAAATAAACGTACGGAGCTCCGAATTTCATGAAATAAATTTCTACATGCTCGTAGCGATCTACTGCTCGTAGCGATTTCATCATGAAATAAATTACGTCAAACTTAAATTTTACCGGATAAATTTGTAGGAAAAAAAATTTAAGCCACAAAATATATATTTTCCAAGTAAATAATATTTAGAAAATTAAAATAAAAACATATTAAGTAAAATTTAAGTTTGAGGTCATTTATATCAGAGGATATCGATACGAGCACGTAGAAACTCGTTTCGTTAAATTCCGTGTTTTGTAGCTCCATATATGAAATTTATTAATAGTCTTTGGTTAATTTCAAAATAATTATTTGCGACGAATTTAGAAATTTGTCGCAAAATTTGTAACGAATTTGTAAATTCGTAGCAAAATTTGCAACGAATTTTGAAATTCGTCGCAAAATTTGCAACCAATTTTGAAATTCGTCGCAGAATTTGCGACGAATTTTGAAATTCGTCGCAAAATTTTAATTAAAGTTATTCGAAATTATATTTTTAGAGTAAATAATATTTAAAATATTATAAATAAAAATATATTATGCAGATTATTTTGGGTCGAAAAATTCTTAATTATTTATAACACCATATTGTTTTTTTTAAGGTATTTATGTTTTTTTAAAAAAATAATTTAGGGTCGACATGTGCGACAAATTAATTTTTGTCGCAAAATTCTAATTATATATACCTTCAGATCTGCTTTTTGCCCTATCTTGTTTTGGGTTTTGGCGGCTGTGTGATTTTTCTGGCGCGCGCTCCATCCCCTGCGACGACGCTCCGGTAAGCGTCTGCTCTTTCTCTCTTCTTTCTCCGTGATTTTTCTGGCTGCGATTTTCTCCCTCTTTTCTCTCTTCGGCCGCGCGTGGCCGCGCTCGAGCTACCGATCGCGCGCGCCCGTGCTCGTGCTACCGTGGCGACCGGATCGCGCGCGAGTGCGCGCTACCGGGCTCGCCGGCGGCCGGAGTTTGCGCGCTCCGGACTCGACGGCCGCGCTCGCTGCTACCGGCCGCGCTCGAGTGCTACCCGGCCGCGCTCGGCCGCTATCGTCCGCGGCGGCCGGCTCGCCCGCTACTATACCAGCGTCTCACGGCGCCGCTCGCCTGGCGCGCTACCAGCCGTGCTCTCCTCGCGCGCTACCGGCCTGACGCGGCGGCGGTCGCCTCGCTCGCTACCGGTCGCGTGCGGTGCATTTGCGCGATACCTGGCGCACGCAGGGGACGTCGCGCGATACCAGCTGCGCACGGACTGGGTCGCTCGCTCTCTTCCGGCCGCGCTCAGCCTCCCTCGAGCGTTCCCGGTCTGGCGTGGCGGCGCTCACGCGATCCCGGCCTGCGCGGGCTTGCTCTCGATTTCTTAGGCGGGCGCGACCATTTTGCACGGGACTGGCCGTGCCAGGGCGGGCCCGTTCGGCTGGGCCTAGCTTGGCCGGGCTGGGTTGGTCCGGGAGGGACTGGTCCGGGCCTGGCTGGTCCAGGCCGAACATATCAAGTTTGGCTCGGCTTGTGCCACGTTGCTCAAGTCGAGTTTTATAATTAAAGATGTGATTTATATATATATATATATATATTTATATTTGACTGTGTAATATTTTTCGTGTAGGTCTTAAGTGGATGTGTTTGGATTGACTACCATCGTACGTCTTTGTTGGTGACCTTTGTTTGGTACGTCTGTATCCTTCCTTTATTGTTTATTATTTTGATTAATGTTTACTATAGTATTCCATGTCTTAGTGTGAGTGCTATATAAGATTAGGTTTTGTTAGTTTATATTGGTTTATAAAAATTTGTGTTTGCTTGTATTATAACATACAATTAGGATATTATTTGAATGATCATGTGTTTTTCTTTGTTTGTATGTGATTAACTAATTGATCGATTTAGGATATTATTAATTAATTCTTCATTTTAATATAAAAGTAATTATTTAATTTAAGTAAATCTCAAATTATTTTTTAATTTGAAATTTTAAAATTATTTATTCCAAATTAATAAAATCATAAAATAATTAATTTAACCTAATATGAATAATTAGTAATTAATTATTTATTTTAAATAATTTATATAGTTGTGATATCAAACTTAATTAATTAATTTTACATTTTAAAAATTATTTATTCCATATTAATAAAATCATAAAATAATTAATTTAACCTATTATGAAATTATTAGTAATTAATTATTTATTTTAATTAATTTATACAGTTGTGATATCAAACTTAATTAATTAATTTTAAATTTTAAATTAATTCAAAAATATGATATTAATTAATCGTAAACTCAATAATTTAATTAGATAACTATTAATTCTTAAATCTTAATTTATACCTTAATTAATAAATTTAATCAACTAATTTCACAAGAATATTGTTATGCATATCTAATTTTTTTGGAAATTATTATTTATGTTATTATAATTTATAAACAGGCAAAATGCAGAATGAAAGGAGGTGGATGTATAAAAAAAATTTATCCGATCGTCGGGGTTTATCTGATGAGTTTATTACTGGATTGAGACAATTTTGAGTTTTGCATCTAGTCAATTTCAGTATATGGATGCAATAAAATAAGATGTCCATGCAAAAAGTGTCACAATGGTAAATTTTTACTCTGCGATAAAGTTGAAGAACATCTTTGTAGATTTGGATTTACCCCGAATTACTATAATTGGACATCTCACGGTGAACCGTTCATATCTGATGAAGATTATCAACAAAATATACAAGTCTCAGTTGGTGGTGATCAGTGTTATTATGATCAATTAAATTCATATCAAAGAATGATATTTGATGCAGTCGGTCAGAATTTCAATCCTGACATGTGTGGTGCAAGTTCCAGTTATCCACCAATAGTTGAACAAATGTTTACTACTTATACCTCACCATTGGAGGGAGTAGAAGTACCACTTGTTAATGACACATATCTTCAATTTCAAGAAGTGTTCAGTGCTGCTGATGAACCATTATGGTCTGGTTGTGACAATCACACTAAATTATCTCTTACCGCAAGACTGTTAAATGTCAAAGCAGAGCATAATGTGTCACAAGATTGTTTTAATGATTTTGTTCAAGTTATTGGAGAGGCATTGCCACGTGATCACATACTGCCTAATGATTTTTATAGTATGAAAAAACTCGTGAAAGAATTGGGTCTTCCGGTGCAAAGAATTGATGTTTGCAGAGATGGTTGTATGTTATATTGGGGAGTTGATGAAAATGCAGAGGTTTGTAAATTCTGTAATCAATCTCGGTACAAGAGCAGTAGAACTAATCAACAACGATGTAAATCATATAGTCAAATGTTTTATTTGCCCTTAACTCCTAGATTACAAAGACTTATGCTTCAAAAGCAACTGCTGAACACATGACATGGCATGCAAATCATCAAACAGAAGAGGGGCTAATGTGTCATCCATCAGATGCAGAGGCATGGAAGAATTTTGATAGAACATATCCGGAATTTGCAAAGGAGATTAGAAACATTAGATTAGGTCTATGTGCAGATGGGTTTGCTCCGTTTGGCAAATCAGGAAGAAACTATTCATGTTGGCCAGTTATCTTAACTCCGTATAATCTTCCACCTGGGATGTGCATGAAAACACCTTATATGTTTTTAACTTTAGTTGTACCTGGCCCGCAAAATCCGAAGAAGTTAATAGATATTTATATGCAACCACTGATTGCAGAACTTAAACAATTATGGGATGAAGGTGTTTCTACATACGATGTTCATACTAATCAGACGTTTGTAATGAAGGTTGCTCTTCTTTGGACAATAAATGACTTTCCTGCTTATGGTATGTTATCCGGTTGGAGTACCGCTGGGATCTTAGGATGCCCAATATGTATGGAGAGATCAAAGTCTATCAGATTGAAACATGGAAAGAAGCCGAGTTATTTTGACTGTCATAGACAATTTTTACCAACAAATCATAATTTCAGAAAAAATAAAAATGAATTCACCAAGAACAGAATTGAAAGAACACCTCCACCATTGAGATTAACTGGTGAACAGATATGGTGGCGAGTGGCTGACTTTTCATCTGTTATTGAAAAGCCGTATGATACAACATATGAATATGGAAGAACACATAAATGGACTAAACGAAGTATATTTTGGAATTTACCATATTGGTATAGTCATTTGATTCATCATAATCTCGATGTAATGCATATTGAGAAGAATGTTTGTGATAATCTGATAAATACAGTAATGGATATCAATGGAAAAACCAAAGACAATTTGAATGCAAGAAAAGACTTGCGACTCCTTTGCAAAAGACCCACTCTCGATGTCGATGAAAATAGTAGAGGACCAAAGCCAAAGGCAATTTATACATTAAATAAGGATCAAAGACGTGTTGTTTGTGAATGGTTTAAATCATTGAAATTTCCAGATGGCTATGTCTCTAATCTCGGAAGATGTGTTGATTTGAAGGAATACAAATTGATTGGTTTGAAAAGTCATGATTGCCATATAATCATGCAAAGACTTATTCCTATTGCTTTTAAGGAATTCTTACCGAATTTTGTTTGGGGTGCCATTAGCGAGTTAAGCATTTTCTTACATGATATATGTTCAACAGTTTTAAGACATTCACACATGGAGGCGTTAGAGAGACACATTCCAATTATTTTGTGTAATTTGGAAAGGATTTTTCCACCTTCATTTTTTGATTTCATGGAACATCTTTTGGTTCATTTGCCATACGAGGCCAAAGTTGGAGGACCTGTACATTTTCGCTGGATGTATCCATTTGAAAGGTAAAATATTCTAAGACAATATCTTAATGCATTGTAATTATTTCATTTTATTATATATTAATATCTAATATAAGTTATTTTATTACAATTAGATTTCTATATCATTTGAAGAAAAAAATTAAAAATAAGGCACGAGTTGAAGCTTCTATTGTTAATGCATATATTGTGGAAGAAATTACAACTTTTGCATCTTATTATTTTGAACCCCACGTTCAAAGCAAGAGACGGAGACCAGGAAGAAATGATGAGGGTCCTATTGATCCTAATTTTAACTCATTCTCAATTTTTAATTATCTTGGTCGACCAAGTGGACAATGTAAAGAGAGATACTTAACTGGTCAAGAATGGCGGGCAGCGCATACATATATTTTACTTAATTGTCCTGAAGTATCGTCATATTACCAGTAAGTATATATTCTCTCAATTTCCAATTTTTGTGTTAAATTGATTGCATAATTATTTTTTTTTTGATGGTAGGATTTTTCAAAACTTATATTCTGAATTATCGACACACGAGTTTGATCGTTTATGTGAAGAAGAATTTGCACCATGGTTCAAATCATATGTAAGTATAAAATCCAAATTTGGTTTTATATAAACATATTTTTAACAATTGATATCTTTGTCATTAGGTTCATGATAATCGAACTCACATTCAACATGAAATGTTGTTCCATCTATCATGGGGTCCAAAAGCATTGGTACGCACTTGGCCAGCTTATTTTATAAATGGATTTAATTTTCATACTCAAGAATATGGCAAGGGCAAGAGTACAATGAATAGTGGAGTTTGTGTAAAATCATCAAATGATGAAGATCCAAGCAATGATTTTTATGGTTTGCTGGATGAAATTATAGAGGTAGAATATCCTGGCCCAGCTATGCGAGTTATTCTATTCATGTGTCATTGGTTTGACCCTATCAAAGGGATGAATGTGCATCCACAATATAATTTGGTTGAAATAAATCATAAGAGATTGTATAAGAGATATGAACCATTTATATTGGCACAACAAGCAATTCAAGTATTTTATGCTTCATATCCTAGTTTGAAACGTGACAAATTGGATTGGTGGGCTGTTTGTAAAACGAAAGCACGGAAAAAAATTGAGGAACGTTGGGAAGACATTGCATATCAACAAGAGCAAGTTGTAAATACATTTCAGACAGAGGAATATAATATTCCAACATTACGAGATCCCAGTGGAATAGTGATAAATGTGGATGCAAGTGAAATTGATGATGATGATGATGATGATGATGATGATGATGATGATGATGATGACGACGACGATGATGATGAAGAAGATGATGAGGAGGAGGAGGACGAGGTGGAGGATGAGGATGACAATGACAATGAGGACGTTGATTTTTGATGATGGGTAAGTTTATTATCTTAATATAAAAAATTAATGTATAGTTGATATCTCATTTGTAATCTTATATATATTATTTGTTAATGCTTTATATTTCTTGCTATTTATAGGTCATCACAGGTGATATCTTGTTGTCACAGGATTTGCACATTTTCTTTATCTCTACGAATATGGTAAGGTTTTCTTTTCTACAACTTATTTTATTTTCTATGTACCATTATATTTTTTTTAGTCTTACATCTTATAGTTCAATTCCAATGGCAGAGATATCATTTTCTAGGCTTGTAGTAAGTTCTTAGTTTTTAGATTTATTTGACATATATACTTGTTTGTATAGTTGGGTTTTATCTTGCCTGCATTAATATGGAAGTCTGAGTTTCCTTTATGGTCTTTATCATTGAGATCCTCAATAATAGTAGTGCAGAAGAGCATGGAGGTATTATGCTATCTATATTACTGTCTGCACTATTTCTTTTCATTGTATTGTATTAGAGCATCATACACTAAGATTGTTGTTCCATTTCATGAATATCTTACTTTTTCTCTTCAATGTTATCAGGTACTATACAGATCATTTTGAAGGATAGCGACAGGTCACCTGCTCTCATTTCTCCATGTCACCTAGAAGCTTGTTGAGGTTTTTGTAATAGGAAATTTAACTCGTTACCTTGTAATTATGACAGTCATTATCTTTTGAGTTGATATTGACTTCTTCTATGTAAACTATTACATTTATTGTTTGTGATTTTGTTATCATGTAAAGTATAATATTTATTGTTTTAAATTTCATTTAATCAAACTATGAATTAGTTTTAATCTTTGTCTTTAAATTTTCTTTTTTTTTAATCTTGCTATTCATGGATAATCAATTAGAGTGTATTGTAGTTGAAAATTATGAGAAAATAAAATAGGTATCGATTTTGATTCTAATGATTTGAGATTTGTTTTATTAAAATTTTATTTATAAATATAATTTTTAATCAACTAGAGCATATTGTCATTGAAAATCTTGAGAAAATAAAACAGGTATCAATTTTGAATCTAATGATTTGAGATTTATTTTAATAAAATTTTATTTATAAATATAATTTTTAAAACATTTTAATGATTTTGCGATGACTTTTGCGACAAAAATATTTTTGTCGCAAAATTATCGATATTACTGTTTATCGAAAATTTGCGACGAATTTTGAATTTGTTGCTAAATTCGTTGCAAATCTGCGACAAATTTATAAAATTTGTCGCAGATTTTGCGACAATTTTATAAAATTTGTCGCAGAATCTGCGACAAATTTATAGAATTCGTCGCAGATTTTGCGACGAATTTAGGATTTGTTGCTAAATTCGTCGCAGATTCTGCGACAAATTTAGGATTTGTTGCAAAATTCGTCGCAGATTCTGCGACAAATTTATAAAATTTGTCGCAGAATCTAAAAAAAATTGTCGCAGATTTTAAAATAAATTAATATTTTCGTTGCAATAATCTGGGACGAGTCAAAAATTCGTCGCAAAATCTGCAACGAATTCCTAAATTTGTCGCAAAATCTGCGACAAATTTAGATATTTGTTGCAGATATTTTGCGATGAATTCTGAATTTCGTCGCAAATTTTGCGACAAATTATAAAATTCATCGCAGAATTTGCAACGAATTTTTAAATTTGTCGCAGATTTTTTGCGACGAATAAAAAATTTATCGCGATTTTTGCAACAAGTTTTGTTTTCGTCCCAAAAAATCTGCGACAAATATTATTATTCGTCGCAAATTTTGCGACAAATTTTTTATTCGTTGGAAATAATCTGCAACAAATTTTAAAATTCGTCGCAAATTCTGCGACAAATATTTATAATTTGTTGCAGATTTTTTGCAACGAATTTGAAAATTTGTCGCAGAATCTGCAACGAATTTAAAAATTTGTCGCAAAATCTGCGACGAATTTTCAAATTCGTTGCAAAAATTTAGATAAATTATATTAAAATCTGCGACAAAGATTTGCGACGAAAATTTAATTTGTTGGAAATTTTGCGACGAATAATGAATTTGTCGCAAAATTTGCGACAAATTCTTTTTTTTTGTCGCAGAATATTGCGACGAGTATTTGGCGACGAATTTTTTTTTGTCGCCAAATTTGTCGCAAAAATTTTTTGCGACGAATTTTTTTTAAAAATTCGTCGCAAAATTTGTCGCAAAATCGAGTTTTTTTTGTAGTGATTGAGGCATCTCAGATTTTAAGAAACTTGGTTGAAGTAGGAAGCTAAAATGTTGACACGGAGAGAAGATACCCAACTTGATGAGGGATCATGGGAAATCAAGGAATGATAGGAGAAATGGGTGCCCAGGAAATCAGCAATAGTAAAGGACTCCTCGAAAAATAAAGTGGCATCCGATCTGATTAGTGGCAAGACAAGGTACTGCTTGTAGTGCCGCTATACTAGAGATGAAGAATCACACTTTAGTTGTTTATATGCAGTGGAAGAGATATTGTCTTTATATCTAGCGAGTGTAGATGTAGATGATGGACAACAGTGGGTGCGAGATGGATAGGTTGTGATCAGTTCAAGATTAATCACTCATGAGTAGGTGCAATCCGAAGTCATGATCAATGGAGTTGTTGGTTCCCAGATTGAAGTGTTAGTGTTGGATGTTGTGTATGTGACACTAGTATGAAGTGGGGTAGATGAAAACTAAGTATTATGGATGAAGTTGCTTAGTTAGTATCAGAGGGGTTGATGAAGTGGCATGGAGACAGGATCCTGTTAGTCAAACTTGAACTCTGCAGAAAGCAATACGAGCCCATGGGATCATCTTGTTTTGGTGTGATCTCTGGCCTCCACCACTTTATAAGGAATGTTTAATTGTATAAACCAAGATTGATTATAAGTCAAACTAAAATATTGCTTCTTTAAAGTTTGCATGAAGCGTATTGTGCTCCCATAAACAAGAACATCAATATAATATTATAGCTTTAGTTATTATTTCTATTTGCAGATCAAATTGCCTCCTTTAACCCATTAGTGCCTTATATCATGTTAACTTCATTTTAATGAGATGTTTGCAGGTCTTGTGATGGCATTAATTGGTTCACTTCTCAGCATCCTAGTGGTAAGCTTTGCTCTACTTTAGTATTATGTATGTTCAAGATTGATTGAGCTTCACTTGGGCTTTTGTTATTTTTCTCTTTTTAAATCGTGACATTGTTCTAGCTGAATATATTTCTATCCTATAAAAAAGTTGCTCCATGTCTGAGAATATGTACAGATTATTATTTTAACACAACACAAAAAACATATTACTCATGATAAATTAAAGGAAGTTAGGCTATTACATGACCATAACCATATCAATACCTGTTAAGTTCATGATTAACGAAATTAAAATATTTGTTGCCAAAGTATCGTTGAATTTTATTCTCTTTTAATTTATTTAGCTTCCACAATTAAATAGAATTATATTTTCAGCTGCAATTGGCTTTAGTTTTAGCAATTAACACCAAATCTAATTTTCCATTGACCCGTCTAAGAGTATTCACATCATATTCTTTATCTAAAATTTAAAATTTAAGATAGAAAATTTATTTTATTAAATTTGGATATCCATTTTTCACTACATAATATATCAACTTTCCTATAATTATCATATCTTTATTTTTATAATTATTTTTTTTTCTCTTTATCCACTTTTCACTACCCAATCCATTCCTTTTATTTTTTCTCTTCCAAATTAAATAATATTTCAATATTCATAAATTCTAAATTTAATGAATGAGTAGGGTAGCTGATGTAAAGATTTTTTATATAAAATATAAAATTTAAAATAAAATCTTTGTTTAGGAAAACTGACGTGGATGTACTAACCAATTATATAATTCTGGGACTATTTTTAGGCAACAGATAAATTTGATGATTGAGCAGTGTCATAAATAAGACAGCAAAAACAGTACCAACATTCATGTGTGGCTGCATAAAATTCATTTATTTTTTCCTTTCGTCGTCAAGGATTCATGTGGCATATGCACCAATTGGAAGATAGAGAACTGGATTTTCAAGTAATGGTCGGTTTGAGCCTCACATTATCTATCTCTTCTGTAGAATCTATGATTCTGTCCAGCAAATTGACTAAGATGAAATTAGTGATAAAATTTTGTGATCTTGTATTTGGCCAGCTAGAGATCAGACTAAGATCCAACAGGAAAGGGTGCCTACCTCAACACATTCAGAAATTGAATCACAAAAACCTCACACTTATCCCTTTTTTCCCCTCAAGTTCTTATCATTTGTTTGCATCCACCATACTTCTAATGTCTGCATTCTCAAATTAGAATTTACTAATTCTTTTAGGTCTCATTCTGTATGGAATCATCTCTCAGTAGAATTCTTTAGATTGTCTTCAAACTAAACAATTAGCTTTTTCATATGATAACTACAAACCATTACTTAACTGTTGTGCATTCCAGGCCATCATAATGCCATCCCTGTGTTTCTTGAGGATATCGAGGAACAAAGCTACATCCTCGCAGGTATTGTGAACCGACTTGCCTGTTCTTCCTATTATTATTTTCCAGCTGAAAGGGGAGTCAAAAATTGTTAAGGATATATGCATCAACAACTTAGGCAATTCCTTGATCAAGTAAGGGCATGAGTTTAGGTTGATGAGCGGTTTCCTCTGGGGCTGAAGTTTGGAAGATTCAATTATTTCTGCTATTATAATTTTCAGATAGGATGTGACATTTGTTAGGGCTTTCATGTTAATCTTCTTACTTCTCTTCCTCTTTCAGGTTGCAATTAGCATAGCAATTGTTGCATTGGGTGTTGTGTGTGCTTCCCATGGGACATATTCATCCATTTTGCAAATAGCAAATAGATACTGAGGTGTAGCACATACATTTTGCCTATAATTTATGATTCTTTGATTTGATTTGACTTGCTATGTTTGTGATTTAAACACTTTTCGATGTACATTTATCTTCCTAGCTAAGTGTGTTGATGTAGCAAATAATTATCAATTGTGTTGATTCACATGTGAATACCAAAATTGATTTTCTAAACCCGTTGATTTGTAAAAAAATACCAAAAAATAGGAAAATATCAAAATCGGTTCAGCCAAAAAAAAGTATTAATAAAAAAAACTACCTTCAAAATATGAAACATGACATTTATATAAACTCATATCCTAAGACTCCAAGAAAGGAAAAAAAAATCTTCATATATGGACTTTTCCTATCTTTTATATAAAGAAAAGAAATTTTATTGGAAAAGAAAATTTCTCAACGTAGAAACAGAACGCTAATAAGGATAAATTTTAATCTGTATATCCAGAAATATCAAAAATACCAAAATATCATATAATGGACATTATCAAAAATAGTAAAAATATTTTTGGAGGCTCAGTTGAGGACCTAAACGGTGAAATTTGAGTCCAAAACTTGACAGTTTTGAGTTCTCTAGTAATAAATGTAGATTTTTGAAATACGCAAATGTGACCATCGACAACCTAATTTCGAGTCCTGAGTAAAAAATTATAACTTTCGGAAGATTACACTATCCAACCTGCATAATGTGTCATCTTGCAAAAGATGATGGTTTGCTTGGAAAACTACTTGAATTGATATCTCTGCTCCATAACTTTTTATTTTTCTTGTTTGAGGTATATCCGAAACTTAACATTCTCCCTCCACCTTTAACACTCATAAAAACAACTAATATGGGAAAATATTATTACATCCAAACTAAATCAAAATATACAAAATAAGCAAAATTATCAAGGCATAAACACCAAATCATAAATTAATCCATATGTATCTTCCCTTAAGTTAAGATCTCCCTAAAGGTAAGATAGTTTTTTTAGTTGTGCAATTGATATTTGTATGATATAAGTCAAAAAAAAAAAAAAAAAAAAAAAAAAAAAAAAAAAAAAATGTATATCTATTTTTTTTTTTTGAACTATTTTTTTTTTTTTTTTTTTTTTTTTTGATTTATATCGTCATCCTAGGTATCAACGGTTCGATCCCCAGCTACAGTATATTTTACAAAACAAAAATCCAAATGGGGCGCAAACCTTGAGACACTAAGCTTCTGGACTGTCCATCGCAAGTGCTTCCCGATTTATCCTAACGATTGGTGGAAATTTTTCATGGGACCGAATCAGTAATCCCAGATTCAACTTATGATTCATCATTTTTGTATATTTTTTTTTGAAAATTTTGACCAGATTCATCTTGTACATATATACATAATTGCTCAATAAATATCTCAACTGGCATATATGTTGTGGGAAATCTATACAAATAAAATGTAAAGTATATGAATTACAAAGTATTTTTTTCCTTACATATTAGAT
Source organism: Boesenbergia rotunda (assembly GCA_024364735.1). NCBI lineage: Eukaryota > Viridiplantae > Streptophyta > Magnoliopsida > Zingiberales > Zingiberaceae > Boesenbergia > Boesenbergia rotunda. The sequence goes on along the minus strand of JAGFNQ010002079.1, from coordinate 32,978 downwards.
CAATCAAAGTTACAAAGTACACTTTTGCTTCTTGAACATTGTATCAATATAAGCAACAAAATTATAATTTTTTATATTGCAAGTTCAATCAAATTATATTTTACATAGTTATAATGTTCCATATAATTACTAGTTACAACTAGTGCTCTTTCAAAAGCATCTTTTTTGCATAGTATGTTCCATATGATACCAAAGATTTATAAGATTGTGGTTCCTTCCTCTTTTTGCTCGTTGATTTTGTAAAAAAAAAAAAATTAATCAGGTAATAGTTAACTGGAGCGACCAATTTAGTCCCACGAAAGTTGTCCATCGACCGTCAGAATAAATTAGGAAAATACACATGGAGACCCATCCTGATAGTCATCATTCTCAAGTTCACTACTCATTAAAGAAAATTTTTTTAATAATATGCCGCAACTGAGTCTCAAATTATAGATCCTTGATTTATTATTAGAGGACTTAATCATGACACCCTGCTTCTGGGAATTGCTTGTTACATTTTGTAGAATATACCGATGCTTTCTTGATCTTTTGTGTCATTAGACCATCCAATGCCTAATGGCTCTTATTATATGGTTGCTAAATGATGCCTTCTCTCCTTTCCTCTCTTAGCTTAAGAAGAAAGGGTCCACTTTCTCAGCTGGTTGTGAAGGACTTGAATTGGTAAAAATCACAAATTGGGGATGCGATAGGTCCTAAGTAGCACAAAAATTCTTAGGGGCGGAGAAGCCTCTTTATAGAATGAAAAATTCAAGAAAATAGTAGAAACATAGAAAGAAATTCGTGTATAAAATAAATTTCTAAAAGTAACTGAGTTCTGGGGGTCTATTTATAGTCCCAATCAAGTCTATCTGATTGCTGACATGGCCCTACACGGGCGCTTGAGTGCTTAGAGGCGCCTGACACGTGGCTTAGGGATTATCCATTTTGTAACGTTCGAGAACGGCTAGCTATGAATGAATTATCACTTCTCAGATGCCTGTATGCACTAGGCACTCGGGAACACGGGCGTCCTAGTGTATATATAGTAGTGCCCCCATTCACGAGCGACTGAATTAACTCAGGTGCTTGAGTGACTTTCGGTCAGCACAGTGCTAACCAGTTTCCAACAGGTCTTCTTGGGTGATTTAGGGTCTATTGATCTAAAGCATGAAATCGTGAAATAAAAGTTTGTAAATACATAAACACTTACAGTGGATTTTGCACGTCCTTCGCTCTTTCATGCTCGTCGTCGGAAGAATGATCACACACAGATTAAAAAGTTCTTCAGCTTCCACAAACCAAATCCCACTACTTATGGATGATCTCCTTGTAACACCCAATAATTTTCTGGTATTATTAGAGATTTTTCGGAATTTTTCTAGCAATTTTTCAGAATAAAAATGAAAAAAAAATTTTAAGGGTCGGGCGGGGGTTTGAACTCGCGACCACGCGACAATACCAAGCCTTATGGGAGTTCGGCCAGCCAGAAGGTCAAGGGTATCAAGCACAAAAAAAAGGAGCGAAATTATGTTATGGGTGAGTTAGGCTTTTTCATGAAGAGGTATTTAAACTTCGCTTAAGTCGCGTGGAGTCCCGGAGGGTTTTTGTGGCTGCGCGAATAGGAGAGGGCGAGGAGGCTGCAAAAAAAAAAGACAAGGGAGGAAGCCATAACTTTCTTCCTTCTTCTTCTTCTTCCTCCTCTTGAGTAGAAAGCCTAGGGTTCTTCCCTAGGGCCAAGGAGGGGAAGTTCTTACAAGGAAGAGGAAAGGAGTCCTACGCTAGGATTTTTACCTCTATTTAGTGAGTTTTTATCAAGAAAAGGGTAAGTAGATCACTCACCTACAATAGGAGTAGTTTTCGTATGTAAGTTTTTATTGTAGAACCATATTTTATGATGCATGCTTTAAGATTATGGTTATTGCGTGTTTTAAGTTTTTAAAGATGCATGTTTTCTCATGATAGAAATTTAATTGGTTTAGATTTGGTGTATGTAAGCTAAGCATGATAAGATTTAATTTTTGAAAAGTCCCAAAAATGAGGTTGGGATTAAGGGCACGCAAGGTGCTCGATGAAAGTCTCAAGTAAGAAAGGTAAAGGTGTTAAGTGCAAAAATTTATGCAAAAGTAAGATAGTTTGATATGTATAAGTATTATAGTAAGAAAGTATTTTATTTTCGAAAAGTGACATGTACCGGGCAAATGGAAGGCCCACAGAAAGTTAGAAAGAAGCTCTAATAAGGTGCGATGGCTAGCTACCCCGCAACCTAATAGAGAAGCGCACAATTGGTACATTGATACCATGGTACAATGTCAAGGCCTAAAGAAAGTTGATTACTATTTTCAAGTAAATAAGTATTCGCAAGTGTTTTCAATTTTAAGTATGTGCCTTTATTTCATATGTTAGCCTTGATACAAGGCAAGCATGTTAAAGAGTAAGAGTAAGGAAGTTAGTGTTTTGAATGTATGAGTACGTAAGGTTGCAAATGATGTAATGCAAGTAATGTTTTCCACATGATTGAGCATGATAAGTATATGTAAGTTTTCCCATGTACATGTATTTTGGAAGTAAGCATTCTTTGAAATGAGCATGTTTATTATCGATAGCATGGATTTGTGAGTTAGGATTTACTTACTAAGCATTGTGCTTATTAGTTGCAATTCCTTCTATTGCAGATAAAGGCAAAGAAAAAGCATAAGTTATGGAGGTGGCCAAGACTTGCATTGATGCTCAGTGGCGGTGGAACCGTGGAAGAGATTCGTTGGGTTAAGGCTTAGAGGCAATTTCTGAAGTTTAGAAACTTAGAGTTCAATATTTTGTTTGGTAAAATATGAATATTGTGTTTAACCTCCGCATAGAGTCAAAAGTTGATACAATCTTTAGCATGATTTCATATGGTTTGGTAGTCTTGTTAAATTCCGCAAAGATTCTAATTTCAAGTCATTAGATTTGTTTTGAGTTACTAGGATGTTTATAAAACTAGCATAGAGTATAGACATGGTGTTATATCTTTGTATGTCTTGAAAGTATATGATTTGGGGATCTTTGGAAATGGTTTTCAGCCTTATGTCTTTGTATGTCTTGAAAGTATATGATTTGTGTATGTCTTTAGCACGATTTTGATTGGTGAAGTCAAAGGTTAAGGTTAAGTGAGTAAAGGTAAAGGCAGTAGAGAGCGACGATCCGGCTTAAGTATAGGGTAGAGAAGTCGGGTCGTCACACTCCTCTTCTCAAGCTTCTCACTTGCACTTGAACGAATTACTCACCCCTTCTTATATAGAAGAGCAAAGGGTAGAGAAGGAGTAGAGAGGGAGGGGGAATGTGTGCCCACTCCCTGGCAACGTGTGCAACCACGCACACGTTGTCCACTTCTAAGATCTCCCACTCGTATAAGTCAAGTCACATAGACAAAATAAGAATCAAGTCACAAAGACCATTTAGTCATATAGACTAATAGATCATCCAATTCATACCTTAGGGAAAAGGATTCGTGCGATAGCAAGCATACTAAGCAATCAATGCTAAGAAAGCTATTACACTTAACTTAGTTGCTCTCTTAGCGATTAATACTAAGAAAGTTGTTACACTTAGTCGCTCTATCAGATAAATCAGAGACATTAATTACTTGCTTTTACCCCAGACTAAATCATTTACATCAATCTAAACATCTCTAGTCCCTCATGATGACAATTAAGTCAAGAGCATGTTCAATATTTCCATTCAATACAATTATTCACAATCACATTTTAAGTACTCAACAAAAATTATAATTGGTCGACCAGTGAATAAGTGTCAATGATGTAAATCTCTCTTAATCTTCCTATTCAGCTTGAATCTATTCATTATAATCAGTTGCTTTTCTAGTTATGCTCCATAGACCGAATCATTCATAGCCAATAGGATACATGCTAAGGTAGTATACACTGATTAAAATTTCAAGCAAACAGCTAAATAGTGTTGGTGCTGGAAGCACCATATCGAATCTTGCTTTGATATTGGCATAGGGTTCAAAGTTAAGTATTATTGGTGCTCTAACGATGTTACTCAAGTGTGCAAGAAAAGTCCTAGGAACACTAGGCACAAAGTCCTGGTTCTATGAATTAGGCACTAAGTCCTGGCCGCGGGTTGGGCAACTAAGTCCTGACATAAGGTTGGGCAAGAAGTCCTGGTCGTGAGCTGGGAAACTAAGTCCTGACGTAAGGTTGGGCACTAAGTCCTGGCCGAGGGCTGGGCACGGAAGACCTCGTTCGAGGAATTGGGCACTAAGTCCTGGCCGAGGGCTGGGCACCGAAGACCTGGTTCGAGGAATTGGGCACTAAGTCCTGGCCGAGGGCTGGGCATCGAAGACCCGGTTCGAGGAATTGGGCACTAAGTCCTGGCCGAGGGCTGGGCACCGAAGACCCGGTTTAAGGAATTAGGCACTAAGTCCTGGTCGTGGATTGGGCACGAAGACATGGTGAGTAAAGCTGGGCAAAAGTCCAACCGGAGGAGCCGGTTGGCAAAAAGGTAAATTCTCCCTAGAGGAGTAGGTGAGGACGCATTCCCCGTAGGAGGGAACAGGGAATATTAGACGTCGGTTCGATCTAGGGTTCCATTTGGGAGACCCAAAGTCAGAACCAAGACAGCTACGACTGTAACTAATAACTAACACATTTGCTTGTTGTGTTGTGGTACTAACTTTGTGTTGCAGGATTGAAGGACTGGTCTTCTGCAAGTGAGGTACCTTACTGGGGCTAGGCGCCCAGATGGACTCGGGCGCCCGTAAGGATACGGGCGCCCCAGTGTGAAGGCAAAACATCAACCACAGCAGCGAAGCCTCTGAACCAAGGCAGATCAGGCGCCCGTGAGGTCACGGGCGCCCCCATCAGCTCAGGCGCCCAAGAGGAGATGGATAAGTGCTGACCGAGCCTGCGGATAAGGGTTCACGCAGGGAAGCCCATGTGTTAGGAGCCCCCATCGACTCAGGCGCCCGTATGGGTGCTATAAAAGGGGGTTCACCCCCAAGGCTTCGACATCCATTGCTCTCAACTCTCCAGACACTTTCGCTCAAGCGCTGCGCCCCGGCAAAGTTTGATTTCGAGATTCCAGCGTCGATGACAACCCTCTGCTCTGGAATTCGATCCACCTCGGGCGTCGGTAAAATTTCAATTTACGAAAGTGTTGTGATTTAAATTTTCAATTCTATATCTGTACTATCATCTTGTAAAAACTTTATCGAATATAGAATTGCCCAAAGTAAACGGTCAAGAACTGTGAGCCTTGGAGTAGGAGTCGATCGCGACTCCAAACCAAGTAAAAAACGACTTGTGTTCTTGTGTATTTTGTCATTTTCCGCTGCGCATTTACTCTTCTACTCCGAAAAATTTTATAACGATATTCACCCCCTCTATCGTTTTCTCCGATCCAACAAGTGGTATCAGAGCGGGTGGCTCAAATCTGGTGCAACCACCAATTTGAGAGTGTTTTTCGGATTTTACAAAATTATTTTAAATTTTTTTCGAATCTTTCTCGATAATTGAGGTTGGTGCAATACCACTCGATCACTTTTTATTTCGAATAATATTTATGCGTGGTTATAAAATATTCTTACGCCTTTTTCAATTTTGAATTTTCATCTTTTCACCATTCATTAGAGTTGATAAAACGATCAATTTTTGAAAATTTATCATAAACTTTTTATTATTATTTTAATATTTTTTTCTCTCTCGAAATTCGTGCTACCTCAATTCGAGCAATCTCTTTTAACTCCTATTTTTTTCTCCATTAATCAGAATATTCATTTTCTAAAAATTTGTCTCAAACTTTTTATTATTATTCTACCTCGAAATTCGTGCAATATTTTTGTTGGGCTATTTTTTTCTTCTCCCACACTACTAATCCAAGACCAAGCCTTGGTAGTCCCTTCGACCATGGTAATCTTAAGGACATGATCCCTTACGGGTGTCCCTTCAACCATGGTAGTCGTCATCAAGCTCTTCATTGCAACCTGCCTGGCGGCCCGGCCCTGGTGCCCGAAGAGCTCCTTGAGGTTCAGCATCATGTCATAAGCAGTGGGCATGACCTGATGTTGATGTTGCAATACATTCGACACAGATGACAGAATGTAGCACCATCTCATCTGCCTTGACCCACTTCATAAAGCGCTTCATCTGCTCTTCACTAGAGTTCTCGCTAGGCTTTTTAGGACATTCCTCGAAGAGCACATATTTGTACTCTTCAGCAGTAAGGACAATGTCTAGGTTTCTTTTCCAGTCTACATAGTTGGGGCCAGTAAGTTTATTTTCCTTAAGTATGGTCGCTAGTGAGTTAAAGGCCATTTTGAAACTACCTGAGAATCACAACAATCACAACTTTAGATTTCTAAAAATAAATGATTCCTCAAACAATAAATTTTTGAAATCAACCAACACCTCAAACACCGAGAATTAGCATGCCACGTTAGTGTGGACGTATACGAATTCTACATTCGTTAGAGGAGGTTTTACCCATTAATCTTATTATCTTGTCAACCTAACTTTTTGACAAATAAGATTAATAGTTGGTTCACTTCGGCCCAACAAATAATAGCAGTGACTCCATTGGGGAGGATACTAATATTTGTATCTAAGTGTTTACCATTACACGACACTAAAAAAATTATTTCCGATTATGTGTCTTCCGTTGGGGAAGTACACATGCTCTTCAATAATTTTCTATAATCTTTTTTGACTCAGTGATCCGCAGAACAAGCCTATCCGTTATGGAGGAAGGCACTCAGAGCCGACGCGCGGGCTTGTTCGCATCACTTGTCAGATTGTAATGGAGGCCTCAGGACCCTTAGGGTCCCTCTCCCACTTAGTTATTTAATTTGAGAAATTTTACATGCATACACACAACAAGCACATAACCAAAGCACAAATAAGAAAAATCCTAAATTTTCCAACTTTCATGGCATTGGTCTCTAATGCGCCTCCAGTCGTATCGTTACCTCGTCCGCTCCACCCTACACCATGCGCAAGCCACCATTGAAGGGATCTCCGAGCCGAGATGACTAGCTAATTATTTACATTCATCGATCCTATACTCCATAAAGGAGTGTACATAATATCTAGATCGAAAGCAAATAAACAGCTCGGCTAAACACATGTCGTATTAAATTACAAAAATTAAATACTATCTAGCCTCGTCAACCCTGAGGATTTAATTAATTACAATATTACACAATCAATCGCATAACACAATTATCTAAGCTATGATAAGTTGGAATCTAGTACCTACAACAAAGAGTTAACCTACGCACATCCATATATCATCCAGCAAAAATAATCATATATGATAATGTGTAAAAAATTAACCAATCCTAAACACACAAAATCAGAAACCTCAGCTTTGATACCAATTGATGGTTGTGGCTAGGCGGGTTTCCTAAGCGAATACTTAGTCGTCCTTGAGAGACCTCTCCATGTCTACGGATTAAAAATTAATCCGAATGGAGACCTGTCTCCCAACGACCATCTCGTCGTTGTATCGATCGGTTCAAATTACAACTTGGCCAATCTCAAAGATCGAGCCTTGTAATTTGCCTAACCGTTCGACCGCGGAAAAGACGACGAGTGGATCGCCAGTTTTTGTGTTTATTATCGGGGTCCAATTAATTAATTATTATCAATGATTAACAAATAATCAAAACAATAATAATCAATTAACACACATGAAATGACAAGACTAAAACAAAGGAGCCAAGGAAGAAAATTATACCTTCCTTTACCTCGTAGTCTTCTACCTTATGTCCCTTCCCTCCTGGACGTCATGTGGGCGACCAGCTACCGAGAACCGGGATCACCAAGGCGCTCCAAAAGACCTCTTCTTCTCGCCTAGCAAAACCCTACTTCTAGGGTTTGGAACCGCCGGCCTTCTTCCCCATTCCTTGGGCCGCCGGCCACCGAGAGCCACCAAACCCTTGCCGGCCACAAGGAAGACCTAGGGAGGACCTTGAAGAAGAGGAAGAAGGAGAGAAAAACACTCCTTCCTAAGCCAAAACCTGTTGCAATCTCCTCCTCTCCTTAGCTTGTGGCACCACCGCACCTCACCTTGCGCCTCCTCCCACCGGTTGTTGGCCACTCCTCCCTTGCCACCGAGCACCACAAAAGGAAGAGGAAGACTCTGTGGGGACCGGTGCCATCGATAGAGGCGGGGGGGGGGGGTGAATATCGACTTGTAAAAATTCTTGTGAAAAGCGTCTTTTGTAAACTTTCGATCATTCGTTCTATTCAGAGTTAGTAACACAGCGGAAAAATAGATAGAACCAAAAAAACAATCGACAGAGGGCACACGGGATTTTACTTGGTTTCCAACCCCCCAGGGTCAGTACGTCCAATGCCTAAGCACGGGAAACACCCATCCACTAATGGTCTCTTTTCTGGACTTTCCGGAGATGGAGAAACCCGTCTTATAGTGCACGATTTACAATAAAAAATATTAAGGAAATTAAATGTGGAAAGTAAATCAAACCAAACAAAGAATCGACTATCCCGACTAATTTGGAACTCCGAAGTGCCACGCACTTTCTCCTGGAGCCTCCTTGGTCGCAGGGCTTCGTCTCTAGCATTTTTCTTTTGCTCGGAATGCTTAGAATGTAGTTGGAATTGCTGCACTGAGTTGAGGGGTCGAACCCCTTTATATAGCATCTTCACGGGTGCCCTAGAGCCTTTGGGGCGCCCTATAGGCGATCAAAACTTCATCCAAATCGCGAACTTTGCGATCTGATAAAACTTACCTTATCGGGAGCCTATGTTAAAGGGGACACCTGATTCATTCAGGTGCCTGACTTAATGGGGGCGCCTAGCTTCTTGGGGGCGCCTGCGCCCAAGAAGCTGTGTTTTAGCCTCTTTTGTGTTTGTTTGCCTGCCTTGCCTCCAATTCTAGGTACCTGTAAAATATACAAACACAAGACAAACAAATATATATCCTCAGCCTTAAAGAATGGTTCTGACATTGGGTTTCCCGTAAAACCCTAGGTCGAACCGACGCCTATGTTCCCATCCCGGGGAACGCGCCTTTCGCCTACTCCTCTTAGGAGAAGGTTGCCACACGACCCATCCGGTTGGAATTTTGCCCAGCTTCACTCACCAGGACTTTTGCCCAATCTTACGACCAGGACTTATTGCCCAGCTTCACTTACCAGGACTTTTTCCCAGCTTCACTCACCAGGACTTCGTGCCCAGTCCACGACCAGGACTTATTGCCCAACCTTATGTCAGGACTTCGGTGCCCATCCCTCGGCCAGAACTTATTGCCCAATTACTCGAATCAGGACTTCGTGCCCAACCTTCGGCTAGGACTTAGTGCCCAATCCATGATCAGGACTTAGTGCCCAATTCTTTGAACTAGGACTTATTGCCTAGGTTAACTAGGACTTTTCTTCACTTTGGTACTCCTTTCTTGACTAACCCTTCCTTGTTCTAATGTATCACTAACTTAAGCATTTAAACATTGAAACACTCGAGGAGGGCATCACTGATGCTTCTTGCACCAACAATCTCCCCCTTTTTGATGTTTGACAATATCTTAAGTTAGATTGAATTAAAGGGCTAAGTTATAATCCTTGGGATAAAATGGAAAAAAATTTGATCCTATGAAAAAACATTTTGATTTACATTTTAATCCTTGAAAAAGAAATTTTGATTCAAATTTTGATCCTTTGGGACAAAATTTCTAATTTAAGCTCTCTATTCCTTTGGGAGAAAAAAAATTCCTAACTTAAGCTCACTATTCCTTTGGGAGAAAAAAATTTTCTAACTTAAGCTCACTCTCCCCCTTTGTCATACATCAAAAAGACTAACAAAATAAACTTGCACCAACAATGAAAATTTTAAAAAAAATTGCTTTTCCTTTTGAAAGTACTTAGTATAATCATTTGAAAGCATATCATTTTTGATAAACCATTTTCGAAACTCTTCCCTTTTTGTTAGAAAAAGACTAAGTACTAGTAAAAAAAACTAATTACTACAATTGCACCAAAAACTTATACTTTGAAAAATATTGTGCACTTTGGAAAAAATATTTTCTACTTTTAGTAAAATATTTTGAACTTAGAAAATTTTGCACATAGAAAAATGTTGCCTTAGAAAAATTTCATTTTGAAAAGATGTTCACAAAAGAATTGCACTCATAAAAGATTTTCATTTAAGAAAAATTATGCACTTTTAGAAAACATTTTCACTTTGAGAAATATAGTGCATTTAGAAGAATACTTTGAAAAATATTGTGAAAAAAATTTTTACTTTGAAAGATATTTTACACTTAAAACATTAGTACTTTGAAAAATATTAGAAAACATTGTTCTTTGAAAAATCTTAGTACTTTGAAAAATATTAGTACTTTGAAAAATATTATTTTGCACTTTAGAAAAATATTAGTACTTTTGAAAAATATTGTTACTTTGAAAAATATTAGTATTTTGAAACATATTATTTTGCACTTTAGAAAAATATTAGTACTTTTGAAAAATATTGTTACTTTGAAAAATATTAGTATTTTGAAACATATTATTTTTCACTTTAGAAAAATATTAGTACTTTTGAAAAATATTAGTACTTTGAAAAATATTTCTACTTTTGAAAACACAATATTTTCCTTGACTTGGTCTCTTTTCCAATTTGACACAATTCTAGGAAACCTTGTTAACTACAAGGACATTTTTCTAAGTGTCCTGGAAATTCTCCAAACTCAAGTAAATATTATTTTCAAAAGTGATTCCAAAAAAAATAAGTTTTTGAAAGTGATAGTATAATAAAAAATAATTTAAAATAATAAGTTTTCAAAAGGATTTTGAAAATACAGTGTATGAAAACATATTATTTTGAAATGTTCAATAATTCTTTTAATTTGGCCTCCCCCTAAACTTGGCACAGTCCTGAGAAGCTTGTTGACTACAAGTAATCTTCCTTTGAGTCTTTAGGGTTTAATTCAAATCAAAGGAATTATCTAATAATTTCAAAAAATAATTGTCAAAAACAATTTTTTTAAATTTAGACTCCCCCTAAATTTGACACATCCTAAGAGTCCTTGTAGATCATGAAGTAGACTTCCTCTGTGTCTTTAGGGTTTATCAAAATCAAAAGGGAAATCAGCTCAATGCATTTTGAAAGATTAACATTTTGAAGGATAAAAATAAGTATTTGAAAGACATATTTTGAAATGATAGTAATTTGTAAAGCATAGTTTTCGAAAAACATTTTGAAGTGATAGTAATTTTTAAAGCACAATTTTCGAAAGATTAAAAAAAACACTTTTAAAAACACTCCCCTTGTATCCGACACCGTCTGACTCTATCTAAGTGCCTTAAGGGTCTTTAGTGTTGACCTAAAAGGCTTGTGCTTAATTGTGTAGGTCAAACAAATTTTTGGGAAAAAATATAATTTTGAAAATGTATAATATATAAGCACTCAAACAAGCATGAAATCCATAAAAATATTATTACGTTAAAAAAATATTTTAAAAATATTTTATGAAAATATCATAAGAACTTTGGAAAACATTTTTGAAAAATAGTTTTCAATTTATTAGTCCTTAACATCTCACCCATTCTAAATGTCTCAGTATGAGCAAGCATGGTTGTCTTATAGGTGTATTGTGAGATGTATTTTCTTTGAATTAATGTTAAATTTAAGATTTAATTAAAACATATGTTAGATTCAAATTTATCAAATAGTAAATTGAATTTGAGTTTCGATAATTGACTTCCAGATCTTGGCGAGGCACAGAGGCCTTCTTTGGTCGTAGCCTTATTGGAGCAACAACCCTTTCCTTGACAAACCTTTTACCGAAAGTTCATTTTCAAATTACTTATTGAAAAATTTTGTTCTAACTAGCTTAGGTTTTGGATCGGTAGCTTCGGCTAGTTCCACCAGACAAAACAGACCAAGTAGGGTACGTCTTACCTTACTTGATCTTATTAGAAGGGCTTCCCTAATGTACTATCATCTCACCTCCACCTAATACTATGTTGTTCAAGTTTCAACTTCTTTTTCCTATCTAACTGTTCTAAATCATGCATAAAATTAAATATGAATGTCATGACATATAATAATAAAAACTTAACAAATGCATGAGCATGACAGTTATGCATGAGTCAAACAAGTCAAAATATTTTACTTAAGTTTCTAATAATGTATCAAATTCCCGATTTGATACATGTCGTGTGAACCCGCGAATATGTCAACCCACTTTGACATATTTAATTTTATTAAATTGATTGTTGCAGTTGGGTAAGATTTTATTTAATTTGAGTTTAAGTTATTAAGATTTAATTAGAATTAAGAATTATTAAGACTTAATTAGAGGATTAATTAGATTTGGATTTAACGTTGAAGTTATTTAAGAATTAATTAAGGATTAATTGGATTTAAGTTAATTAAGAATTAGGATTTAAGTTAATTAAGAATTAGGATTTAAGTTAATTAAGAATTAATTGGATTTAAGTTAATTAAGAATTAAGATTTAATTGTTGAGAATTAATAGTTAATTTGGGTTTAATTTAAGTTGTAATTGATTAATTAGGATTGATTAAAGTTAAAATAATTAAGGATTAATTTAAGGTAAAAATTAATTAAGATTTGATCAGATCTGAGACCCCTCAAACAGCCTTTATAAGGAGCCCAAGTTCCAGCCTTCAACAACAACTTCTATATTCGATTCTTGAGCTCTGGTGATCCTTCTGCTTCCACATCTTAATGCTATGGTCCTACTACGACTCGACTATGACCTACCGTTGCCGAAAGACGTCGAGATAAATGCATTCAGACTACTACTTTTTGTGGGTAACGATTTGTATTCATTTCTCGTACTTGCAAAAAGAAAAGTATAAGGTGTTACACTTTTCTATTCGTTGTACTCGACTACTCTACCTGGGGTTTGCCAGTAGAGAGGATTAGTGAATTCCCCGTTGGAAAGGTCCAAAGGGCATGATCCTTGGAGTAGGAATCGCCGAAGATTCCGAACCAAATAAAACCCTTAGTGTTTGAGTGCTTATTTTTTTCTTTCATATTTTGCACCGCACTCACTTTCTTTAATTCCGAAAAACCCCGTAATTTTAAAAAGTCATATGCTCACTGGAAAAACAAAAGATAGTCTTAGAGATGAGTAATTTCTAGGCAATGGAAATTCTAGAGAATATATCTCTAGTAAGGTTGAAATCATAGTAAGTCAAGGTCAACTTATACCGGACAGATGTGAAATTTATGGAGATATGAGATCTCTTGGCATGGCATAAATTTAGCCTTGATAGGACTAGAATCAGTGTGAGTCAATGGGTAAAGTAGTGATAGACAATTAGTAAACTTAAAATCACAAAGTTGCAGTTTGATTAAATTTTAGGTCATAACAATTGACTGACATGGATTAGCCGTTAACTACGCACTCAATTCAGGTATAAAACAAAAAATAGAATATTTCTTCTTGGTCTTGATTAAGGACCTTGGCAGTCGATTGATGAAGAGCAGTTGACTAGGCTAGCAAATCGATGTCCGTAGGATGATCGAGAATTTAGTCATTGATGAAAAGTTACACAACAATAGTAACTTGACAAGACATCATCAGTGGAATCAAGACCAACAATAACATATCAAAGGAGTTTCAAAGAAGCATTTCAAGTGTGCTCAAGTATTGCTTTATGAACCTTCTACAAGGGTCATGAGAAGGGCCTAGCCAAGGTTCTGGTGCTCATCCAAGCAATTGAGAAGCAACAATGAGTAAGACTTTCATTGTAATCATTCATTTACTTGTATTATTATATTCATTTGTATATTTATGGTTGATGTACCCTAAAAAGATTTGTAAAAGGATTATTCGCCTTTGAAAGATTTATAAGAAGGAGAAAAGTAGAAGTGATTTCATGGAGTATTGACCAGGGGGTTCCGAATAAACCTAAACACAAGCCAAGTCTAAATCACACTCGGGCTGAACCAGGTTAACGAGCGGCTTACTCATTAACCCCAAATAGGCTGGTTATAGTTTCAGCTCGAAATTAATAGTGAATCGATAGTTCAAGCCACCAATTCATGCTTTATTTAAAGTGAAAGTTGGAACAAATAATTAACTGATGATTTCGACCATTAGATATTTTTTTAATGGTTCAGACTATTTTATCATTTTTCGATCAATGATTATGATTAGTTGATTGTTATTCTCCAAACTCTATAAATAAGTGTTGGGTTCTCCCGGCACAAAAACATAAAAACGCAGCGGAAACAAGAACCCTCGAGTGATCCATGCGAAAGAAAAACTCGTACAAAGTTGATCTACATCTACTTCTAAAGAAGATATACCTTTGGAGCGTGCCCTTTGTTTATCCCGCTCGTCTAAGGTACGCCGGATCTCTTGCACGTTCAAGTGTCCGTGCCTCTATTCGTATCCACACGGGCACAATCTCTCAACTTCTTGAGAACTACCTTAGTTGTGCTAGCAACTTGAGGTAGCTCGCAGAACACCAAGAACCCTACAGTAGGGTTTCGGCCAAAGGAGGAAGATGAGGGAGGGAAGAAGAAAGGGAAGAAGGAGAGAAAGAAGAAGACCTCATCCAAAGTCACAAGGCTCTCTTTTATACTCATCCCATGAATATAAAGAGGTTTGTGTCACTTTGGCTTCCTTCATTAATACCAATAAAGAGCACATCTTTTCATGTGGACCTTTATCATTTCTCATGCAAGAAAAGAATCTTTTCTTTTCCCTTCATTAAACACTTTAATGAATTTCTCTTTAATTCTGACCGGGTCCCTCGGGCTTCCGACCGGTCTCCCGACCAAGTCTGCTGAGTGTCGAGCTCCCGACCCAGTCTGCCGAGCTCCGACCCAGTTTGCCGAGCTCCGACCCAGTCTGCCGAGCTCCGACTCAGTCTGCCGAGTGTCAACCCAGTCTGCCGAGTGCCGACCCAGTCTGCCGAGTGCCGACCCAGTCTGCCGAGTGGATATCCCGATCTGCCTTCCCGAGTTCCCAACTTGGGCTCGGACTTCCCGAGTTCCCAACTCAGGCTCGGACTTCCCGAGTTCCCAACTCGGGCTCGGACTTTACGAGTTCCTAACTCGGGCTCGGACATCCCGAGTTCCTAATTCGGGCTCCCGCTCGGACTTCCCGAAGCATCATGTCATTAGTGTGTGACCCAATAGGCTCTCGCGACGTTGGCAATGCGCCTAAACCCTTTAGACATATAAGCATTGAGCGGCATCTAGCAATACATCATTGCTACCCAAGTAACAAGAAAAGTCGAGATCCGAATAAACCTCCGTGATTATGATAATGTATGACCTTGTCCTTCTATCCTTGATATCTAGATTGACCAATGAGGCATAGACCGTGTCATCCTCAATCAATCTATGTGTTTCTTGATCCCCGAGTAGACTCACTCAAACAAATGAGCTCAATATCTCATATTGACTCATTTTAGTATGGTCATGCGTTTTAGTAGTCCTACTCGATCAAGGGGCCCACAGATATCACTCCCGTCATATGGGAGGGATAGATCCCATCTACATCACTCACATCCCTCCGCATAATTCATTACATACCCAGTGATCGCCTTTATAGTCCACCCTGTTACGGGTGACGTTTGATGATACCAAAGTATATAACTCCTTATGTAGGGAACCGTAGTGACTTTAGGTCTAAGGACTATTCATACTAATAGTCACATGAGAAAGTTTATGACACTCATATGACAATCTATGAAACTTTCTCATGTCGGGTGAATTCAGTACACATTCTCTAATGTATACTCATGTGTCAACTTGATATCACATATCCATGACTTGTGAGCTCAAGTCATCAGTTGACCTACATGCTAGTCTCCATGCATTAATATTGTCCTTGAATATTAATACTTGACTAGGAATGATTTAGAGTAGTGTTCTCTACATCATCTCATTATTGATTTAACCAATCAATATAATGTAGATAAGAACCTACTACCCAAGGACATTATTATACTTAGTTATTTGGTATAAATACAAAGTAAGTATAATAACCATGCCTTTATTAATGATAGAATATGATACAAAATGTCCTTAGTCAATCATCATATAATTGACTCTAGGGCTCCTACTAACAATAAGATACTCTATTTCATTATTTTACATCAACTTCTCTACGCTTGTCACTCAATTATGAAATTTCAATTATTTTTAACTTCAATTCTTCAATTCAAATGGAAAGAAGTTTATATCGATCTAAGAAGGGTAGGAAATAATATTTTGTAATTTAGATCTCGACAATATTGAATTTATTGATGATGAACCAGGGCCATTTTCAATTGTTGAGAATCAAGAAAGTAATGAAACTTCTAAGGTTAGGTATAGGTATACCCCATCTTTAAAATTGTCTATTTAGACTAATATTGTGAAAAGAAAATCATTCTTTTATCTAGGGCCCGATCTAAGATTTTAGGGCAATTTACCAAACGGCGCCCCTAAGAATTGGTATTTACCAAAAGATGTACCATGGTTTCACTTTTATCAAAAGGCGTATTCTTTTTAGTGAACTTCCGTTTATAGCCCTTCCGCCAAAAAAAAATCTTTCTCTTTCTCTTTCTCTTTCTCAGTAACAAATCCCGAGGCAACGGAATCTGCTTTTTCAGATTTGTCATTTTAAAATAATATATTTAGGAATCGGTTAAAACGTAAGGTAAAGAAGGAAAATTTTTCCATTAACAAAAGTTATCTTCCAACTGATTTTAAAAATTTAAAGAGATGCGAATTTTTATATTTGATTAATATAAATTAATATTTAAATAATATTTAATAAATATATTAATATATAACAAATATTTAAAATTTAAAAAAGTCTCAAATCTTTTATTTCATTTCAGATCAAGCGTGGGCCTGAAATCAAAAGATTTCAGGCCCAGGTTGGGCCTGAAATAAGAGATTTCAGGCCCACGTAAGGCCTGAAATAAAAATACTTCAGGCCCAGCGTGGGCCTGAAATAGAAATATTTCAGGCCCAGCGTGGGCCTGAAACAAAAGATTTCAGGCCCTGTGTCGGCTTGAAATCATGTGTTATGATAGGGTTTTTTATGTAGGCCTGAAACATAAAGAAACATCTCTTTATATTTTTGAAATCACAATAAAAATCACTGAGAAAGATTACTTTACGTGAAAAATTCTAATTAATATAAAACGTACATTATATTAAAAACGAACATATATATATATAATCAACTTAAGGTACAGGGCCTGAAATCAATTGATTTCAGGCCCTGAGCAGGGCCTGAAATCTTAATTTCAGGCCCTGAGCAGGGCCTGAAATCTTAATTTCAGGCCCTGCTTGATTATATATTATTAATAAATATAAAAAAATAATTAATAGGCATAATAATATATATTGATTGGTAAAATTAAAGATATAAGGATAATTTATTAAAATAAGCTATGATTCTATATTATTGTTATATCATTTTGTGCCAACTGATACAGTGTGAGAACATCAGTGGGTTTTGACCAAAACCCACTGATGAACCTCCCATATCTGGATTTCTGAAAACCCTATATCAATAGACAGGGTTGACCTAGGAGAAGATGTTTTAGGTGTCCAAATATCTATACACTCTATATCACTAATGCAATAAGAGTAGTTTAGAAATATCAGTGGGTTTTGACCAAAACCCACTGATGGGCCTCCCATATCTGGATTTCTGAAAACTCCATATGAATAGAGAGGTTAGAGATAGGAGAAGATGTTTTAGGTGTCCAAATATCTATACACTCTATATCACTAATGCAATAAGAGTAGTTTAGAAATATCAGTGGGTTTTGACCAAAACCCACTGATGGGCCTCCCATATCTGGATTTCTGAAAACTCCATATGAATAGAGAGGTTAGAGATAGGAGAAGATGTTTTAGGTGTCCAAATATCTATACACTCTATATCACCAATGCAATAGGAGTAGTTTAGAAATATCAGTGGGTTTTGACCAAAACCCACTGATATGGCTAAACTACTCCTATTACATTGGTGATATCTAATATATAGATGTTTGGACACCTAAAACATCATCTCCTACCTCTACCCTCTCTATTCATATGGAGTTTTCAGAAATTCAGATATGGGAGGCCCATCAGTGGGTTTTGGTCAAAACCCACTGATATTTCTAAACTACTCTTATTGCATTAGTGATATAGAGTGTATAGATATTTGGACACCTAAAACATCTTCTCCTAGGTCAACCTTGTCTATTGATATAGGGTTTTCAGAAATCCAGATATGGGAGGTCCATCAGTGGGTTTTGGTCAAAACTCACTGATGCTCTCAAACTGTATCAGTTGGCACAGAACAATATAACAATAAAGTAGAATCATAGCTTGTTTTAGTAAATCATCCTTATATCTTTAATTTTACCAATTAATTTATATTATTATGTCTATTAATTATTTTTTTTATATTTATTAATCTGATATAATCAAGCAGGGCCTGAAATCCCTGCTCAGGACCTGAAATCAATTGATTTCAGGCCCTGAACCTGAAGTTACTTATCTTTTAATATATATATAATAATAATAATAATAATATTATTATTATTATTATTATTATTATATATATATATTATACGTTAACAGTATATATATATATATATTAGTATATTAAATAATATTTAATAAATATATTAATATATAACAAAGATTTAATTTATTTCAGATCAAGCGTGGGCCTGAAATCAAAAGATTTCAGGCCCACGTTGGGCCTGAAATAAAAGATTTCAGGCCCACGTTGGGCCTGAAATAGAAATATTTCAGGCCCAGCGTGGGCCTGAAACAAAAGATTTCAGGCCCTATGTCGGCTTGAAATCATTTGTTATGATAGGGTTTTTTATGTAGGTCTGAAACATTAAGAAACATCTCTTTATATTTTTGAAATCACAATAAAAATCACTGAGAAAGATTATTTTACGTGAGAAATTCTAATTAATATAAAACGTACATTATATTTAAAACGAACTTATATATATATATATATATATATATATATATATATATATATATATAATCAACTTAAGGTACAGGGCCAGAAATCAATTGATTTCAGGCCCTGAGCAGGGCTGAAATCTTAATTTCAGGCCCTGCTTGATTATATATTATTAATAAATATAAAAAAATAATTAATAGGCATAATAATATATATTGATTGGTAAAATTAAAGATATAAGGATAATTTATTAAAATAAGCTATGATTCTATATTATTATTATATCATTTTGTGCCAACTGATACAGTATGAGAATATCAGTGAGTTTTGACCAAAACCCACTGATGGACCTCCCATATCTGGATTTCTGAAAACCCTATATCAATAGACAGGGTTGACCTAGGAGAAGATGTTTTTGGTGTCTAAACATCTATACACTCTATATCACCAATGCAATATGAGTAGTTTAGAAATATCAGTGGGTTTTGATCAAAATCCACTGATGGACCTACCATATCTGAATTTCTGAAAACCCACTGATATGGCTAAACTACTCCTATTACATTGGTGATATCTAATATATAGATGTTTGGACACCTAAAACATCATCTCCTACCTCTACCCTCTCTATTCATATGGAGTTTTCAGAAATTCAGATATGGTAGGTCCATCAGTGGATTTTGATCAAAACCCACTAATATTTCTAAACTACTCATATTGCATTGGTGATATAGAGTGTATAGATGTTTGGACATCTAAAACATCTTCTCCTATCTCTAACCTCTCTATTCATATGGAGTTTTCAGAAATTCAGATATGGGAGGCCCATCAGTGGGTTTTGGTCAAAACCCACTGATATTTCTAAACTACTCTTATTGCATTAGTGATATAGAGTGTATAGATATTTGGACACCTAAAACATCTTCTCCTAGGTCAACCCTGTCTATTGATATAGGGTTTTCAGAAATCCAGATATGGGAGGTCCATCAGTGGGTTTTGGTCAAAACCCACTGATGTTCTCACACTGTATCAGTTGGCACAAAATGATATAACAATAATATAGAATCATAGCTTATTTTAATAAATTATCCTTATATCTTTAATTTTATCAATCAATATATATTATTATGCCTATTAATTATTTTTTTATATTTATTAATAATATATAATCAAGCAGAGCCTGAAATTAAGATTTCAGGCCCTGCTCAGGGCCTGAAATCAATTGATTTCAGGCCTGTACCTTAAGTTGATTTTATTTTATATATATATATATATATATATATATATATATATATATATATATATATATATATATATAAAAGTTCGTTTTAAATATAATGTACGTTTTATATTAATTAGAATTTTTCACGTAAAGTAATCTTTCTCAGTGATTTTTATTGTGATTTCAAAAATATAAAGAGATGTTTCTTTATGTTTCAGGCCTACATAAAAAACCCTATTATAACACATGATTTCAAGCCGACACAGGGCCTGAAATCTTTTGTTTCAGGCCCACGCTGGGCCTGAAATATTTCTATTTCAGGCCCAACGTGTGCCTGAAATCTTTTATTTCAGGCCCAACATGGGCCTGAAATCTTTTGATTTCAGGCCCACGCTTGATCTGAAATAAATTAAATCTTTGTTATATATTAATATATTTATTAAATATTATTTAATATACTAATATATATATATATATACTGTTAACGTATAATATATATATATATTATAATAATAATAATAATAATAATATTATTATTATTATTATTATATATATTAAAAGATAAGTAACTTCAGGTTCAGGGCCTGAAATCAATTGATTTCAGGCCCTGAGCAGGGCCTGAAATCTTGATTTCAGGCCCTGCTTGATTATATCAAATTAATAAATATAAAAAAAATAATTAATAGACATAATAATATAAATTAATTGGTAAAATTAAAGATATAAGGATGATTTACTAAAACAAGCTATGATTCTACTTTATTGTTATATTGTTCTGTGCCAACTGATACAGTTTGAGAGCATCAGTGAGTTTTGACCAAAACCCACTGATGGACCTCCCATATCTGGATTTCTGAAAACCCTATATCAATAGACAAGGTTGACCTAGGAGAAGATGTTTTAGGTGTCCAAATATCTATACACTCTATATCACTAATGCAATAAGAGTAGTTTAGAAATATCAGTGGGTTTTGACCAAAACCCACTGATGGGCCTCCCATATCTGAATTTCTGAAAACTCCATATGAATAGAGAGGGTAGAGGTAGGAGATGATGTTTTAGGTGTCCAAACATCTATATATTAGATATCACCAATGTAATAGGAGTAGTTTAGCCATATCAGTGGGTTTTGGTCAAAACCCACTGATATTTCTAAACTACTCCTATTGCATTGGTGATATAGAGTGTATAGATATTTGGACACCTAAAACATCTTCTCCTATCTCTAACCTCTCTATTCATATGGAGTTTTCAGAAATCCAGATATGGGAGGCCCATCAGTGGGTTTTGGTCAAAACCCACTGATATTTCTAAACTACTCTTATTGCATTAGTGATATAGAGTGTATAGATATTTGGACACCTAAAACATCTTCTCCTATCTCTAACCTCTCTATTCATATGGAGTTTTCAGAAATCCAGATATGGGAGGCCCATCAGTGGGTTTTGGTCAAAACCCACTGATATTTCTAAACTACTCTTATTGCATTAGTGATATAGAGTGTATAGATATTTGGACACCTAAAACATCTTCTCCTAGGTCAACCCTGTCTATTGATATAGGGTTTTCAGAAATCCAGATATGGGAGGTTCATCAGTGGGTTTTGGTCAAAACCCACTGATGTTCTCACACTGTATCAGTTGGCACAAAATGATATAACAATAATATAGAATCATAGCTTATTTTAATAAATTATCCTTATATCTTTAATTTTACCAATCAATATATATTATTATGCCTATTAATTATTTTTTTATATTTATTAATAATATATAATCAAGCAGGGCCTGAAATTAAGATTTCAGGCCCTGCTCAGGGCCTGAAATCAATTGATTTCAGGCCCTGTACCTTAAGTTGATTATATATATATATATATATATATATATATATAAGTTTATTTTAAATATAATATACGTTTTATATTAATTAGAATTTCTCACGTAAAGTAATCTTTCTCAGTGATTTTTATTGTGATTTCAAAAATATAAAGAGATGTTTCTTTATGTTTCAGGCCTACATAAAAAACCCTATCATAACACATGATTTCAAGCCGACACAGGGCCTGAAATCTTTTGTTTCAGGCCCACGCTGGGCCTGAAATATTTCTATTTCAGGCCCACGCTGGGCCTGAAGTATTTTTATTTCAGGCCTAACGTGGGCCTGAAATCTTTTATTTCAGGCCCAACCTGGGCCTGAAATCTTTTGATTTCAGGCCCACGCTTGATCTGAAATGAAATAAAAGATTTGAGACTTTTTTAAATTTTAAATATTTGTTATATATTAATATATTTATTAAATATTATTTAAATATTAATTTATATTAATCAAATATAAAAATTCGCATCTCTTTAAATTTTTAAAATCAGTTGGAAGATAACTTTTGTTAATGGAAAAATTTTCCTTCTTTACCTTACGTTTTAACCGATTCCTAAATATATTATTTTAAAATGACAAATCTGAAAAAGCAGATTCCGTTGCCTCGGGATTTGTTACTGAGAAAGAGAAAGAGAAAGAGAAAGACTTTTTTTTGGCGGAAGGGGTATAAACGGAAGTTCACTAAAAAGAATACGCCCTTTGGTAAAAGTGAAACCATGGTACACCTTTTGGTAAATACCAATTCTTAGGGGCGCCGTTTGGTAAATTGCCGAAGATTTTAAGTTGGGGAGCGCATACTAAATGATGAAAATAATTATTAAACATACTATATAATAATGATCTCCCCAAACCCTTAAAGATGCATAATGTATATTTAATTAATTAGTTAAAATGTGAAAAATAGAGAGAGAAAATGAAATTTATCCATCCAAAACTCGAGATGTGTGTTAAAAAAACAAAACCTACAATTAGATTAACTATACATATTTATCTTTAAAGTTACTAAGTAATATGTTTACTAAGAAAATAAAAATTTCTATATAAAAATAATATTATTAAAAATTTAGGAAGGGGGTTATGGCTGATGGCTCCCTCGGATCCTAATGTAAATCTGCCCTTGCTTTCATCTAGAGGAATGCATTCAAAATATAAGTATTGCAATGTATTTTTATAGATTTCAATTAAATGTTGGTCATGGGTCATTGAAGAAAGATGTCAAAATAGAGCACTTGACCGAGTTTGAAGTCGATCATTCCCAAACACAACTATTTAAATTTTCATTGACTAGTGGATGTATCAATTCTAGTTTATTTAAATATTTTGATATTAACGAAGAGAATCATTAGTTAGATTTATTTCGAAATTACTTAACTCAGCTGCGAAACATGTTTCCCAAATCACACTCACTCATATAATTAAAAAATTAGTATGATAGGATAAAAAAATTTAATTAAAAAATTTAGTAAATTAAATAAGAAGGTATTTTTCTGTTATGATATTTGGAGTAACCATTGATAAATTATTTATATATTAGAGTGATTTACCATTGAAATAACAATTCTTGGTCAATTTACAAATGTTTATTAGCATATTGAGAGTCTTTGATGAAGCAAACAATGCTCACAATATATCTTAATTAATCTTTTTAATTTTAGAAGAATATGAATTAACTTTAAAAATATTTTCAATATCATTAGATAAATTACAAGTATTGAAAATTTTAAAATTATATGTCAACATAATATTGGTGATTTATATTTTCATATTCAATGCACATGTCATATTTTAAATTTATGTGTCAAACATGGATTAAAAACATAAGAAAATTAAATTAAATCAATTAAAACTATTACTATTTATTTGTGGTTATATCCTTGCTAGTATAATGAAATAATAAGGCGGTTTTTATAAAATTAATGGAATGAGATCTAAACAAATTTCATATGAAGTACGAACACATTGAATTAGACATATCTATTATTATAAGATTTATTTTATTATAGAGAATTATCTTTATTTTTTTTACAAAATACTAATAATATCAATGTATATTTATTTTTGTAATGATAAAATATATATAGTAGTATTTGTGGAATATTATAAATATTTAATGATGCAATTGAAAAACTATCCCATGTTTATTATCCCACTTCTTATTTGGTTGTAATGATTTTTTTAACATAGATTTAATTTTAAACGAAAATATCATGAATTATTTTTTCCCCTCTGCGTGTCTGGCAATGAAGACAAAATAAGAAAAAATATTTTTATTATATTGTTGATATCTATTTAGTTGTATTTATTTTAGGTCTTACACATGAATTAGATATTTTGCATGAAACTCAATGTGATATCTCTAGTTGGTGAATTGTCAAACATCTTTCCTTGCGAAAATTAATTTGATATTTTAAAAGATGAAACACTTGATTTTACCATTTTTAATATATATATATATATATATATATATATATATATATATATATATATATATATATATATATATATATATATATATATATATAGGATGTCTATGACACTCACTTGGTTCTACAAAGGCTATTGTATTTTCATTCTATAGGCCTGTGAGACAGTGCTTCTATAGTCAATATTTGCATTGTCGAATGATTCTGAATCACTTGTTAAGCCATTTACATAATTACAAAACAAATACTAAATTGGTTAGTGATAATTTTGGAGTTCAGACATTGTTATAACACCATAGAGCATAATCATGTGATTTGAACAAGTTCTAATCAGTATTCGAAATATAACAGTCATGGTCATTGTTGTGATAACGTTGTAACAATCATGGTCGAAGTTTCTGTAAACAACTAGGTTAGGAATCATAAATCTTAAACCTACAGCATTGCAAACTGTAAATGAAAGTTAGTTCTCAATATATATACGAGTTTTGGAATCAACCCATATATCCTCAATATAAGACGACCTACAACGAAAGGCAAGCTAAGGATTCGAAAAGGTACAATTTGAAATGACCTAAATAGGTTAGTTCCCTTGTGTGGGTTTAGTAACCGGTTTGGTTTTATCATGGGTTTGATTTATTAAGCCGACGATTTAAACTTCTGGAATTTAGCATGGGTTTTCGCATGTTTGGGGTCTAAACAAGAATCGGTTAGTTCTCAATGAAAGTTATTTCTTTTGATTTTTTTTTTCATCCTCGCGAAGCATCTCGACAACAGACAACAACGCCTATCATTACTCGTGCGGGATGCATTACAAGGCAAAATCACACAGATTTGTTACAATTGCATCTGATTCCGTCGATAGTAACCCTAGGAGACACGAGTCGGCAGATGACAGCCGAGCCGAGCCTATTTCTTACAATTCTCCCTACCAAATTCCAAAAGCTTCTGCGCGAAGCGATGAAGAAGCGACGCCGAGCAGTGCTCGGCGGCGGAAACGCAGTTTGCGACAGTAAATGGTCGGAGCTGACGGCGGAAGTGCTCGCGTCCATATTTTCACTGATCCCGACGGACGAGCTGGCGAGGACGATCTCGTTCGTCTGCCGCTCTTGGCGGGAAGTCCTCGCGGAGCCCTACTGCTGGTCCATCGTCAACTTGGAAGACTGGTGCCGCCGCGTCGACCGCACCGACGTCATCGATTTCGTCGTCCGCCAGCTCGTGCGCCGCAGCCG
This sequence comes from Boesenbergia rotunda, assembly GCA_024364735.1. Lineage (NCBI taxonomy): Eukaryota > Viridiplantae > Streptophyta > Magnoliopsida > Zingiberales > Zingiberaceae > Boesenbergia > Boesenbergia rotunda. Next base: position 7,317 of record JAGFNQ010002079.1, on the reverse strand, counting down.
GGGCACCATCCGCCGCCTCTCCGTCTACCACCTCGGAGACTCCGGATTCGCCCACGCCGCATTGTAGTATGCCTCTTCTGATTTAGAATCGCTCCCTTGGTTTTTCGTGAATGAGATTTTCTTGCATTTGATTTCTCGAATCCGAGTCGAACTATTTTTGCAGTTGCAGATCGCTCAGCGTGCTCGAAATGCCAGTGAGTTTTGTGACGGACAAAATGGTAAAGAAGCAGGAGAGTAGTCTTCTTGCCAATCTCACTTTGCTGGACATTAGTCACTGCGCCAACATCACCGCCGGAGGCATCGAGGTGCTCGGGAAGAACTGCAAGGCGTTGGTCGATCTGAGGAGAAACATGCCGCCGCCGGAGATAACCCACGACGATGCTCTACCTTCCCTGGTGGACGAAGGGGAAGCCATGGCCGTAGCAAACAACATGGTTGGGCTTCGACATCTCGAGCTCTCGTATGGGAGGTTCAGCGATAAAGGGTTGGTGGCGATCTTGAGCAGCTGCACCGCGCTTGGCTTTCTTGATATCCGAGGTTGTTGGTGCGTTCGATTGGCAGCCGACGTCGAGTCGATGTGTCAGAGAATCGAAACGTTCATCGATCCTTGGGAGAATCATATTTTCCTGGATGATGATGCTGATGAGTCTGAAGATGTGATAGAGATTTCTAGTGATGAAGATTGAAGAAGAAGATGAATATGAATTAATTAAGGAGCAATTACTAATTGTCTGGCTGGCTGGCTGATTCGTCTCAGCTAACTAATTGAATGAAGAACTCGGTCTATTTTGGAAATATGAATCAACGAATGAAGAACTCTTTCCCGTTTTGGAATTTTGTTTGCAAATGTTAGTTTTTGAGTTTTTTTTTTAATTTTCACTCATTCCTATTTGTAGATTTAGAATTTTGATATTTGATTGGACGTTCTCGGAATTTAGCTGATTTATTATTAGATCAGATAATTATTTTTAAACTTTTAGAATATCAATATTTAAAAGAATGTATTTTTTTTTAAAAAAAAGATGTACCAAAAAGTATCACGCTTTTTATAATAAAGAATGGATTAAATGATAAAAATAAAAAGACAAACAAGAAGAGTAACAATGCAAATTATAATATGTTTAAATTAAATGCTAAAATTGTTTATTGGGTTAATAAAAGGTTAAATAAAGGACATAATTGCAAGAAAAATCAGAAGAATAGCGATATTGGGGAAGGGAGAAGTAAAAATAAATAAATTAGCTTCCTCATTGACGAAATACCTCTCATCTCGCTCTCCAAAACTCCGTGAGTTTGTTCTTCTTGAAGTAATAGAACCATCAAAGTTAGAAGTTCAAGTCAAGCTTTAATTAGGAGCGAGGAATCATTAGTTAGGTTCCTTCTTTAAGTCAAGTCGAGGAGCATGAACATTATTTGTAAAATCACGATCGATCTTCACTAAATCGATCCAAACTGAGGATTGATTTTGTGGTGGAACCCGAATTGGATCATTGAAATAGTACAATATTGGTGGAATTAATGTGATATTACGTTACAAACTATCTAGATGTGGCATCGGATCCAAGTGTCCTTGTCGGTATCTTGACGAACCGAACTGAAGGGATGTGAGGAGGCGACATCAACGCCGCGGGGGGGGGGGGGGGGGGGGGGGGGGGGGGGGGGGGGGGGGGGAGACTCGGCCGATCACTATACATATTAACAATGGGTTTTCACCGTTGTCATAGGCTAAAAAAACTGTTGTTAAAGGTCGTATTGTTAAAAGGGGTGCTCAAAAATAACAGTTAAAAATCGTTATCTTTAATGTGATCGATAACAATTTAATAATAGTATTAAACCGTTATTTTTGTGTGATTTAAATAACAGTTTGATAACAAATAAAAATCGTTATTTTTTGTTTGAGACAGTTAACAATTTAACAACAAATAAACTGTTGTCTTATATTTAAAAAATAAATTATTTAAATAATTAAAAAATATTGAGCAAACACACTTCAAACTGTCATACATCAAAATATCATGCATCAAACTGCGGAAATATCATACATCAAGATATCCCCAATATTAGTCCAAACTGAGATAACATCATCAAAATATCATACATCAAGAGCCATGTATTAGTCCAAACATCATCAAAATTAGTCCAAACATCATCAAAATATCTCCAGTAGCTTCATATTTTTCTATCCATCAAACTGTGCAAGTGCTGAGATAACATCATCAAAATATCATATTTTTGCAACCAGATGAAGATAACCCTTAGCTTTGCACTAGAAGTTGATTCCTTCCCTTGGATATGAATTGTCAAAATACTAAAACAAATAGAAATATAAAATGAGCATTCACAACTAAAATATTAGAACAAAAGATTTTAGAAGATAATTCTACAGCTTAACAGAAAGATATGCACTATCATACAAATGCATTCAAGTTTTGTTAGTTTCATTTAGCCAACCCAGTTGAGGACAAGTAATATGAATGCTACTTTAAATCACTTTAATAATCACAATTACTTTACAAGCAGAGTTGCGCATGGTCCTATTTTTCAAGTTCACTCTCACAGCAGTAACCTTCCTATCATACAAAGTAAAAAAGAAAAACCTTTATTCTATCTTATAAATCATTTGTTATTCTGTTTGCGCACAAATTAAGATTAACGGAGAAGAAAACAAATGAGATAAAGTTTTTTTTTGTTTACAGTTCTGGATAAACGCATAGGAGGTTACTATGTGTTTGCCTATTTCACAATTGCATCATAAATTACCTTAGCTGCAAGGAAGTTACCGCTTGCCACACTGACCCCAATTTCATGCCAATAGTCACTACCACCATGTCTACGAAGACTTAGTATGGGTGGTCCAGAAGAAAGCTTTGCTTTTATAGCCAGACGAATCCTTCCAGCCACTTCCATTGCAGCCTCTAGTGATTTAGAATCAGTGATTCGAAAGCTACCAACATACTTGCCCTGGCTTCCTGAAAAAGAAAGGCAAATTTTACATGGCCCAAAGTCTTATGTTAAAATATATATGTGAAAACTTAAGTTGTTCAAGCATTACATGTATTTAATTAGTAAAGTGAAAAATCAATGTGCAAAAAAGAAGCATGCACAATTCCATCTATACTAATATTCATGTGAATCTAAGTTAGGATTGACCGCTAATCCTGAAGCCCTTTGGCAGATCAGTATAAGTTAGAAAAAATGCTCCCTATAAGTCCCTATTCAAGTTGGAGCTGGTACTTTTGGATAGATGTTCATCCTTATCCTTTAGGAAGATTGCATCAGCCATAAGTGTAATACAGTGAAGATGAAACAAAAAACAAAGGCTTGGAACAATAATTTGAAATCACATGATATTGCCATTAAGAATAGTCAAACAAAAAGGTTACTCTTACAAGTGATATGATCTTTCCTAATAACAGATTAAACTTAACAAGCTAAGCCATAAAGAAAAAAATAACACCAAAAGAAAGTAGATAAGGGGAAGAGTCCAAATTAGTCAGGACTTCCCCAAATTAGTCAGGAAAATAAGAAAAAATTTCCTTTAGAACTTGCAAAGAGGAAAGAGCATAATTTACACTAAAACCAAAGAAGAAAATTTAGATAATAACAGAAGAAATAAGACATTAATGATCAAAAATATATATATATAAAATATAACACCTTTTTCTTCCAACAGCTTGTTAATAAGAACATGGTTCCGGGCACAATTACAAATCGTATCCCAAGACCATGGAGGAGAGAAATGTCCTGCCATAGTTGAATTACTTGCTGATTTATTGATACAAACAAGGAGAGATTTACATGTAAGCAACACGAAGCACTAAATGGTATTAAATGCTAAGCATAACAAGTATTTTTGTGAATTTATTACAAAGGACCATGTAATCCAACCTTAAAGAATTGGTGCCTTATTGTTGTTAGCCATATAAAAAAAATTAGATAGTTTTGTTATCTATCAAGAAATATGACTACTAATGATAGATCATTTAGTATTTATATCAAACAAAAAACTGCCAACTTAGTCCAAAATTCAATTCACTTTTAACATCCATTAAGACACTAATCCAGTAGCATATTGTAACTCGGTCTGTATCTAATGTAACTAAATTGATTTAAAAGGCCAATATACTCCTAAGATATATCTTGATATCAAGTTTGATTACAAGACAAAATCGGCACACAAAACCCCAAAAGAGTAAGACTTACAGCTTGTTGTGTTGAATACGTGCCTAAATTTAAGGAAAGAACGTTCAAGCTGACATCAGAATAGAACTTATAGCCACTGAAAAATAAATAAATTAGAGAGTAAAGGTGTTGAGACATCAATGAGCCACTAGTTGGAGATAAATTATATAGTGAATTTTAGAATCCATGAAAAGCGAAAAAACACAAAAAATTAGAATCCAGCTTTGCAATCCAATGCTCTAAATGTGCAGGGCTGCACAACTGAAAGACCAGGAAGAAAACACTTATAGACATTGATGAAACTAAATTAGAGAATAAAGGAGTTGGGAGACTTAAGTAAGGCATTGGAGATGAGCATGATAGATAGTGTTGGTGCAGAAAGTACCCAAGTCAAACCTGTGTTTTGATAATGACAACAGGGTTCAAAAGTTAAGTCTTACTTGTTATCTAACATGTCACTCTAGTGTGCAGGGTAAAAATCCCTAGCGAAGGACTGCTAGGCACTGGCGAAGGAATGTTAGGGTAAAAAGCCCTAGCGACGGAATGCTAGGCACTGGCGAAGGAATGCCAGGGTAAAAAGCCCTAGCGAAGGAATGCTAGGCACTGGCGACGGAATGCCAGGGTAAAAAGTCCTAGCAAAGGACTGCTAGGCGCCAGGCGAAGGACAGCTTGGGACTGAAGCCCTAGCGAAGGAATGCTAGGCACCGGGCGAAGGACAGCTTGGTATCCAAGATCTGGCAAAGGACCTCCAGGCAAAAGTCCAACCGGAGGAGCCGGTTGGCATCAGGTACATTCTCCCGAGAGGAGTAGGTGAGGACACGTTCCCCGTCGAGGGAACAGTAGGCGTCGGTTCGACCTAGGGCTCTATTTTGGAGGTCCAAAGTCAGAACCAAGACAGCTAAGGCTGTATAAACATAATACTCTACTGCTTTATATTGTTTTGGACTAACCCTGGATGCAGAACCGAAGGAACGTGTGTCTGCAGCTCAGAATGCCCAAAGGAGAGAGGCAAGGAACTGAGCAGGGGGCCCTCAGTGTCCCGGGCGCCCCCAAGGGCAACACAAAACAAACAAAGCAACAGAAGCTCAGGCTGCTTACTGGCCGGGGCGCCCCCAGTGCCCAGGGCGCCCCTAGCGTCCAGGGCGCCCCGGATGCCCAGGGCGCCTAGCGTCCAGGGCGCCCCGGATGCCCAGGGCGCCCAGTGCCTAGGGCGCCCTGCGCCTACGCCAACGAAGCCGATTACCCTTATCCAGCCGAGAAGCCCGAGCCGAAGGAGTAAAACAGGGCGCCCCCAGCGTCCAGGGCGCCCCTAGCGTCAAACCTCATCCCTATTCGAGTGGGATAGAGGTTGACCGAGCGAAGCTCGGATCGCGTGACACGTGGGGGGGGGGGGGCGCCCCCGACGTCCAGGGCACCCCGAGGTGCACCCAACGCCAAGGCTTTCAGTACAACACTTGATTCAACGCTTCTACGCTCTTCTGCTCTCGCGCCTCGCTCCGGAAACCTCCCAACTCGAGTCGACGACGTCCCGCTGCTCCGAAAAAGACAACCTACATCGGACGTCGGTAAAAGAAGAGCTTTTTGTATTTAAAAGTTTAACTTGCTACATTTGTAATTTAATACTGTAAACTGTTATTGCGCGATTATAGTATTGCCCGCAGTAAACGGTCAACGACCGTGGGCCTTTGAGTAGGAGTCGACCTAGGCTCCGAACCAAGTAAAAATCACTGTGTTTGCGTGTTTGTTTTTAATCTTCCGCAGTGCAATTTCTCTATCTTAAATCCGAACGCTTTCCGATATTCACCCCCCTCTATCGGTTCTCTCGATCCAACAAGTGGTATCAGAGCGGGGAAGTTCAAATTTGGTGCAACCACCAGTTTAAAAATTTTTTGGATTTTTTTTATTTTCTTTTTCTCGTTCGAATTTCTTCTAAATCATTCGTTTGAATTTTTTTTCCGTTAATCGAGGTTGGTGCAACACCCCTCGTTATTTTATTTTCCTTATCCCGCACTACTAATCCAAGACCAAGTCTTGGGAAATTTTTTTTTCTTGTTAAGTTATTCTTTTCAGATTAAATGGCCATGCAAGAAGGTTTCAGCACCGCCAGATCTCCACTTTTCAGTGGAGAAGACTTTTCCTACTGGAAAAGTCGAATGGAGGTCCACCTGAAAACTCAGGTGGACATGTGGATTATCATCCAGTCCGGACTGGAGATTCCCACAAATGCTGAAGGAGTTCCTCAAAGCTACACAGAGTGGGACACCGCTCTGAAACGAAGAATCGAAGCAGATGCAAAGACGACTCAGACCCTTCAATGTGGCTTAACAAAAGAGGAGCTGAACCGGGTGGGCCCCTTCAACAGTGCCAAGGAGCTGTGGGCAAAATTGATCGAGCTGCATGAAGGAACATCAGACACTCGGATCAGTAAGAGAGATCTGCTCCTGAACAAATTGTATGCCATCAAGATGGCCCACAATGAAACAGCAGCCCGGCTTCACGAACGAATCCAAGAATTGATGAACGATCTTCACACTATAGGTCACAAGGTCGAAAACCGTGACCTAATAAGGTATGCTTTAAATGCTTTCCCTAGAAACACCTTGTGGGCATCTATGGTAGATGCATACAAGGTTTCAAGGGATCTCTCAAAAATTAAACTAGATGAATTATTTTCCGAATTAGAACTTCATAAACAAACTAACAGCAATTTGGCCGAGAAAGGTATTGCCTTTGTTGCAGGAAAAACTGGAAGGTCAACAAAGAAGAAACCTCAACCTGAACCCGAGTGTAACTCAGACTTAGACTCAGAAGACGAAGAAGGAGATCGACCTAAGCTGGTCCGACTGGCCCGAAGCTACTATAAAGAATTGAAGAACCAAACCTACAGAAGGAAGGCCAACCGAAGAAAGGACGAACCAGCTGAACCCACAAATGACAAAAACAAGCCCAACGTAACTTGCTACGAGTGCAAGAATAAGGGTCACTACAAGACATAGTGTCCAAACCTGAAGGAGACCAAGAAGACAAGAAGAAAGAAAGCACTCCAAGCAACCTGGGACGAATCTTCCTCAGAAGAAGAAGAAGAAGAAGAAGCACCCCAGTCAAACCTACTAGCCCTGATCGCCTCAGAAGAAG